>NC_061162.1:22713053-22725553 GCF_022113875.1 Hydra vulgaris | reverse complement strand
TGGGCATTAGATAGATGTGGAGAGGCTAAGGCTATTGTTCTCAACATTTCTAAAGCCTTTTATAAAGTTTGGCATGGTGGTCTTCTACATAAGCTCTCTTCTTACGGTGTATCAGGTAACATCTTTATGATTATTGAATCCTTCCTTATCAATCGTAGTATAAAAGTTGTCCTCAATGGACAGCACTCTTTTTCATATCCTGTAACTTCAGGGCTTAAGGTTCTATCCTTAATAGAACCTTGAGGAAGTCATATACTTTTTTTAATTTTCATTAGTGTTCCCAAAAAAGTTCTCACATCTAAGGTGACTTTGTTAGCTGATGATACTACCATTTGTTCTTGTCTTGATAAGAAGCATTCTCTGATTGCTGAGAGGGGCATTTGAGCTTGAAAAGGGTCTCACTTTTGCTACAGCATTGGGTTCTCAGTGGCTAGTTGACTTAAACTCAGATAAAACTCAATTTTTTTCAGCTAATTGTTATCGCAATAATCTAGATCTTCCTAGATTTATGAGCGGTAATGTACTCAATAAGTCATCTACCCTTCATCTTCTAGGATTAACTCTTTCGATCTTTCTTGGAAACCATATATCAAATCAATTACAAAATTAGCATTTGCCATGGTTGCATCTCTTTATCGTAATTGCCTCAGGACTCAGGATTGCCTTACTCAGGATTTTATTCTTTATCTTTATAAATCTCAAATCCATCCTTGTATGGAATACTGTTGCCATATCTGAGGTGGATTTTTTAATGATGCTCTTTCTCTTTTAGACAAGGTGCAAAAACGCATTTAAAACATAGTTAGACTTGCTCTTGCAGCCAACCTCCAACCATTATCACATCGTCATAATGTTGCTTCTCTTTCTCTTTTCTATAAATACTATTATACTGCTCTAAAGAGCTAGCGTCCCTTCTCGTGTTTCTCGTCATTCAGTTAAGTCTCATCTTTTTACTGTGTTTGTTTCTAAGTGCTTCAAAAATTCTTATTCGTGTAGTTTTCCCTCAAACATCAGTTCTTGAGAATTTGCTTCCTTCATCTTTTTTTCCTGATTCATATAATTTGTAATCTTCTAAGTCGTCTGCTAATCATTATCTTGTGCTATAAACTTCATATTCTCTCTTCCAGTAACTTCCAATTCAAATAGTAGTTGCTTGCAGCCTTGTTGGAAGTAAAGGTGTTGAAAAGCCTCTGTAAATTAATAATTGATAAGCATTAAACGCGAATTAATATTATTGCATTATCGTTGGCATTCAGTAAGCTAGATATTCACACAATCGGTCAATCAAAGAGTTAAAATATAGCTAGAGTAAAGCTTGGTTTCCAATAGTTGTAGAAATGTCTTACAACAGTTGTACAACATACTTTTGATTTGTTGTGCGGTAAGGATAAAAAAAAGAAAACATCAGTTTTGGGTGAGAGAACTATTTAAAAAACGTGTTCAGCAAGGTGCATTTAGCTCTTTGGTGAAAGAAATGAAGCTATTTGATAGAGAATTTTTTTATCGATATTTAAGAATGTCTCCTGACAGACTTGAACATCTTTTGTCATTAATTGGATCTTCATTAACGAAAAAGTATTGTCCCAGTAGAGATTCTATATGTCCGTCGCAAAGATTAATTATAACAATTCGATACCTTGCTACAGGAGAATCACAACAAACTCAGTCATTTTATTTTCGAGTTGGCAGAGCTACAGTTTGCCATATAATTGAAGAAACTTGTTGTGCAATATGGAAAGTTCTCAAGAAAGTCTTTCTACGAGCCCCAAATGACGTAAAAGAATGGCAAAATATTATTAAAGAGTTTGATCAAAATTGGAACTTTCCACAATGTATAGGAGCTATAGATGGAAAGCATGTACGCATTGATGGAAATAGATATAAGATAGATGGAAATAGATGTAAAGCATGGAAAGATGCATAGAAAGATGCATAGAAAGATGCATAGATGGAAAGCATGTACGCACCTGCAAAATCTGGATCTTCTTTTCTGGATAACTACAAAGGGTTTTACAGCATGGTTTTATTAGCAATTTGTGATGCTAAATATTGTTTCACAATGGTTGACATTGGGGCTTATGGAAGGGATAATGATGCTGCCATTTTAAATGCAAGCACGTTTGGGAGAGCATTTAATAAGGGTTATTTTAATTTACCAAAAATTTCTGAATTTGATCCTAAAGTTCCACCGGTCCTTGTTGGAGATGACATATTTGCACTTAAACCATGGTTAATGAAACCGTACCCAGGTAAAAATCTTACTGTTCAGCAAAGAGTTTTTAATTATCGCTTATCTAGAGCACGTAGAACAATCGAAAATAGTTTTGGAATTTTAGCAGCTAGATGGAGAATATACAGATCTCCAATTAAAGCAAAGCCATTGAAAGTGGAACATATAATAAAGGCTACTGTTTGTCTTCACAACTATTTGCGTTTAACAGATGGAGCGCATTATATTCCTACTGGTTTTGTTGATAGTGAAAGTCATTCAGGAATTGTTATTCAAGGAGATTGGAGAAAAGAATTACAAGATCAAGGGTGTTTGCTTGATTTCTCAAAATCAACAAGTAATAGATCTGTTTTTGATGCAATTGCAATAAGAAATACTTATAAAGATTATTTTAATTCATGTGAAGGAAGCCTTTCGTGGCAAATGGACTATGTTCAATCGTGTGGCCACAATCCAGTTAATAACTAGAATGTATGTAATAAACAAAACTTCCTAATAAAAGAAAATATGTTATATTTAACAAACCAATAATTTACTTTTTTTTTATAGTTAAAAGATATACTTCAACAGTTACCTAATAATTAATAAAAGATTAACATTTTATACCTCCATGATTTTCTAAAATAAGTTATAGTTTATCACATCAATAGACTTAACAAAATAGTAAGCGAAATTTAGTCTATTCCAATGATTAATCAAAAGTAACTTCACATCTAATTTTACTTAAAATGTTATGTTTCTTGCATCAATAGGTTAAAAAGAATAGTAAGCCAGAATGTGTCTTTTTAAACAAATTATCAACAGTTACTTCATAGTTTATTTACTTCTAAAGTACAGTTTTTCCACATTGACCAGTTAAGTAGAGTAATAGGCTAGATAGTTTCACCTCTGTCTGGAAACTCTAATTTAAGAAGTAATGTTTGTATTTGAACTTTAGCCAAGGCTTTAGAATAGTTGTTTAATTGCTTAAGTTGCGGAACTAATGATTTCATAAATAAATAATCTTCATCCTGCTCTTCAAGAGTCGGATTTTCAATATTGGAGTTAATTTTTTCTAATGTTTTCACAAGGTTCTATCAAGTAAATCATCAGAATCCAACTTTTTTTTTTTTTTTTTTTGTTATTAGCGTGAATTGTTGACTCACTTGACTCTCCTTGCACGCAAGTATTTATAGAGCTGTTTTCTGTAGTCACATCTTCAGATATATGATCATTATTAAATGGATGATGAGTATTTTCAACTTGCTCACATACTATGTCAATGTTTTCTTCCTAATTCGATGTTTCTAATCTGGAGTCAGAAGGTAAACAAATACTGGTTGTTGTTTCGCGATGTTCTATAAAAGTATTTAGCCAATCGAGCTGAAGAAACTGAAGTGGAACTGAGTTCCTTCCAGAACCTGATGGAATATTTTTTTTTGATTTCAGCCACCTTCCATAACTACTTCGAATGCTTTTATATTTCTCTTCCGCTTGATTAGGAGATAAGTTTGAAAGACGACCAACTTCTTCCCATGCATTTTTCTTTTTCCATTTATCTTTAAAATCTTTATTAAACTTGTCATACAATACTGGAAATTTTTGAAATTCATAAAAGCATACAATACTGGAAATTTTTGAAATTCATAAAAGCTGCTTTAGATAGTTTTTCAAACACACATAATGGAGTTGTCGTCATATTTTGTAAAAAATGAAGATGTTTTATTAACTTTACAGTTTTTGTGCAGTTTCCAATAAAAAATTAACTGCGCGACCAAAAAAACGGTTGCAGAAATAGAATTTTTTCAATACTCACAACCGGAGTTGTACAACATGAGTTTTGTTGTACAACCGACGTAAAGTTGTGCAACGGTATAAAATGTTTCCATTATAAAACAAAGGTGTTGTACAACTGTTGTACGACATTTCTACAACTATTGGAAACCAAGCTTAAGAACGAAGTAAAAATACGTCAAAGAATAGTCTTTGTGGGCACATAATTTTCATTTAAATACCGCGTAATTATTATAATTTAAAGTTAATTTATCACATTCCAATAAAAAAAAACTATCCTATAAACTACCCTAACTATGATTTTTTTTCAAAACGTCATAAGCAATCAAAGCATTGCAAATAAAAGATAAGTTCAGGAAAATTCTTAAATAATATTTAGAGTACTGCATAACAAAATAACAAACTAACTAGTTATTTTGTTATGCTGTATTTTTTGAAACTACTAATAATAAATTTCTAGATTAGAATTAAATTATTAAATGTTTAGATAAAGATCGGTAGTATTTTTGCTAGATTTACAAAAAGATATTGTGTATCCCTATGTTTAAAATATAGCAATTTGTTTATAATTCCAGCAAAAATACTACAGCACAAAATAAAATCTTAGAGAGATATAATAAGTTCCTTGCTGAAAATATGTTCTTTAAGAACTATATCAGTATCACGATTTTAAACGATTTTCGACTTCTAGCTACTCTATTATACCTCCCTCTAGCTAGTCTATTATACCTCCCTCTAGCTAGTCTATTATACTTCCTTGGGTCAGTTAAATAATTAGCAGAGGTATGAAATATCCGTTTTATATTAGTTTTACTTTGTTGCTATTTGAATTATTGAGTTCTCCGCACTTTATATTTAATTTTTATCGGAAAATGCTGAACGTGATATTTTCATTATTAATGTACTATTATTAATTTATTTTCTGTTTTTTTTTTTCAGCGTCAAAGTTTTAAAAATGTGACGAAACGTAAAGTAACCAACCAAAAAAAAATGTAATAAAAAAAAAATACTAACCAACAAATAAAAAAGCGAAAAATTTAAACTAACCAACAAAATAAGAAAAAGAAAGTTGTTTAGCGCTTTACTCTTTAAATAATCTATTACACAGTTCTTAGGGGTAATCCATAAATTACGTCACGCCCACGGGGAGGGGGGAATAGTGGTTTTGTGATGAAATCCGGGTTACTAAAGTGTTACGATGTTGTGACAAGAGGGAGGAGGGGTTAAAATTTAAAGTTTCTCTGAAGGGCAGTTCCAAAGTTAAACGCAATGTGTGTCAGTTTACTCTTGTTGTCAACTAACCCCGGTCAAGTAACCCACATTATTATACTTTATGATTATGATTATATTTTCTCTACCAAAATTATAAATTCAATAGCAAATCATTAAAAAAAATCATTAAAAGGTTTTTTTTCAAGCTAAGTGTATTTTTAAAATTTAAATCACAAAAACAAATGCCGTTTATGAGCAATGCTTGATATGGGCATCGATGATTTTACCTCCCTCAAGTTATATAAAATTTAATGATTAACACTTTGTTTTAATGTTTATTTTATTTTTTCTTGTAACAGGTTCATCGATTGGTTGTTGTGGACGAGTTCAATAAAATTCTAGGTGTTGTGTCATTATCCGATATCTTGCGTTTTATCGTTCTTAATCCACCGAAAGATTTTACTCCTCGGTGATTTTTTCCGCAGCATTACGTAATAAAGTATTAAAGACAAGACGAAGTCAAATACGACATTTTTTTATATGTTTATAAATTTTATTTATTCAGTGTTGAGTGGTTGTTCAATAACTGAGCAGCTTCCTTAAACTCATTTGTATGTTTTATGAAACGCTTTTCATCGACTCTCATCAACTTATTGCCCTTAAGTTTCAAATTTTTTAGTATCATTTTGAGCGTAAAAATAAACATTCGTATGTTTGCATTTATCAATTTTACTTTCTGTTACTTTCTGAAGAAATCCGAACAAAACATCCTTATACAAAACTTTCTTAAAAACTTTTTCTATTTTATTGAATTTAATAGTGAATTGGACAATTAAATATTAAATATAATTAAACAACTTTTTTTTCTTTTCTGTTTTTTTTTTCTACGCGTGCACATGTGATCTGTTGTAACAAATAGACTTTTTGGAAATATCTTCTTATTTTTGTCATGGTAAAATATTATTTATTAACACTATTCAATTTTAAAGAGCGATTGCGTTAGTATGTGATTCTATCTATGCTGTATATTGTATAAACGAACTCTACTTTTAACATCAAAATAAAAAGAATGTTGATAGGATTTTATAGATTACTTTTCTGTGTAGACTTAATATGTTGTGTTCAGTGTATTATGTATGGCACAGTTTGTACAGCCTTACACACGTGTCCTTTTATGGAATGCGTAAATGCATCACAATCTGTTGGTTTGCCAAAACAAATATGTATTTGTCGAAGAGCTTATAAAGATGGGGCCTCTTGGAGACGAGGTTATGAAAACTGCACAGATGGTTATCAACCTTTGTCTTTGAGTCCTTATGAAAACGGAAAAACAGTAAATAAAAATATTTTGTTTTTTTGTTACATTAATTTTGTTTAAAGTTGATTATTCATATATTAAGTCAAAGTTTAAAAATGTTTGAACCAAATATGTTACGCAGCCGTGTCGCAGTGGTTAGAGCGCTTGCTGAAGAAGCAAAAGATACAGCGTTCAATGTAAGTTCAGATTATATTTTAAGTCATCGGTAAGGAAGGATGCGTGAACTTCCAAGTTAAATGCTCCTCAGCGGTGCTCTGTAACTAGACCACTAGGTCTTCCTGGGGCACTTAAAACAAAATATTAAACAAGTTTTGTTTTTTAAAATTTTAAAGCAAGCTTATTTTATTATCGAAAACCTCTAACTTGAAAAAACTGTTAAGTGCCTAAAGCTATGTATTGATCTGTTAATCCCATTTATTATTCGCACATAAAATTGAGAAAAATTAAGAAATAAGTCAATAGGAACCGTAATGATGGAAAAAACATCGACAGTTATGTGTAGCTTAGTAAAAAATGAAATCATATGTAATAAAATGGAAAATAAAAAAAAAGTACTATTTTTACCTTCTTTTTACTTTGAATTAAATTTTGAAATTTTAAAATCTGAAAAGGTCCTGGATATCACCAACAAACGAATGTTGAAATAAAGAGTTTATTATTAGGAACAAGTTTAATTTACTTTGTTGAATACTTTTTGAAATTTCCTGGATTTTAAATAGCGAATTTGTATAGTTCTTACTGTGTTTTGAAACATTTAAAAACAATTTTAGCGCACTCCTTCCAAATATATCTAGCTTTTTCATCAAAACAGAATTATTTTCACATAGCTCCATACCATAAGTTAAGGTAGGGACTGCCAATGATTTATATATATAGGAAATAGAACTTGAGTGTGCAAACCGGATTCCAGATTGAATTTGAAGAGTTTGAACAACAGCTTTAAAGTTTGAGATTTTTTCATCAATACTTGTATAACTAAGTGAAGCAAAACTTGAATGTTTAGTACCCCATGTGAATCTCAGATGTCTATGTTAATTCTGAATATTTTTTAATAACCAGAAATCGTTATCGTATTGGTTTAGATTTGCGCTTTACCTGTAATCAGAACTCAATTTAGATAACTGTAAATATAGTTTAATACAATCTAGATTACTGTAAATATTGCATGTTTTTATATGTTCTTTGAGACCAAAATGGGTAGAGCTTAAAAGTATGATATCATCCGCATATGCTACCACACCTGTAAAGTTACCGTATATAGATGTGCTAACAATACCTTTTTAATAGTTTCAAAAAGACTTTCAGTGTAAATGTTATAGAGGTGAGGCGAAAGAATGGACCCTTGTCTTACTCCTTGCTTTAGAAGAAAAGAGTTTGGTTTACAACCTTGATATGAGACTGTTGCACTACTATTGTTATATAACGAAGAGATAGTGTTAACTAAACAGAGTGGTAATTTTTTTTTCAAAATATAGTTTATCAAATAGGAGATCCCAGTTACAGCTATCAAAAGATTTTTCTACATCTAAAGAGCATAGCTACCCAAGGGAAGTGTTGCTGTTGTAATGTTTAATTATCTCGCTAATTATAAAATCAACATATAGCGTTGAACAGTTAGCATTGAATCTAAATTGTAGGGGTTGAGTATCTATAATATCCGGACATATAATGAGAATTATATACTCTTGAACCTGTTTTAACCTATTCTTGAATGTAAACATTGATATAATGCTAATACCGCACAGTTGCTCCGGCTATCTTTTGATTTTTTGTACGATTTAACAAGCGGTACAATAATTGACGTCGATATTGATATTGATACTGAGTATTCTGCCTTTTTTTCCCCCCTGCCTTGTCCCTAAGGTTAGTGTTAAAAATCTCAACACTTGATGGCAACGTGTTTAACGGTGTTAAATCAATCGCATGCTGTTATCGGTTTGTTTCCATAAAATTTTATTACAAAAATTCTCTTCGTTTCTGTGTATTGTTTTCAAGTCAAAAATTCGCTTTTTCACTAAACTCTACGGTTTCCGTTAATTAAGGTGGTATACCCCTCAGAAATATCAAATTTTTCAAAAAAAAATTTTGTTGTTCTATTTTATTCAAAATTTATTATAGAATCATATTCTGAAAACCATTTTTTAAAATTCAGTATATAACTTGAGGAAAACAAACTTTACTGAACCTTACTTTTTAAAGCGCCCTTGACAACCTCCATAGCAACGGTTAAATTTTTATCTGGCCAAAAAATTCTCCCCGAACTTATTATTTTAATACTGAGAAAAAAGCTTGCTGAAATGAGTTATTAACTTGTTTCTATTTTCCATTCATCAAAACATCTGTAAGAGTAAAAGCAATAACCGGACTTCTCATAATTTTCTTGCAGAAGTTTCTTTAAAACGAATTGTCACCTTAAAGTTATATATATCTATGCATCTGTTTATGTTTATATAAACTAAACCTTATACTTTTAATGGGTAGAGAATGTGTAAAATTCGCTACTCAATAAAAAAAAAACTCAAAAAAAAAAGAACTCATGGAATATACTTTAAATAAAACAAATTCAGCAAATAGTAGTCTTCTACCTTCTACAGATTAACAGAGCTCAATAAATGTATCTTATTCCAAGATAAACCCTATTAATACTTCTGCAAATTCTAATAAAAAAAATATATGTGGATACAGAATAATTGATAGCACTTTATTAGCCATTGTTGTTCAGTAACTGATTTGCATATTTTTCTCTTTTTTAATTTTTATAGTCTTTATTTGCGAACTTCTATTTTTGAATCTCCCGTCACAGTTATTTAATTTTCTAGTAATCAGTTTTTAACCAAATTTTCAGCAGTGATGCGTTTTTATATGATGCATGCAATCTACCAAAAGTTAATTATAAAACATTTCAGAGTTTGAGATATTGCTGTTTCAGCACTAAAAAAATTGTTTATTTAAAAATCTTCATAATCCGTGTAGTGCTACATGGAAACTAATGGTCAGATTTAAAAACTTTTGACAGATTGCATAGATCAAACTGTTTTTTATCATTGGGCCAAGTTTTACTATGAACACTCTATTAGAATTTGAGATATTTTTGACAGTGCGATGTGCATATTTCTTATATCCGCTATTTTAGGTGGTTGTCATGACAACATAATCACCTGTAATTTTATAAATCAATTTCGTTTAACAAGATCTTTCATAGGCTTATTTTTAATTTTAATATAATTTTTCTATAAGATTTAATCTATAAGATTTCACTTCCAAGATAATTTTAAAGGGGGTAAACCACCTACCTTAATTACTTAATTTTTTAGCATGAATTTTATCTGCGATTATAATTTAGTTAAACGTTAAGGTCGCCGTTATTTTAAGGTACTCTCCAGGTCTTTTAAGAACCATAAGCCCTAAAAAATACCATAAATAAAAATATTTGGTTTAAACTTATTCGTATATAAATACTTAAATGAAATAGAAATTTATATACAGGGGCGGATCTAGCATTTTAAATAGGTGATGCGAAATTTTTTTATTGACGCCCCCCCCCCCCGCAACTTATCTAAGATTTAAATATAGTCAATATAAAAAGTGGAGAAACATTAAAAGGCGTAGCGAGGGTGGCAGCTTTTTTTACGAGTGGCGTCGCTGTTTATATCATTGAATAATAACTAAATTTTGTATTGCTTTTGCAGTATCCATTTTTAGCAGAAATTTTTACAAATGTTGCCTTGGCTATTTTGTTCATAAATTAGACATGTAATTTTAAGCCTAATTTACTTAACAAAGTGCACCAACGAGAAGGTAAGCCATAGGACTTTGCACTTCATCTGTATACTGTCATTTTGCCTAAGGTTAGCCCTCCATTTCTGGATTCTTTCCTTTTCTTGAGAGGCACGTAGTGTAAAGTAATGTTGCCTAAGGTTGGCTCTTTTGTATGGTTATTCCCTAAGCATAGTGGAACAAAGTTAGGCTTGTGGAGAGAATCTAGACACACTTTGAATTTTCACCACACAAATCTGGACCACCCTAATATATATATATATATATATATATATATATATATATATATATATATATATATATATATATATATATATATATATATATATATATATATATATATATATATAGTCTTGCATGTCTCTTGCGTAGCATCAAAAAATATTTCCCATAAACTGTAGTTTTAAAGAGCGCGTTAATAAACCAGACCAGAAAAAGTTTTAAGAATTAAATTTTTTTTTTTAATTGATAGACTGCCTGGCCAAACCGAACCCTCAGTCGATGTAGCAGCACTCTCTTGCGAGTCAGGCTATTTGTCAGTCGTTGTAGCAGCACTCCCTTGCGAGTCAGGCTATTTGTCAGTCGATGTAGCAGCATTCCTTTGCGAGTCAGGCTATTTATCAGTCGATGTAGCAGCACTCTGTTGTGAGTCAGGCTATTTGTCAGTCGATGTAGCAGCACTCCGTTGCGAGTCAGGCTATTTGTCAGTCGATGTAGCAGCACTCCGTTGCGAGTCAGGCTATAAGATAGTCGATGTAGCAACATTTACGCATGTTTAAAAAATGTTTTTTATTAAATCAATAACAAAAACACCACTAATTAAAAAAAACTTTCTAGTCGTTATAATTGCGGTTTTTTAAAAATTTTTTAAAAAACAATTAAATTTAATGTACTTCCGCATAAATTAATTGCTTTGACATTTCGACGACAATCAAAAACAGCTTAAGAGACGAGGTAATTAAAATTGTAGTCGTAAGAGACTTTTTTTACATTAAAATGCTCTTAAAGCGACACTATATGAGTATATAAATATATATATATATATATATATATAAATATAAATATATATATATATATATATATATATATATATATATATATATATATACATAATATATTTATATTATATATATAATAATATACATATAATATATATATATATATATATATATATATATATATATATATATATATATATATATATATATATATATATATATATATATATATATATATATATATATATTAGGGTGGTCCAGATTTGTGTGGTGAAAATTCAAAGTGTGTCTAGATTCTCTCCACAAGCCTAACTTTGTTCCACTATGCTTAGGGAATAACCATACAAAAAATTGGACCAATCTGAACAGTTTTAGGGGTCGCTATGATTTCAACATTTTTTTGACGGTACTCGATTTTTACGAATTTTTGTGTAAGTTTTGCATAATTGAACATCTATCTCAACATTGTGGTAAATAAATTAATGCTTGCTGAAAAGCAGATGCTATATAAATTCATTTATATATCTAATATCTTTTAGTTGTCTATTGTCACATGATTTGGCGGCCATCTTGTAATAAGCACATGTCTGCAGTATTTCAATAAAAATTTTATAAGGATTATTTTTTTATTTCTGGTAACAAATATTCTTATACTTAAGTATTATATTTTATATATATATTTATTATATAGTTAATATAATGAATTACAAATAAATTATTATTAAATTAAATAGTTTTCAAAAAGAATATGCTATAAAAATTCATTTATATATCTAATATCTTTTATCAATTGTCACATGATTAAGTGACCATCTTGTATTAAGCACATGTCTGCAATATTTCAAAACAAATTATGTTTTTCAGTAATGTTTTTTCATTTCTGTTAATAATATAAAGTACTAAATATTAATTATATAAAATTAAATAGTTGAAGAACAAAGAATCATTTCAACTTAAACTTCTGCAGGTAATTAATAAATAATAAAAATATATATTACACCACTTATGGCAGTTACTACAAGAAGCTCTGCAGAGGTATGGCTCATTGGGAAAGCATCTAAGCAGCTCTCCTCGTCAAGATTGGCAACAAATGGAGATGTCCTCCGGTGTCTCCTCTTTCATCATCTGGAAGAGCATCTCACAATAAAGGACAGCATTCACCATAGGATTCAAGAGCTGATTGTTATGTGGA
>NC_061162.1:22525553-22708053 GCF_022113875.1 Hydra vulgaris | reverse complement strand
TAGATCGTTTCTACCAAGAAATATTGTTTTAATTATTGGAACTAATTTTTTTCGGTTATCAGAAAGAAGTTTCAAACAAGAATTATTTAAATCAACCTCAATAACATTACTTTTGGAATTGCAACGTGAAAGCAATGCATTAAATGAAAGCATAGATTTTTCATGTAAAACACAATTTTCCTCATGTTTTCTATAATCACGAACAGCATTACCCCACTCTTGATGGGGCTTGAAAACTAAATTTAATATTCCAGACTTATTTGGAATACTAGCACCTAGCAAAGTACAAAGTACAAGTCCATCTTCTTTGCTAGAATAAGCTAACCAAGAAAACTGGCTGAGCCATTCAAATTTAAATGATCTTTTTGTATTAAAAGATATTGGAAAAACAAACATAGAATTAGGACAAAATACTTTGTTTACCATATCTAACAAAATAGAATCATCTTTGCCAGCGATTAAAAGTTTACCTCGAACAAGATATGTTGAAACATCATACAAAGAATTTAATTCATTATATGAAGGAATAATAACTGAGTTGGAGTCTAATGACTTAACTATTTTTGAATCTACAGAAGGCTCAAAAGGCAACTCTATGAAAGCATTGTCTTTTTTAAAGTTAATTTTAGATTGAATTTTGACATGTTTTGCAGAATCAAGTTTTTTTTTTTTTATTTGTTTCAGTTTTAGGAGTAAAAAAGTGTAAAGGATAAGTAGCATCGTTTTTTATAGCCAAATTCTTATCATTACTAGAAACTAGTTTAGGCTTTTTTAATAGTTGGTACAAAATGGTTCGGTGTCCAGTTATTATTGTTTTGCATCACTGACATAATATCAGTATTACACCATAAAATATTTAAAACATTTTGATCTTGATTTTTAATTGAACGAAATGGAAAAATAATTGTATTAAAAAGTTTTTTAAATTTTTCTAAGCCAAAATTAGGATAAATTGATCTAATAGGAATATTTAAAACTGATGACAAAGCAATTAGACATAAAAATGAAGAAAACTTGTTAGCTCGGCAGTTGATCAATGCTTCCATTATTATAATTTCAGAAGCTGATTCACTGTTAATTAATTTAAATTGATCTGAACATTCAAGGTTACTAGAACACTGGAAAGATTAGAAAAATTATTGTTTTGAACCTGTTTAACAAAAAGGGAGTACCTCGCATAGTAGGAAGCTTTTTCAAACAATTCAATCGAAGTTAGAAGCCTCAATACATTAACTGTCTTCAAAGACGAATTGCTTAAAAGATAAGCTGAACTGTAGAGACAATTTCCATCTTCAGATGACCTTAAATAAAATAAAAAGTATACTAAAACAAGCTCAGTTTATATTAAATACTAGCTGAAAATATAAAATACCATTAACTTTATTAATAGGGTTTTACCTTAAAGCAACATAATCTTTAGTATCTTCTTGCTTTGGGATAAAACGATCCATTTCATTATTTTCAGAAGACTGACTATGTGGCTGAACTATACTCTTATTATTTAAAACTTTGAATTCTTTAGTCAACTGGTTTTTATATTTGCGAATATTTGGCAAATGTCTAGCCTTAATTGCATTTAAGACTAAAAAATTAATTTCCAACGACGAAGATTACGAGCGAAAAACGAATATCAGGTGGCATATCAGAATTTTGTAAAATTTGAACGATTTGGAGCAACTGATGCAATTGTTCTAAACTTTCTACAAATTTGATTGGTTATAAATAACATTTCTTACAGTCATTACGGGTAACTTTGAACGGTTTGCGCTAGGTTTATCTCAACAAAAATTGTTTTACTAACTAGATAACAAATATTTTTACATAAAGAGTGTTCTGATGATCTCTTTTTTCTAGTTTGCTATCATTTTTTTAAATTTGCTAGATATTATGTAAAAAAACAATATTCAAGTAGGCGTTCAAAGTTACCCTCGCATTTCGGGTAACTTTGAACACTATTAAACTGAATGTCAATTTTAATCTTTTAAATCTAAAAAGTTGTTTAAATTTCTTTGTATAAGTTTAAATTAATTTTTTAAAAAATCTAGTTAAACTATTTCGAGAATAAACAAACAAGTTTTTCAATAAAATATTTCTAGAATAAACAAACAAGTTTTTCAATAAAATATTTCGAGAATAAACAAACAAGTTTTTCAATAAAATATTTCGAGAATAAACAAACAAGTTTTTCAATAAAATATTCACAAAATAATTTTTAAGGTTATAAAAGAAAAAATTAAATAAGACATTATTTTTATATAATTCTCCACAAATAAACACCATTGACTATAAAACTAAATATTACAGTGTTTCCTTCTTTTAGTCTTGAGTTTCAACTAACTCTTTTACAAAATAATCATGATCAAGGAAAACATGTACATAGTGATTGTTTATTTGCTCCAATGAAAAAACTGCATCATTTTGAGATACAGGTAAAACTTGTTCATCGTCTTCAATAACTTGATTAACATTTACAATGCTTGAACTTTGTAAAATATTAAGTTTTTTGTTTATTTTCATAACCATATTATTTGATCCAAGTGGTCTTCCTCTTTTCTTTGCTCGAATATTATCTTGACTTTTTTTTTTATTGTCTCTTTCCTTATAGTATGCTTCTACCTCAGTGGCTGATACACTTTTCCCTGCTGTTATTGGTAACTTAAATTTTTTGCTTACTTCATAATTAAGATGAATATCATCAATATAATTCCTAAACGATTCTCCAATATTGAGTTGAATATCTATATTTGTAAAACTGGGTAATTTGGAGAGAACATGTTCTGGTAAAAATGGATATATGCCAGTAGCCTTAAATCCTGCTTGGAGATTATGTTCTAGATTTTCTTTACCAACATTAAGAGTAGATTTAATGAGCTGCGTAAATAAATTTTTTGGCAGATTATTAACCTTTTTTCCTCTGGATGTTTTACGCCATTGATTAAGAACTGACCTCCAATTAGCTTTTAAACTCGAGAAATATCCAACATCTAAAGGTTGTAAAAGGTGTGTGGAATTGGGTACCAAACATATAAATGTTATATTATACTTTTCACATATATTTAAGGCTTTTAAAGATATATGAGCACTTAAATTATCGCAAATCAGAATTTTTTTACCTTCCTTATTTATAATATTTGGAACAAAGTGATTTAACAGCCACTCTTCAAATATTTGAATTTCCATCCAGCCACTGCAAGAAGTTGCTATTCTTGATCCTTCTGGTGCATTGAAAAGCCAGTCAGACCAACTGTGTTTTCCTTTAAAAATGAAAAATGGTGGAATTAGTTTTCCTGAGGCATTTCCACAAAAAACAACAGTGTAACAAGTTTTTGTTGTGTTTCTTATAAGTTCTGGATGGCGAGAGGATCGACGAAAAATAAGTTTTTTTTTTCCAGGGTCATCATAAAACCCTGTTTCATCCATATTGTAAATGTTATCTGGCGTTACTCCATTTAATTCCTTCTCTAGATTTTGAAAAAATAATTTTATTTGACAATAATTAATCTGTGCACGTTTCCTTGAAATACAATGAGATACTTTTAATGATGGATGCCTGTCAAGATAAAGTTTACACCACTCCCAACCTGGTCGCTTATCTTTAAACTGTTGTATATTTTTTCCACTATCATCCAAATAGATTTTGACAATACTTTTAAAATCATTAATTCCAATTGGTATACCTTTGTCACTTAAATAAAGTAAGTGATTTTCAAAACAAAGTTCTTCATCAATGCTAAGGGCAATAGGGCGCCCTACTGATTTACAGTGTTTATTTTTTAGCTTATAAAATAATGTTGCTTTAGGTACTTTATAAATTTTAGAAGCTTCACCAATCGACATTTTTTCTAATTTAATTTTGGCTAAAGCCTCTTGAAGTGTAGAATTGGTGTAATTAGATTTAGTGCCATATTTTCTAGTGCCAGGATGACTTGTCGAACATTTTCTTGGCATTTTATGAATGCTAAAAATATAAAGATGATTTATGTTATTAATGAAAATTATTTAATTAATCGCATATTTGCTATTAATAAAATATATTATTAAATCTATCAAGATAGCCATAAATATCAAAAATTAATAATTAATTAATAAATTAATATATTATCTTAATCAACCAAATTACGAAGGCAAATGGAAAAGTTATTGCTTTAATTAATGATAATAATAGAGTAAATCAAGCATTTTTCAAAATATTTGATTGCATATTTCCATGGTTAACAACTGATGGCATTTTTTTACTCTTTGATTTTGTGCATTTAATAAAGTGTATACGAAACAATTGGATAACTGAAAAGTCTGGTGAAATTGAGTTTAGTTATAGAGGAAAAAAATATAATGCTAAATGGGATCACATCAAAAAGCTTCAAAAGTTAGAAGAAGGTGAATTGGTTAAAATGTCTAAGTTGACTTATGTTGCTGTTAACCCAAGGCCAATTGAGAGACAAAAAGTTGATACATGTTTAAAAGTTTTTTGTGAAGAGACTATAAATGCATTAAAGTGTCATCAAGGTATGAAAGATGATGATATTGATGGAACTATTATTTTTTTAACTAAGGTGGTTCAATTTTGGAAAATAGTCAACGTTAAAAGTCCATCCGAAGAAATCCATTTGAAAGACAACTTACGAGCTCCCATATCATATGTTGATGATTTACGATTAAATGATTTAATTGAGTTTTCTGAAATGTTAAAGCCAACATTGATTCAAGGAAAAAGAATTAGAAGTATAACTATGGATACAAGCAATGCATTATATCAAACTTGTAATGGTTTAGTTGAACTAAGTAAGCATTTGTTAGACAATTCTCAAATGTATGTACTGCTTGGGAATTTTACAACAGACCCCATAGAAAGAGCATTTGGAAAACTCAGACAAGGTAGTGGGGGAACTTATTTTATAAATACTCAACAAGTAATTGAAAAGTGGAATATCAACAAAACCAAACTATTTCTTCAGAAAACTATCAACATTTCAAGTGCTGAGTTTACATCTGGTCATATTTGTGATAATTGTTTTTATAAACTTTCAGAAGATGAGTGTGAGATGTTTAATCATTTACATGAACTTTTAGACCAACTTTCATCGAATATTAAGTCATCTTTAGTTTACATTGCAGGTTATATTTCTAGAAAAGACAATGAAGATGATAACGATGACACTTATCTGTATTATAGTAATTATGGAAATTTTACATCTGCCTTAGATCGTGGTGGTCTGAAAATACCCAGTGATACATTTTGTGAATGGGTATTCTTAAGTTACATTTTGTTTAATTTTGTTGGCACATCAAACTTTTGTAGATATTCTATGTCCTGCTTATTCATGGATATTGCATGTATTTATGGTTTCACCATAATTACAAGAAACCATTGTTATATTCTTACAAATATATTATTTAACAATTTTTGCTATATGCATTCACCTGCATCAGACAAGGAAACCAAAGTTAAAGCTTTAAAACTGTTTTGTTAGCTTTTGTGAATAAATATACCATAAAAAGTTTCCAATTTAACTTTAGATGATATTTCGTTTAAAAATTGTTAATTTATATTTTTACTTTTTAATTCTTTCTGTTAATGTTTCATTGTATGCAAATACATAGAAGTAGCTTGGTTATTTTTTGTTATTGTTATTTTTGAACTTACAAGGTGTGTTTTTTTTTTTACTTTCTTGACAAAATAACAATTATTTTTGTTTTATAAACGTTTTTGTAATAAAAATATCGACTTCTTTATAAAATGATAAAATATTATTTAGTAAAAAATGGCATGGTTTAAGCCTTACATTCTTCTTATCCTTAGTTTTTTATTTAATCAGGTTATGCATTTAGAGAAATAGACTAAAATAATCAAATCACAAGCTCCTACTATATTGTTAAAAGAATTTTTAAATATTTAAAACTTAAAAAAAAAATTGTTTAATAGTTGAGAGCATCAAAACCAAATCAGCCTCCACATTTTTCAAGCCGTTGCGCGATGAGAAGGCCTGTTATTTAAGTACGCCTTGATGAAGAACAATTGCATCACTTGCTCCAAAACGCAGGAATTTTGTATATATATATATATATATATATATATATATATATATATATATATATATATATATATATATATATATATATATATATATATATATATATATATATATATACACATATATATTTATATATATATATACATACATATATATATATATATACATACATATATATATATATATATACATACATATATATATATATATATATATATATATATATATATATATATATATATATATATATATATATATATATATATATATATATATATATATATATATATAAATATATATATACATATATATATATATATATATATATATATATGTATATATATATATATATACATATATATATATATATATATATATATATATATATATATATATATATATATATATATATATATATATATATATATATATATATATATATACACTTATTTTCATATATATATATTTTCATTTAAAAATTAATTCCAATTTTTTATTTAAAATACATTCTTAGTTCGCATATCTTATTATTTCAAATTAAGACAATATATTATATACCACATTATACCACATTTTTTGATAAACATTATCCAATTATTGGCCAATTGTTTTTAAGTTAAAAATTAAAATTTTCTGGAATTTTTCCATGGATTTCTTTTTTGTTTAACAAAGCGTTGTTGTGACCTTTAATAATTCTTCCAACATTTTTTGTGCAATTGCTAACTTTAACAGTATTTCAATTAAAAATTCTAAGTAATTTGTTAGAGCGCTTTTTCTATGCTAATGGAAAATATTTTGTTATATTTGGGTGTGTTGATAACAAAAGTTTAGTCTAATTCTGAATATTTTGGTGCGCCTACCTGTAAATGAATAAAAAATTATAAAAATAATAATAAGATGCATGGGGAACCGTACCATTTTTTCCTTGAAGTTTTACCATTATCGTTCTAAAGTCATTAATACCGAAAGTTGTATTAGCAAATAAAAAAAAATAAGTATATAATATTTTTTAAGGGGAATCACTTTCTACAAAAATGTCAGCATAATTCTTTTTCGAATCAAACTACAGCATAAAACTGCGAGAGTGAACTCGAGTTTTATGAAACCGTTTCTAGCGTCAAATCCGTAAACTGCACGCAAAACTTTCATCACAAGTTTCACACAGCGTTCAACACATTGTATGTGATTAGAATATTTAACAGAAAGTGGCATTTTTTTGTAGCCAATTTCTTAATATGATATGCTCATAGTGACATGTGGCTCAGATGATTTAATATAAATAATCAGTTCCATCTAGTCATTTAAAATGCGGTAGTGGTGTAGTGGTAGAGCGTTCGCCTCATAAGCGAGAAGGTCTAAGTTCGATCCCCATCATGTCCCTGATAGTACCACGCTCATCTTGTTTCTCTGCGCAGCGGACTTAAATTATTACTTATGACATTGTATTTGAATGAATTTTTAAATTCATGCATATTTCATGTGTCATAGGAGATGGAATACACGAAAATCAGGGTTTTTTGCATTTCTAAGAGGTTTCTATCAAGCGGAGGAAAAATTGGAATTTTTTTTGCACTAATATTTATTATAAATAATACTAATTTGCAAAAAACTACGGTAGTTAAAATACAGATCTAAAATATTTTCAAAAAACGCCACCAGTAACGTCTTGGTTGAGGAAAATTATGTTTGAAATAAATAATTGTTTCACATTTAATATGCTCAAATTAAGTTTTATCAAAATGCACTCAAAATTAAAAATATACACTCAGAAAGAACTGCTCTTTATAAATACATTCAAAAAGCTCAGCATATATTTTAGAACATATATCCTTAGTCTTTGAACGCATAACAGTCAAAAAAAATAGTAAAAAAAACAACAAAAAACAGGTGCAGTTTTCAGTTTTTTTTTGTGGTTAAATCTCTTATCAAACTACTTGAGAAAATATGAAGTAAAAATAAATTCAACTGACCTTTAAGGTCAGAGGAATTAGCACAAAAACAATATACAACAATTTTTAATTTTCAAGCATGTGCAATTTATAACTTTTTTATATATAAAAAAAAATGTTTTTTTTTTTTAAATTTTTTATTGCTTATCATCACATATGTATTATTCAATTTCGACAATGTATCAGTACATTGTATAGACATGTTACATTTAATTTAGACACCGTTGTTAATGATGGTTGTGGAATAACTTCTATGAATGATTCTTTAATGATGAAATAGACTTTAGTCTTAAGCTGAAGAGTGGACAGTGTTCAAATGTACGGTCAAGAAATATCTACGTCTGAACTAAAATATTGAAACAATTTATTATAAGGTGTTCAACTAAAACTGGGGGAGAACAACTTAAAAATATTCAAAATGGTGTACTGAACATTATCTAGCACAAATTGCAATAATTATTTTGGGCATATGCTTAAGTTTGCAATAGAAAGAAGATAACTAATTATTGATGAATAAACTTGCATTTTTATTTGTTATTTTTTATTAAGAAATTATTTGCAACTACGCTATTTTACACCTTATAATTTTTTGTTTAAACTTTAGTTTTTAAAAAACTAAAATTTATATAATCTTAATAAATTTAGAAATAAAATTATTATCTTTTATTAATTGAAGTATTCTCAGCGTTGCCGAAATTGAACGCAACACTGTCCATATATACAGATAAAATATCAATATTAAATAAAACAATGTCGAAATGAGATGGAAAACCCTGTAAATAAAATACTACAACAAAAATATATAAATATAACAATCGAACTTAATATATAAATTTAATAGGCGAATATAATATATAATTACAATCAGTCAATGATTATATATATCTCATAATCAAATCTATATTATAATGTTAGAATGCAAATATTTATTGTATCAAGTTTCAATATGTAATTAGACCATCATATTAAATTTTAAATTTCTAGATAACAAATGCAAACTTATCAAAGCGTGACTATATTTTCTAGTTATTTTGTCTTTAGATTTGAAATGTCTTTATATTTGTACACAGTGTATAAGCCAAAAAACTATTTTTAAAAATTGCTTTTAATTTCAATAAATGAATAACATTTATAAGTTTTAAATCGTTTACGTTCGTTTTCAAAGCAAAATTGTATAATAAATTTCATTGATGAAAACTTTTATACTAATTTCAGATAAGTTCGCCAATCTACGAATATGAAGCTCTTCCTGCTGAACAGTTTTCGTCAAATGTTTATTCTTCAAATCCATCTTACGCCCGTCTTTATCAGATTTCTGATTGGTTTGGAAGCCCAACTCCAACAACTAATGAATATCTTCAAATAGATTTAGGAGTTGTGAGTTTTATAAAAATGATAGCTACGCAGGGAAAATCAAACGCACCATTACAAATGGTAGTATTGTCTTACAACGTTGATTACGGCGTCAACTTGGAAGATCTTAAAGCTAATTATGACGCAAATAAAACCTTTTTTTTTAATGTTCCTTCTAGTGTTGGAAGCAACGATGTAGTATACAACTTTTTTGGTTATGATGGAATCTTTGCACAAATAGTTAGAATTACACCTGTTTCATTTAAAGTTAAAAAATCTTTAAGAATTGAGCT
The DNA here is from genome assembly GCF_022113875.1 of Hydra vulgaris. NCBI lineage: Eukaryota > Metazoa > Cnidaria > Hydrozoa > Anthoathecata > Hydridae > Hydra > Hydra vulgaris. The sequence goes on along the minus strand of NC_061162.1, from coordinate 22,698,426 downwards.
ATTTGGAAATAAAACTCTGAATGAATGCAATTTTACGAGCCTTAACGGTTGCGATAAAAATAATGCAATATGTACAGATACCGCTGCTGCTTACACCTGTACTTGCAATAAAGGATCAATAGATATAAACAATAACGGATTCACTTGCCAATTGATAAATGAATGTTCAGAAACCGGTATTTATAAAAATCAATGCGATCCTAACGCCAAATGTACTGATACACGTTTTGGATACAATTGTACATGCATGCAAGGTATAAATTTTAATTTATTATAACCTATTTGTTTATTTTTTTATAAAAAAAAAAAACTTAGGTTTTTTATTTGTAAAACTTAATTCAAATTTTGCAAACGCAATTATTTTTGTACCAACTTTTTTGAAAATTTAAAAGCTTTTTTGCGAACGTGATCTGGTTATTTACAGCATTTTAAACAAGACTTTATACAAAGTACATGACTTCTTTAATTTGAGGATTTTTAGATATAAAATTGTTATTTTTATGCACATAAAAAAAAAGGAAAAGGTAATTTTGAATATTTTTTTAATACCAACTAAAAGTTATTAGAGTTTGGGTAGCAACCATAGCAACCATATAATAGCAACCATAAAATAGCAACCAAAGAAAGCAACTATTGCTAGGAAACATCAGATTTATCAACCAGAAATTTTTTATATAACATAGTAAGTGCTTTAGTTATAAGGCTTGTCATTATTCTAATTATTTTATTCGGTTAACCGAGAAATCGTATACAACATAAACTGTTTTGCTTTTGTTAAATTTTGCCCGTCAGCAATGACGGTTTTGCTATGAGACCATGAGGAAACTAAAACTATAAGAGAAAACAATTTTAAATTACAATTATCAATTTAGAATTTATTTATGAGGAATTACATTTTAAATAAACACAAAACTTCTTCATAATGTTTTCGTATGTGAAACGTTCTTAAATAAAGTCACTAATTATTTCTAAAGTTTGTTTACAATAAACACATTTCATTTAAATTATCAAAGAATGTTATATACAATTTTATTTTATTTATATAAGTATTTATTTTATATATATATATATATATATATATATATATATATATATATATATATATATATATATATATTTATATATATATATATATATATATATATATATATATATATATATATATATATATATATATATATATATATATATAAATATATATATATATATATATATATATATATATATATATATATATATATATATATATATATATATATATATATATATATATATATATATATATATATATATATATATATATAATATACATATATATATATTTATATATAATAAATATATATATATTTATATATAATAAATATATATATATTTATATATAATAAATATATATATATTTATATATAATAAATATATATATATTTATATATAATAAATATATATATTTATGTATAATAAATATATATATTTATGTATAATAAATATATATATTTATATATAATAAATATATATATTCATATTTAATAAATATAAAAAAAAAAAAAAAAAAAATTATATAAAACATTCTTTGATAATTATAATAATAGGGTGACCATTGTCTGGGTTTTACGTAGGAAATCGCAGCGTTTAAATAATTTAAATTAGTTTAACGCTGCGCTCTCCTGCGTAAAACCGGGACAACGGTCACCCTGTATATAATAAATTAAACTCTTTCTATGATTTATTTTATTAACTTGACTTTTAACAACGATTGGATTATATGAATGTAAGCAATAATAACGAAAGCGGAAAACATTGGCGCGAAAACTTAAGTTATGTAATTTAACTCAAATCAATTAATTGTGTTTAATTCTTTAAAATCCAGGGCCGACGACACGGGTTTTGAAGTGGGGACACAATTGTCAATTTCTAAAAAAAGTTCTCTATATCTAGAATTTTACTACAAAAAAAAAAAAAAAAAAAGTCCTTTGGAAAAAATATGTGTTTGAGGGGGAGGGGGTGTTCACTTAACCCTGGCCCTCCACCAACCCCACCCCTATTTAATTTTGATTAAAAAAGTGTTTTTAAAAACTAAAAAGTCAAAAGTCAAAAATTTGGTTTTTATTATTCGAATATATTGGTATTCGAACAAAATCCGGTTAACTGCCAATCCGGTTAGCCGAAGAAATCACTAATATTTGCTCATTTAATACTCTATAAATCTATCCATAAGTTGTAAATATTCGCAGTTCATAAAACAAAGCACTTTGTGGACCTTGGGCATTAAGTAAAGAAGACTGCTTATTTATTAAAAAAATTTTTAACTAGTTTTTCTTATATAAGTTTTTTTTTCTTATTAAAGTTTTTTGAATGCAAAAAAAGAACTTAATCATCATTGGCTAAAATTTCTGCTGTGCTTTATATTTTAATATGTAAACACCAATGAATTATTCAAAGAAATCTTATAGTATTACAATATTCCCCTAAAAATTTGCTACTTGAGATGAGGACAAATTTGCCCTAGTCCATTAAAATTGATTTTTTTGCCAAGATGTTTAACAAACAATTCGTTCTTTTTATAGATCAGTCTGATTACTAGTTCTTAACAGCATGTAATTCAAATTTTTGCAGTAGTTATACTTTTAACCTGAACCGTACATTTGAATAGTAAAATTTACGTTAGAAATTATTTAATATATAGGAGGAGGAGTGGCCATCTACACAAACGAAAGCCTCGATTGTTCTTTCACCTAAATTGACTAACTCAACCGCACCACCATTGAGCAAGTCTGGATCAAATTAAAATTTCACAACGAATCAATTTTACAAGGCTGTCTCTACCGTCCTCACGACCTAAACGATTTAATGCTCTTAATGATTTAAAATTCCTTAATAAATGCGTGCGTAAAAGCGCTTATTTGCGTAAACTGCGTTTCTGTTAACGTAAGACATCGCGTCAAATGCGTTTAAGTTTGCGTGTAACTTTTTATTTTGGAACGCAAACGCAAACGCAGGTTTTTTGCGATCCAATGCATGACTATAATAAAATATCAAAAGTAACTATCTATATAAATTTAAAAAAGATATGTTTCTTTTATTTACAGCATTCTTTATGTCTACATGATTTTTTAAATTTTATTTACTTCATTTAATGAGGCTACCAAGGAGATGGGTATTATTGTGAAGACATTGATGAATGCTTACTTCCTTCTATACAGAATAAACCAATATGTACAAATGGCGCATATTGTAAAAACACAATTGGTGGATACAAGTGCTTTTGTAACGTTGGGTATTTAGGTTGAAAAACAATTTTATAACTTTATTTTTTAATTTTTACATATTTATCCAATAAATTATTTGTATTAACAATTTAATTAATACAAAATAATTAGAATATAACTATTAAGGTTTATGCGACACTTAAATAAAATTTTATGTTAGGAGATGGAACAAAGTGTACAAATATTAACGAATGTAGACCAGGCGCAGCAAATAATTGTCATCAGTATGCTGAGTGTCGTGATAATGTTGGTTCATACTCTTGCACATGTCAACCTGGATTTATAGGTTTATAATATTTTTTTATATTTTTAATCTTTTACTGTAAGTGTTGTTTAAGATAAATTAAATTACCAATAACTAAAATCCCTCTTTCTTTCTTGTCTCTCCTTATTTTCTATGTATAATGTATATAATAGATATAATTTATACTAGATATAAAAATATGTATCTGAAAAAACACAATAAAATACATCTATTAACAAATGTCTCTCCTTATGGTTGCTATGGTCTTGAAACTTAAAAGCCTTTATCTAAAATGGTAAATTTTGCTTGAATCAAAACCTTTTTTAAATCAAACTAAGTTTCTATAAAAAAGACAAAATTAGGGCTTTTGAAATTTTCAAAGAACTTCAATTAATGTCTATTCTTTCCCGTGTTAATACCTTAAGTTAAGGCTCAACGTAAATAAAAAGTTTATACATCCTCTTTTGAATTAAGCAACTTTTGTTTATTGATATGATTTTGTTATTTAATCTCAAACATTGATTGTAAACTTATATTTATCTTTAAAAATTTAAATTTAAGTTAAATATCGGCTTTATTTCAATATCCAAATTTGACTATAAAGATGTTCTTAATTAAAAAATAAAACCTTATTAAAAAAAAGTTCTTTCTGTAAAACCAAAATCTTTCAAGGTTGGTTTGGGATTTTTGTTTTCCTTTTTTTTGAGGTATTTATTATTAGTTATTTACTATATACTGCTCGGTAAAAGTTTCCTGTCATTTTAAATTTAATAGTTTTTTACTTATAATAATTAATATTAAATTTTAAAATTCTTTAAAAGTCATAAAATAATTCAATTAAAATGTACTTGTGTGTTTTTGAAATGAATAATGCAAAATATATGCTTTCTTCATTTTTGTATTAAAAACATGCTAGTACGCAAAATTTGTATTTTTTGAAAAAATTCAACTTCGTTGGTTTTTTTACCCAGGCCACGCAAATTTAGGGGCCTGGGTAAAACTTTTCACTTTTGTGAAAGATTCAATAAAAAAATTTATGAAAGACGTTTTCCCACATGATTTGCAGTGATGATGAACCAAAGATTTTATAGGATATTATCGGAGCTTTCTTAATTCTCTAAATTGAGAAACAGTTCATTAACCAAAACTGACACGATCCTGGCCCATGGTTAAACGGAGAGAGTTTTTACTACCTTTAGTTTACTAAACGATTGTTCACCTTTAGCAACTGACACAAGAACAGTGTTAAAAATCCGTAGCACGATGTAAATGTACAGAAAAAGGCGTTCAAACTTCTTCTTGAATATTTGATTATATAGCTGCAGTGGTTTTTTTTGCTTGAAAATTTTTTTACTTTTTCAATGTTATCTTCTTTATTCACATATCTCAGATAAAACTGTGCAAGTTTGCAAGCTTTATTTTGAACAGAAAGATCATTATTATCCAACCAGATGAATGAAAGAATATTACCAAACACCCTGCTCGCCAATTCTCAAATCAATCTGCTGAACCAGACTATCTAAACCAATATTCAAAACATTCACTTCAAATTCTTTCGTTTGACTGTCGTGAAAATGGGCTGTCTTTGAGTCTAGTTGTAAAAGCACTTCAGTTTACGCTTTCTTTTAGTAGCGAGTTTAGTTTCGAATCCTGGCGGTCCAGCTACAGCTTATAGAAAATTTGCAACCAGAAGCCCCTAATCTGTTTAAGATCTTCCTGCAGCTTTCCAATTAAACGTACCTCGTCATCAATGGTAATTGCTTCTGATTGTAGAGAACGACGAACGTCGTTAACACCAGTAAGGATTTTGTACCAAATCGTAATTAGCAATATAAATTCAAAATGCGATAACCAATTTTTAAAAGTTCCTGCTTGGCTGAGCTGCTTACTTGGTCAGATCCAGTTTTTCCAGTGCATATTTAAGAGCTGCAAACATTTTTCTCTTGGAAAAATGTTTTGATTACGTCAGTACAAGAGCTCCATCACGTCATATAAAGTCTATGCAGTGAAATTACTGTAGCTTTAGTGAAGATCTTCCGTCGGGCAGGACTTGTATTAACAGATACGTACAAAGGTTCAACATTTCCAAAAAACACTTTGATCTCAATGACTGATTCAACTGCGCGTAATTAAGTCTGTGAGCGTTACAGGGAACGTACAGAGCTCCCTTCAAAGGACCTAACAAATTTGGTTCATTATCGTATCCCTGACCGCAACAGTTTCGAATACCCAAACATAGCCTTGCCCTCCATCAGTGATAAGTCTGGCTATATCAACTCCATTCTTTTTCTCAAATACTTTAGCAAAAAAGAAACTTTCTTTGATTTGTCAGCAATTAGTTTCTATTTCATAGAGGTTAAAACAAATAACAAAGTTTATTTGTTTACTGTAAGATGTATTGGGGGTATCATCAACAATGTATCATTAATCCAACTCATTGCACCAAAAGTTCTACATTAATTTAAAAAAAAGTAGATACAATCCTGGATTTCTTCGACAGCTGCACTTCAGATAACACCACCACCTTTACATTTTGAGACAACGTAGAGAGGTAATGGGCCCTCAGTCTGGAGCCCTTTTGTTAATAACGTCTTGCATCTTCAAAATGGGATAAAATGACAGGATTGTGACAACCAATAAACTCCATACCGGTGCAATGGGCTGAATTAATGCTAATTCACACAACCTATAAGTTTTTTTTAACGTTCCTTATCTTTTTCGTTCCTTAGAACAATCTTTCATGCCCAAGAGAGAGAGCATAGGAAACAGTAAAGAAGCTTGATGATTCCAAACCAAATATTTTGTTTCTTCTTTCTCCTTATTAGACAAAGATTAACAAAACAAATTCAAAGAAAAGATTCTTAGAACCACGCAGATAATCTCGCATTTTCAAATAATGTGAAGGGTCCCTTTAAAATGATTACTTCTAGAGCTTTTTGACTTAAGACAACTGGCCACAAAGAGTCAGTATGAATTATTACCAAATCAGGTTGAGCATTTCATTATCTGCTATTGGATAAAGTTCCTCATTCTGACTCTGAGTCAATTTAAAATTCATTTAGCTTAGTTTTAGTTAAATTGTTTGAGGCTCCCACTGTACCATAGTTCTTCGAATCACACATATTGAGTGCAGAGATTGATCTTGAAGCAAGAGCTCATAGGTTTTTTTGTCCCTCATAAACTGACTGGGAGTCTTAATAGAAAATCTTTAAGAAAAAAATAATAATAACAACCAAGATATTAACAAGATAATAACAACCAAGAATATAATAGCAGAGGTTATAATATTGTATTTCCTCATTTATAGAGATCGGAAGTTTTACTCAAAAAACACAATTTTTTTTGTAGAATAATTGGATACAAGAATATAAATTAGTTGCATTTTACTCATGGTTTTGGCGTTTGAGTGTTTGCAACAGTCACTGCTTCATAAGCATTTTTTTTTTATTCAAAAACTATTCTATTGCCTTCTTTTTTAATGTTAAAGATACTAATTAAAGAATTTTATTTCCAGCGAATTTGATCTATTAAAAACATTAAATTACGCCCGCAATCAACTGTTACATAAATTCCCAAGAGACACTCCATTGTAAACAAAATATTAGCTTGTTTTTTTTCCCGCCAACTTGGCAACCGCAAAAATAACTATTTGAAACAAAAATTATAATATTTTTCAAATTTATTTAGGTACAAGAAGTCCTGACGGTCATATCACAGATCACCTTATTCCTAACCGATCTCGCAAAACTTGCCCAGAGATGACTTTGAGCTACCAATCTCATGTTTCTTGGGCGAGGGTGCAATCAATGTTTAAAAAGAAAAAAATACAAAATTTTCAAAATCTTTTTTAAATTATCAATACTTTAACCTTTAACTATTAACATCAACACTTATCCTAACCGTAAACCAAAAGCCTCACTTCAGCAATTTTCACTAACCTTGGAACTCTTGGTTCTAAACCAGAGCTCTAATAATTGCGCCACGGGTACATAATTCTCGGTGCAATCGAGGTAGCATAGCCAACTGTTCACGGGCTTACGGAATGCGTCCGCTTCTGTCTAATTCAATACAACTAAATCCTTTTTTATTTTAAAAAAAAAAGTTTATAATTAATTATGATAATAAAATTAAAATTAAAATTATTTTTTTCATGTGGATTTTTTTCCGAACATTAAAGTTTCAACACCAAATACAAATCTAGATTATTTGCAACAAAAATTCAATTAAGAATGATTGACAACTTACTTGATACACTTTGTTTCTTCAGAGCTCATTTTTTATCAATATAACAAATATCAATAAATTTATTGGATCTTATAAAGACATTATTTTGAAACAAAGTTTAGTATAATTCAATATAAAAATTTAATATGATTTCCAATGATCTTTTTATTTTTTAGCAAATTTACCGATATTTATAGGTAAATTATCCCTTTTTTAACCAATTCACCGGTAAATTTAAAAGTTGATCAAAGCTCCACTCTAATCAATGGTCTAAGCTATTTAGAAGTATTTTTATAATTTTAGTATTTTGCCACAGTCTTGTCCTCTTTTATAGCTGATACTTATAAAGATTTTAAAAACTAGTGATTCCATCATAAAAAATACATCAGAAAATTTTTGTAAATGTTCAGCATGCACTTCTCATTAATATTGGATTGAATTAGCCAAAATTGTACAATAGCTTTGTCTGAAATCTAAAATGGTATCTAAGATGACGTCCAAAATGATATTAGTAACATCTCAACTTAGTAGAACCTCAGCAAACTCAATTCTTGCACTTAGTATTATGTTTTAGAGGTCAAGGAATTCATTTTCAACATTTTTTATTTTTGAGCTAAACAAGATGGCTAACAAAACCTAAGATGGCGGCCAAAGCGATATTAAAAATAGAAATCGACTGCTTTAAAATACTCTTGCAATGTTGGAGTGTCTGCTCATATCCATTTGAGATTAGAATTTATTTGTTGTATCATTATATTACATTTTTTATATATATTGACGTTAATGTTGAAGATTTAATGTATTAATTCTTAACTGTCTTATTAGTGGAGTTTTTTCTCGGATGAGTTCTACTTTTCTCAACTGATATCTTAAGTGAATTTATAAATGATCATATTAATCAAAATTGTGAGAAATTTATTTTTGCTTCCCTGTGACACAAATATAGAAATCACTTTTCATTGAACTTATTGTATTTAAACATAATGGACGTAGCAGACAAGTTATGCTTACTGTGCGATGAATCTCATTTTGTGCTGAGATAGTACTTGTTCAAAGAGGTACGTAAACTTTCCATGTTTTATTACAAATATAATTGTAATATTAGGTCTTCAATTTGTTATTTTAGTTATGCTTTTGTATACCATTTACGAATATACAAATAAAAAAATAACGTCAAGCTATAAATTTATTACATTAATTTATTATAATTTATTACTTTTAGGTTTGGAAAGCTAGTTGCAATAAACTACAAAATGATGGTTTGAGAAAATTAGAGAATGTAAGTCTATCAATTTATGTTCACGTTCATTGCTGCCAAAGACTATACAAATGCTAAGAGCATTGAACGAACAACCGTTTCCGATTTGGAGGCAAATTAAAAAATGTCTCATGACTTTGCTCAACGTTATATAGGTTTTTAAAATTATGTGATTATCTCATTTATAAATTTAGCGGTGTCACTTTTGAATTGTAAGAGCAACACTTTGAATTGCGCGAATCAAGGCAAGCGCGTGGCATTCGCGATACCAACGTCTTTATTGGATGGATAAAGACCATTAACCATTTTGTGCAGCCCCATCTGAGCTGATCTCTCTTTCCAACAGTATAGTAGGCGAAGATAAAATTAACTGTAATAGAGCAGTTGAGGCTGGCATAAATGCAATGAATAAAATGATTGAAATGAATTGTACCGATATTCACTTACAACGGATAGGTACTTGGTTTCTATGATGGCTTCTGTGAAGCTTTAATGAGAAAAAGTAATTGTTAATACTCTGCCGCTCTTCAATCGTATAAAATATACAACGAAACTAGATGAAGAACTTGAAGCACATTTTGAGTACAAATTGGCACCGAGGGTTTGAGCACTTTTTGATGAGTCGTTTTTAATCCGAAAAAGTTCAAAAGCAGTTCTATGAAATGAAATAGAATCAATTGTTCTATGTGACAAAAAAACAACTCGCGATTTTTTTCAAAAAGTGGATATTAAAATTATTTTATTTTATATCCATTTTTTGAAAAAAACAATTTAATAAAAAAATGGATATGGAAAAAAAAAATTCTAAATTCGCAATCTAAATAATTCTAAAATCTCAAAAATTGTCATTGATGGAGAATATCTACTTCACCGAATTGTATGGATGAGACCGGCGACATCTAACAATGTATATAAATGTTATGTATCATATGTGCTACGTCAATATGGAAAAAAACTATTTGGTTGCTTTTGATGGCTATTTTGATAGTCTTCCTAATAACAAATCAGAAGAAAACAGACAACGCCAGTTCAAAGCTGTATCAGCAGATGTTATCGTTAACAAATCAATAACATTTAATTCAACTCAGGCAAATTTTCTTTCAAACCCTCGCAACAAAACCAGATTCATAAAAGCATTTTCAATTCACCTTTCACTTTCTAGAATTTATGTTAAACAGGCACCAGGAGATGCACTAAATGTCAATACAGCAATTGGTTTGTCAAGACATATGTTCATAAAACATGTTATTATTGGAGAAGACACATTTCTGCTAGTATTACTCATGGCTCTATCAAATTCAACTACTAATATTTTTATAATGAAGTCTGGAAAAGATACTAAGCAAGACAACGTTTACAGAGCAATCAAGCTGAGAGAATGCAACTACTCTATGCAGTTGTTGTTTTTACATGCAATGTCTGGATGATTATAACATCATTTCCTTACCGTCAAGGCAAAAAGAAAGCCTCCAAGTTGTTTAATTCTAACAACACAATAAAATTGCTCATGACGGAGAAGAATTTTTCCTAGCATTATATGGATCGAAAAGCAAGTCAATTTTGCTTGATAAATTTCGTTGTTATGAGTATCTTACCAGTGAATAAATCAAAACCAGCTCACAAAACCTTCAATATAGCTGTATTACCTTCAATAATATCTGTAGCAAAGCAGCATTCATTCTGGGTATACCATCAAGTACAGCATTGACGTGGTCATAATTTGGATCCACTGAAATGGGGTTGGAAAATGATAGGATCAAATCTCTTGCAAACATCAAACCTTCAACCGCCAGTTCCAAGATGTAACAAAATTTGTTACATCTTGTTAGCTGTAACTGAAAAACTGGATGCATTAGGAATTGTAAATGCAAGAAATATAAATGTATTTTTATTGTTTGATATAACGATTATGGCGTTATTTAATGATTATAGCGATTAAAAAACAAAAAACTTTCTACCAAAATAATATACTTTTATATAAGTTGGTTTGTAAAGATTAAAAACGAAATTTATCTAGCAAAACAATTAAAATAATTATTAAAAGCTTTTAATAATTATTTTAATTGTTTTTAGTTAATGTATTTAAATACTCATTAATGTGTAGTTCATATTCTGGATTAGATTGCTTAAATATTACAAATATTGTACTTAAATGCAATCAACAAGGTGAGATATTGAGCATTTCAATTTTGACGGCGTTTTAGCCGCCATCTTGGACTCTGACGATCATTTTTATTTTCCATAAAACTTAAAATGTCGGAAATGAATTTTTTTGACCTCACAAACAAAATACTAGACACAAGAAATAGGCTTCTAAGCGATCTAATGCTCAGATGTTACAAATTATAATTTTTATGCCATCTTGATCTTCTGATAAAGCTCCACTCCAATTTTGGCCAATTTTCTAATATAAATCAGAAGTGCATAATTATCACTAATATATATATATATATATATATATATATATATATATATATACATATATATATATATATATATATATATATATATATATATATATATATATATATATATATATATATATATATATATATATACACGAGGGCTTTCCTGATCAATTAAAACTTGCTAAAATAATTCCAATTTATAAAAATGGAATTATTTTAGAATCAAACTACAGACCCATCTCAATTCTCTCCTGTTTTTCAAAGGTTCTCGAACGTATAAACACGGAGCTAAATAATCTCAATGAATGGTTTAAAGCCAATAAACTGTCCTTAAACATTGATAAAACTAAATACATTTTGTTCACGAAACCTTCGAAAACTGATAACATACCCCTAAAACTTCCTGATTTATTTATAAACAACATTAAAGTAAAAAGAGTTCATTCAATGAAAATCCTAGGTATAATATTTGACAATCATTTAAACTGGAAAAATCATATCCATTTAGTGGAAATTTTCAGTCACATTAGTTATTGCAATATAGCGTGGGCAAGTAATTATTCATCTTCTTTAAAAAAAATTAATACTCTACAAGACATTCAATTAGCAACTTTCTCATCCCTACAATATCCCTTAGAAAAACAGACTTCTCAATTACATGTCGAAGACCACGTTTGTGGAACTATTTCCCTAATAGAGACATGAAAAACATGACTTAAATTGAACTATTTAAAAGAGCAGTTAAACGATACTTATTAGATTTAAATAATAAAAACATTCTTTTGTATTTATTAAAAGCATTTATATATCGATTTGTTAACACGTGTGTACGCATCTTATAACTTATATATTTTATGAACTGTAATATGTTATAGTATGTACAAAACTTGTAATATGTATAAAACTTATATAACGTATATTTTAGGAACTTAATACGTAAAACTTTATTGATATTTTCACGAACTATATATATATATATATATATGTATGTATATATATATATATATATATATATATATATATATATATATATATATATATATATATATATATATATATCATATATATATATATATATATATATATATATATATATATATATATATATATATATATATATATATATATATATATATATATATATATATATATATATATATATATATATATATATATATATATATGAGAGGAAGTGGGGGCATAACCGCTCCCGTAACGTGGATTAATGTTGTATGAAAATAAAAACGAAATGTTTTTTTTTTTTTCAGTTTATTTCAATAACCACATCATTAAGTTTTAATTTGATGCAATTAAGAAAAAAATTAGGTAATTTTTTAAAAATGTTATTAGACTAAAATTACACTTAGTGAAAAAAACGGTTTTGCCCCCATTTTGAGGCACAACCGCACCCTCACAAAAATCGTTGAGGTACACTTTTCTTGGTACATTTTCATTACAATTGTCACAGCTCAGATTATTTGCTGATTTTTTTGCACGCTTGCATACTGTGTATGCATTCTTTGTACTTACAATACTTTGTACTTACAGTTTTCTCATTCGATATACTTTTAGCTTTATAATTTATTCAAAAACTCATTTATAAAAAATAATTAAAAAAATACGAAATCTAATTTCCAACATCTCAAAACAAAACTATTTCTATTCAAGTTTTTATATGAACGCATTCAAGTGTGACAATTGTAATTTTTGTTATTCGTAATAAACTAACTTTGATAAATATTAAAAGTATGCAGTTGTGCCTCCTGTGCATCTATGCGGTTCTGCCCTAGAGAACAGTTTTTAGAAATAATAGAGTTTCATAGCTTGCTTATTAGATTATGTTGAAATCAAAAATGGTTTTCACTTAATGAAATAATGCTGATAACATATATCTTCAACACTAAAATCAAATATTGCTTAAACCTCAAAAAAAAGGTCTAGAAAAATATGGTGTAAATATAATATTTTTTTCAAAACAAACATTATTATGCACAACTTCTCAGAAACGTAACAGGCACTCTTTTTGACATAAGCGAAATGAAGGAAACTGTTTTACTAACGCGAGGTATATTTTTTGTCATATTAGATATTATTTTTCAAAGGTAAATGTTAAAAAACGGTTGTGCCTTCATTTGCGGTTATGCCCCTACCTCCCTTATATATATATATATATATATATATATATATATATATATATATATATATATATATATATATATATATATATATATATATATATATATATTAGAAAATAGCCAAAAATGGAGTGGAGTTATTATCTGAAGTCTATAATGGCGTCCAAGATCTATTTTTTGGCTACATGTTACTTTTAAAAATAGATAAAATTTATACCAAACATTATGGGAAAGCGGAAAATAAAAATATCTAATTTTTAAATGTAAAAACGTAGCAAAGTGTGCGTGTGTGTTTGTGATTGTGTGTTCTTTAACAACTTTTAAGTAATAATAAATATTTTATGTTTATTTGCTATTTAATTTTTTTATTTGATTTTTTTTAATTTTCCATTAAAGTTGTTATTAAGGATTTTTATTAATTTGCCATTTATTTATTTAGAAATTTAAAATGTTTTTTACATTTAAGTCGTTAATTCACTTTCCGATAAATTATCATGTTGCATTTAATTTTCTTTCCATTCAATTAAATTATCTATTTGACATTCGATCAATTTATTTTTCATTTAATTTATAATATAGTTTGACATAAAATTTATTTTTTATCTATTTATACTTATTGAATAAGCTTAAAACTGTTTAACAATTTTAAAATTTAAAAATTTTAAATTTTAAAATTTAGGTAATGGTTTTGAATGTTACGATATCAATGAATGTTTAAATTTACCTTGCCCCGACAATTCGAAATGTTCCAATACATGGGGTAGCTTTGAATGCAAATGCCTTAATGGTTTTCAACAAAATGGTCTAAGTTGTGTTGACATTGATGAATGTAGTAAGGAAGGATGTAAGCAAGGTGAACGCTGTGGATGTAAGCAAGGTGAACGCTGTTTTAATACACATGGATCATTTTATTGTATATGCCCTAATGTTATGCCGGTTATTCAGCAACCATTTAACGAAAGTTATTATGAACGAAAAATATTTGATTTTCTTCTCAACAACTTAAAAGATAATACAATTGGTAACTATCGCTTCTCTCTAGACTACCATGCGCAGAGATTACGTACAATTTATTACTTTTTAAAAAAGACCTACGATTTCCATAAACAAAAAAACAGAGTGCCTTTTTTCATGAGTAAAACTGTCAGCAATTTTTTTTCAGTTGAACTGTACGACTTTCTTTGTACCGATGTTGTATCCGTATCATTTCCTAATTTTTGCCATTCTAGTTATGATAACACGCCATTTTCAACATTTACAGACATTGTTAACATATCACTTATAAAACAAATAACAACACCAGAAGACTCGTGGGTTATTCCTGTGCCTAACGCTCTTGATAAAAATTTAATTAACTCTATACATTCTATAGAAAACTCCAGTCAATATTTTAACTACAGCACAACCCCATCACCAACAATTATGCCATATAATTGCAGTTTTACCATTCAAGGTGATCTTAATCAATCAGGAATCTTTCGAAGTCCAAATGACGAAGAAACAAATAAATATAGGCCTAAAACTAATTGCAGCTGGACTATTATTGTCCCAGAACCATTTAGCGTTTATGTTAACTTTATTGAAGATCAGTTTGATATTGAATACAGTAAAGGATGCTATTATGATTATGTTTCTGTAAAAGATGAAAATGAAAAAGAATTAAAAAGGTACTGCGGAAACAAAAACACTACCCATTTTTTGCCTGTTCGTTCGGGAAGTAAAATCACAGTCAATTTTATTAGTGACAGCACATACCAGTATTCTGGATTTCTTGCCAAGTGGGGTATGTTGTCTCCACGTGTCTCTTTGGCATGTTTAATTTACAACCAATTGGCTACTCTTCCTGATCTAAAGTATTATACAAAACAAGTTAATTTAAACCTCGACAATAAAAATGACTTTGTTCCAGTTTCAAAACTCATTGTATGTTATCAGTATCCAAACTGCAATATATCCCGTCCAAATCCTATTATTTATACATTTGAACATTTCAGAGATGATAGAAACGATAAAAAATGCATATATTGGAGTCTTGACTCTGCTGCAACTACTTATTTGGAAAATATATGCATAAAGGTTAAGACAAACAAAACGCATACCGTGTGTGAATGCCAAACCTGGGGTATAGTAGCCGTTGTTGGACGTGCTACAGTTTATGATCCTAAAATTAAAAATAAGTTATTTGCGCTTGGCTTAAACTGTTTCTACTCATGTCTTTTAGTTACTTTGAGTTTATTACTTGCAACAGTTTACTTATTTTTAAAAGACCAGTGGGGCGCTTCTGCATATGATGCTATTCGCATGAAAGAGTTCGATTCCGGTAGAGTTATTCAGCTACACATTATGGTAAATGCATTTTTGGCCGAAATTTTTTTTTTAGTTATAAATTTTAACGTTTCAGGAAAAACTATAAAATGCCACATTTTGGTTTTTCTTTTTTACTACTTTTTGCAAGCAGTGTTTTTTTGGTTGTATGTTTACACTTTATTTTTGCAAACTCGTGTGCAAGAAATATTTGATTCAGAGAAATACAATTCTTATAAAATATATCTTTTTGTTGGTAACTTTGTTCCGTTAGGAGTGACACTGACAATAAGTGGTTTATATTTAAAATTACAAACCAGTGAAATTCTATGTTGGTATTTGTTTGAAGGAACTAGCGTATGGGGATTTTCTAGTGTTATAATTACAATCGCTGCAGTTACGCTTCTTTTGTTAGTGGATGTGATGTTGGAATCAAACCAAGTAGCTAATGGAATAATATTGCAGGAAAAATGCATGAAAACGGCTTTTACTACCCTCTTTATGCTGCTTACAACAATATTTGGTGCTCTTGCAATACAAACCAAATTATTTAGTTGGCAATATTTGTTTTCTTTATGTAACTTATTACAAGGATTTTCAATTGTCATTTTATATTGCATTTTAAAGAGAGAAGATCCAATAATCAAGGCCAACCAAATTGGTCCGATGCCAGATTTAAGGGAAGATGTTGAGGAAGCAGAAGATGGTGGAAAGTTTCTCGACGTATCTCCGTGCGACAGTGAAAGCGACGCTGATGAGAACAAAACGATGGACTCTAAAAATCCCAATGAAATTTTAGAAAACAAAGTTGTTACCGTTGAAGTATTTGAAAACAATGAGTTTGAAGAGGCTGCTGTTGATAAACCTAGTGAAGAATATTCTTCCATCAATGAAAATTCGGATTAAAATTTCAGAAATTAAAATATTACGACTTATTTATTAAATAGAAATAACTAATAAGTAAATAAATATTGAGTAAATTGCACAAATAACGACACCTATTTCAGAGAATAAACTTATCTTTTTAAAAAAGACAAATTTATCTTTAAATGACAGTTAAGTGCTGCGCACTAAAAACATTTTGTATTTTATTTGTTTTAGTTATTTATGTCATTAAATTTGTTTTTGTTGAAAAGTACAACTACCAAAAAAAATGTTAAAACTGGTCTTGAACAAATCAAAATTTGCTTATTATGAAAATTTTAATATATTTCCAAATTTCTTAATTTGAGACATGAGAAAACAAATATATCACTAGAAAGTCGTTGAATAAAACTTAAAAAAATCTTTGTAAAAAAAACTTTTGTTCGCAAGAGCCCACCAAATTAAATATTTAAACCCAGTATTAAGAGAATATTTCTATGTACTTTTACTCTTAAAGTTGCATGTAGTTGTTAAGTTAGTTATTTTAAAAACTATAAAATTAGTAAAGTCGTAAAGTTTATGAAAACATTTTCGTTTTCATAAGACTTTAACATGTTTGTTTTTTCACACATGACTGTTTGGAGACGGACTGATTGCTTTACTCCTTTAACCAATAACAAAAAAATGCAAATAAAATATGTGCAATTTTTTTTGCAGATGTTTTAGGATGTTTCCTATATGCAGATGTTTCGTATATGGTTGTTGAGTTTTTAAATGATAACTCTTACCCAAAATGTTTTCATTTAAAATTCTTTCTAATCTTTAGTCATAAATTAAACTATTAATATCAGGGGTCAATACAAAACAACGCCGTGGCAAAAATACACATTTTTAATACAATCGCCACATTGTAACTTTAGTCGAATTCTTATTAACCTCCCGCTTATCTATACTATAATAAGTTCATTTATTTACAAATCAATTACATTATTTTATTGCAGGTAGAAATATAAATACATGTTTGTTCTTTAAAAGTAAATAAAAAATCAGCTTTCTTATTCCTTTCTGGATGGTGTTAAAAAGCGGAACGGAAATTTGCCAGCGAAAAAAGTCAAAAGGCTTATTTTTGTACCATAAACGATTCTAAGACTATATTTGTCAGAATTACATATATGAGAACTTGTTTTTTGTTTTTTTTTGTTAGAGAACAGCTTGCAGATTATTTAAACAATAAAATCAAATCTATTATTTACCTCGGTCATGTGTCCAAAGGTTTTCCATCTTAAAGTACATAAGAAAAGATAACTTTTTAATTTAATCTTAAATAAAAAATAGATTAACAAATCATTTTTAATATTTTTATAATTATAATAAGACATTTATAGTATCAATCAAAAAAAAAAATAATAAATAATAATAATAATAATAAACGTAATTGATCTTCCAATAACATTAGGTTGGAACCCAAACTGTGGTTTGGGTTCCAACCTAATGTTATTGGAAATCTCTTTCAAAATCTTTTGAAATCTCTTTCAAAATCTTTAAGATTATGGTTGGCTTTTTTTTTTGAAAACAAAAAATTGAAGTTAACCTTAAAATAATCCTAAGACATAGTTTTTGAAAAGATTGGTGTACAATAAAGATAATCAGTTCTATGAATAATACTCGTTAATATAGCTAGATAAAATATTTAACTTAGTTTATGAATAATACCCATAAATATAACGAGACCAAAAAAATTTTATATTTTAATTACTATAACAGCTTTCTAATTCCTTTGGTAAAAAATATTTTTCTGGGTGATTGCTCAAAATCTATGCAGAAATGGTTTGTAATTTTTGTCCACCCTATTGTGTTATTATATTTTATTCATATGTACTATTATGCAGATGAAAACTGTTATATTTTTTCATTTGACAGATAGCTGTATACAGCTGTCTGTTAAATATAGAGTATATATGTCGAATATACATACTGCATAATATAGATTGTTTACAGATGTTATAACATCTGTAAAAATAGTTTAAAACGTTTAACTTTATAAATTCAAGAATGTAGGTTATTCACAGAAAACCTAGAGGTCTTTTCGTCAAGAATGACTGTGAAGTTAATAACATAAGTACATAAGTATATTGTCTATGGAAAAAATGACGTCTTTTAACTGTTTTAAAAATGGTTATTAATTCCGTTTGCATTAAAATTTTTTATTATATATAGGTTATGAAAAAGAAGTTGACATGAACTCATTTTACATTTGTTAATGAAACAAAGAATGCTATATATATATATATATATATATATATATATATATATATATATATATATATATATATATATATATATATATATATATATATATATATATATATATATATATATATATATATATATATATATATATCTTCTTAGGTCTTTCAGATTCTGAAATTATTTTTTTTTTGGGAGACTCAAAATACAAAAAAATTTTAACATTCTTTCCACCAAAAATTCCTGGATCCGTCATTGGTAGAAGGCCCCCTAGGCAAAGATTTAAGGAGTAAATAGATTCTAACTGTTAACCAGTCTCGCAATCCTTCTTTATCTATTAGGCTGACAAAGATGTATTTATAATACGTTGTTTCCAGTTTAGGATTTTGAATGCTGGATCTTCTTGACTCAATGCATGGGTTTTGCTTTTGTTTTTATGATGAGGCAACTCATTCTATAATCTCCTAATGATGGTCAAAGTCTAAAACTCAATTTTATGGTTCTTTAGGCCGGCTGGTAGTCAGATTTCCTGAACTGTGGTAGCTTTCAGAGATGGTGATTCCATCAACAGCTGGAAAATATCAGAGTACTAACAGTGCCATGTTGCGCATGGGTGGTGTCTCTGTTCGTAGTTTTGGTATGCATTGTTGAGGCCACATTTGGAGCCCTTTGTTACGGCTTAGAGTTTATTTATAATAATGAGGTAACTGCTTGGAATACTTCTTGCGAACCATTTTTACGTGCGCTCGGTGCTTTAATTGTGTGTAAACTCAATTTACACCAAATTTTATTTTTTTGTTTAAAAAAATGAAATTATCCCCCAAAAAAAATGGAATTATCCCCAAAAAATTTTCAAACCTCATTTAATCAAATTAATCATAAGTATTCAACATTTTTCAACACGTTTCACATTTTTCAACATTATTCAACAGATTTTCACATTTTCTTCAAAACCTCCTAGTCAATTAAATACCGCAGACCTTATCTGGGGAAAAAATTCTTACATATTGTCAATAAAAACAAGACTACATTAGAGCAATTTAAGAATGAATCAAAACAGTTACTACTGTTCAGGGATTTTAATTTATCCGACTTTAAATGTTTCTCTTAAAGTAAGCTCAACCAAATAAAAACATATTTATATCAATGAAATTTAAGTGATGATTTAAAAGTTTACCTTGTGATTATGTTAATTATGAAATTTTATATTACTTTTTTATTCTAAAATTTTTGTTTAAATGTTTCTTAAACATTCTAGCGGTTGTAAGCATTTTAACACTTCTTCATTATTTTTTTGTTGTTGAATATTTAAAAAAAAAGTAATTGTTTTTTTAAAATTTGACGACTGACTGGTCTAAAAGTTCTAGATTCGTATTTGTTTTTACTAATTAACACAACGTAAACGTATATCAAAAAAATTTGTTACATATAGTGAAAATGTGGTGATTTTTCCATGTAAATATTTTTGATATCAACATAAATTTCTAAAATATTTAAACTGATCTATAAAATATATAATATGATCTTTTAAAACTTTTATCATAATAACTTTTTATCTTTTATCTAAATTTCATTATATTTTATATTATATAATTTCAAAATGTTGTCATCATTTTCACATTTACATTGTACAAATCTAAGTGCCATTTTTTTATTAAACATTTTTTATTAAACAAATCTAATTGCCATTTTTTTATTAAACATTGCTATTTAATGATCAATAAAATGATCTAAAAAATGTTGAATTTATATATATTGCAAACGACTCGGTAGGTTTTTTATTTTGCTACTTTTTGTATAAATCAGTATGGGAAAAGCCTCTATTATATGTAAACTGTTTTTTCACATATCGCGACGTCAAAATTATGTTGCTCTCCATTTTTGAAAAAATTGAAATTTCAAAATTTTTTAATGATTTAGCATTATATTGCTCTATTTTATTTATATTGAAAACTTATGAAGCTTTTAATCTATCATCAAGTATCTCCGATTCATTCAAGGAACATACTTATAGAACCTATAGCACTTTGCATGATGTGGGGTGTTTATAGATTTGTAAAAAGCTTTTGATACTGAGGATTACTCCATCCTTCTCACAAAATTAGAATACTATGGATTCAGAGGCATCCCACTAAAATGGCATACTACGGAATCAGAGGCATCCCACTTCATACCTCCAAAATAGAACTCAGTTTGTTTTCATAAATAGCACTCAGTTTGTTTTCATAAATAGCACGTTTAGGCCAAAGATCAATCAGAAAATGATACGCGATGCATTTTTAAACAAATTTGCTTTACATTGTTGAAAGAAACCAGGCTTTTTTGAAGTCATCTTTGTAAAGGATTTTAATTATAACCGAGTATTAAAAAATGGCGAATAATTTTTTTTTTTAGTGTAATATATTAAACGTCAACATCGAATTAAAGCACTTTTTATTGACCCATGTTTTATACGATTCTTAATCAGCATAAAATTCTCTATAATAATCAACAATAAAAAAAGGGGAGAAGCTGCAGTAGCGCCAGAAGATTTAAATCATTTTGAGCCAATAATTGAGTTGCATCAAGACGAACTTAATTTCATTTTTACAATTTTTGACCAAGATATGTTAAATGATGCTGCTAAAAAACAACATTCTTCAGACATACCACAAATAACACTTTTCTGTTAATTTTGTAACAAAAAATGTTTCAGCTCTTATGGTCTCACTCGTCACGTTAACAGTAAACATTCCAATGCTCTATCAAACCATTCTAAATTTTTAAAAGATATTCAAAAAACTAAAACATCAGAAGAAATTCTTGAAAGAAATGTTGCAAAGCTTTCATCAGATAATTGTTTTGAGTTTATACAAAATCAGGTTTCCAGATATTTATAAGTACACTATCAAGAGTATATATCTGTTATAAGGTAGAACGAGGCATTTCGCCACTTTTGCTGCGTTAATGTTTGTGTACAACCTGATACGCTTTTTCCGTATACCATTAATATGAATAGTATTAAATAAACTATTTTTAGTTAGACCGCGTTTAAAAATTTAAAAAAAAATGAGTTATATATACTCATGAACACAGATTTTATTACTCACTTATATGGGGCGATTTCGTCTTTTATGGGGCGATTTCCCCAATGTAAAAGGAGTTAAAGCATTATTATACTTTGTCAAATTAAGCACATTCTGAGCACATGTTGATGCAAAAGAAGACTTCACATGCTCATACTTGATAAGAAACGCATTGTAACTAGTTCTTTGATGAATTCACCCATGCCACACTGCGCACACAGCAGTGAGTTATTTTGCACTGTTTCTGTTAAAAGCTTTTGATGTACACGATAGTTTTTGATTTAATGATTTTAAACTATGGATTTCCTCTTCTTTGAGCCATATGCTTTTATTTGATTGGGTAAATAGTTCCTTTTCTATTTTGAGCCACTTTCTTTTTTTTTTTGTTTGATGGAGAACTTCTTTTTCATCGAGTTACTTGGATTGGAAAACACATCCAGATATTTTTTATTTTGTATATAAGTGAGTAACCTATTCAGATTTATGCCATTTAGCGAGCAAATTCTTTTGAAATAATTGACGACGATTTAGTTTTTCAGAGTATAAATAAGCTTTGTTGTCAATGGAAATCAACGTTATTTCATGTAAAAAATCTTGTTTACTAGTGCTTGTTCGTGCTGCTTTGTAAACACTGTTTTTCCTTTCAAAGAGCTTGATTGTCGACGTCCATTTATCTTATATTTCAGCGTTAATATCGGTACTCCAAATGTTTTTGCTGCCGTTAATATTTTAACGCTATCTTTAACAGCTTGAATGGCTTTGAGATTGGTATCACTATAGGATTTCTTTTTCTTTGGGAGATAATTGCGTACCATCTGAAACCTAGGTAATATACAGCGAGTTTTAGATTTTGACATTTGGGGTAAAAATGCATTAAGATAATTATTATCGATTGGCATTCCCTTGGAGAGTCTTCAACAATAGCAGACGTGTTTTTATAACGGAAAGAAAAAGGAAAAAAAAAAAGAAAAAAGAAATTTAAACAAAAATCCTAATAACTAAACAACAAATCTAATCAGTAAATAAAGTAAGAAATTTTAAAAAGAAAGAAATAAAAATTAACGAAAAAAGAAATAATAATAATTAAGTACATATAAATTAAAAAAACGTCGAAAAAAATCCAAATAAAAAGGAGAAGGAGAGAATTTACGCCATAAAAACTTTTAAAAAAATAGACAAAAAAAGAATTTTTAATCACCTAAATTTAACTAAAAGAAAAAAGAAAAAAGAAAAGAAAAAGATAAGAAAAAACAAACAGAAGAAACCAAAAAAAAAAGCGGAACAGAAGAAAGAAAAGATCAAGTATTAAAAGATATTTTTGTTGCTAGCCTTTGTTGTAATTATAATTTTTTTTATATTATTTTAATTATTATTTGTATTAGATACTTATTTTATAATAGATTATTATTTATTCATTTTACTATTTCATAATATATATTTATATCATTCTTTAAAAACTTAATTATCAGTTTATTTATTTAGCTACATTATTTTATATAATACATATAGTTAAATTATTTATATATAGTTAAATATAGTTAAATATACATATAGTTAAATTATAGTTAAATACATATAGTTAAATTATTACTCTATTATTAATTTACATTTCTGTTAAACTTTATTAAATTTTTTATTTATTTAAATCATATAATTTTTATTTATTTAAATCATATAATTTTAATCAAAGTTTTGCTTAATCATTGTGTTATTGTTAATAATATCATAGTTAATATTTCTGATTATAACTATTTTTGTTTCAAGTTAATTTGCTATTCTTCCTAATAATCATACTTACTGTTATTGTTTGCTTTTTACTATTTTTACTTCCTACATAATATCTCTTACATTCTTTATTTTATAGCAGAAATTACTCATTTTCGTTGTTCTACTATAAATTTAAATTGTTATTTGTTTTAAAAAAAAAAAAATAAGTCTTAGTTGCCGATCAATTCAATGTGAGAATTGTTTATTTTGGACTCATACAAAATGCTACAGGCTCAATGATTCTGGGTTTAATTTATTACAATAAGGTCGCTCAATGCGACATTGTGTAAATTGTGCTAAGAGTATATTTCCATTCACAGATGTACCAGATAACGAACTTAAATTATTATTTTATTCTAATAAAATTATTATAACTGACGATTTACCTCCGTCTATAAACATCTTTCCATCGTTACATTTGAATAAAATTTCTAACCAAATTAATGAATATGTTTCATCTCGTGTTTTAAATTCCGATGAAGAAATCTATGCATCACTAGACATAACTTGTAAATATTATGACATAGACAGATTTTGTTTCCTGAAGTTTGACAAAATAAACGCACTTTCTTTTTATCACCTAAACATTTCATCGCTGCAAAAACACTTTGAGAATATAAACATATTTTTATCATTAATTAATTTTGAGTTTTCTATTATTGCTTTTACTGAAACACGTTTAAAAAAAGAAATTCACTTAATTCATCCAATTCTCATTGATAACTACAGCACTGAGCATACACCAACTGAATTTTCCTGTGGGGGTACATTGTTATACTTGTCAAAAAAGTTAATATACAAATGAAGAGATGATTTGATGATTTATTCACCTAATTTTTTAGAATCCACTTTTGTTGAATTAATTTTTTCCAAAAAGTTCAATATTATTGTTGGGTGCATTTATAGACACAAATATTTGATGGATGGACATAAATATTTTTAATAACATAATGTCTGCATTACTTCTAAAAGTATTTGCAGAAAATAAATCTGTTTTCTTATTGGATGATTTTAATATAGATTTGATACAATCAAGTAATGACATTGCGACCTGTGATTTTTTAAACTTACTTTCTATTTATAATATTCGCCCTTTTATTACTTTGCTAACAAGAATTACTGAACACTCTGCTACAATCATTGACAATATTTTTTCTAATTTAATAACTAATGATATTATTTCTGGAAATTTGACAACTTCTGTCTCTGATCACCTACCTCAATTTTGCATTTGTCCCAATTTCAACAAATTATTTATACCACGAAATCACAAAATATATCGTAGAAATTTTAAAAACTTTGATAGAGAAAAATTTAGATCTGACTTGTTAAAAGTGTGATTGGGATGATGTTATAAAAAACAGTGACAATAACACTTCTTTTCACAAGTTTTTTTACTGAAACAACATCGATTTTGGATGGGATGAGTGGGATGCCCCACTCAACGAGACTAGTATTAAGAGCTTCAGACGTCGATTTAAACCATGGATTACAAAAGGAATTATAAAATCTATTCCAATACGCAATTTTTCAAAAAAAAAAAATTCTTTTTCAAAAAAAAAAAGTTAAGATCAAAAGATTTAATATATAAACACATTTAAAACTATTTTTAAGCGATATAAATTCATGATAATTACTTTAATTAAACTTAGCAAGAAAATCCGATTTAAAAATTCAGATAATGTAAAAAATCTTCGCGAAATTTGAAAAGGCATTAATAATCTAATAAATGTCAAAAATTATAACAGCTCATCTCCCAACTGTTTACAAGATAATGATAGATATTTAACTGAACCGATTCTAATCTCTGAAAAATTTAACACTTTTTTACAAATGTTCCTCATAAATTTAAATCCAATATTCATTCGTCTTACGTCAACTATCAAAAGTATCTTAAATATCCAAACTTAGATAATCTACTCTTATCTCCAACAAACTCTTATCTCCAACAAACTCTTATCTCCAACAAGCATTCCTGAAATTTCATCTCTTATATCTAAATTGAAGCCGAGAAAATTATTAGGTCCAAACAGTATTCCTACAAACATTCTTATTGATTTTAACTACGAATTTTCAAATATTCTCTCTAAACTATTTAATATCTCATTCATGAATGAAAGGCTCCAAACTTTTCCTGATATTTTAAAATTATCTTGTATTATTCCAATTTTAAAAAACGGCTCCAAACTTTTATGTACTAACTATTTCTCTTTTATCTAACATTAGTAAACTTCTTGAAAAATTAACGTATTCTAGAATGCACTCTTTTCTAAACTCTTCTAACTGTTTAAATGAGTTTCAATTTAGTTTTTGATCAAACCATTCTAGCTGCCACGCACTGATAAGTATAACTGAAAAAACTAAAACTCTTGATACTGGTCATTTTGCTTGTGGTGTTTTTATCAATTTACAAATTTCGTTATCGATATCGTTGATTATAGGATTTCGATTTCTAAGTTATAACATTATGGAATTCGTGGAGTTGTAAGTGATTGGTTTCGATTTTATCTTTTAGACCGGAAACAATATGTAAGTATTAATCGTTATACTTCTAGTATTAAACGTCTTACATGTGGTGTTCCTCAAGGTTCCGTTCTTGGTCCTCTTTTGTTTTTAATTTACATTAATGATCTAAATAAATCTATTCACTTCTCGTCGGTTCATCTATTTACAGATGATACCAATCTCTTGCATCTCAACAAATCATACTATTCTCTATGTAAAAATATAAATTCAGATCTTAAAGGTATAGTTTAATTAGTTAAAAAACTTAATGTGTCTTAACAGCGAAAAAACTGAACTAATTTTTTTTTCATCTCCTAGAAAAAACTGTAACAACAATAGAAAAAACTGTAACAACGTTGAAATTGAAATCCAAAATAAATAATAAACGACTATATCCCTCGAGAGTTATTAAATATCTTGGTGTGCTAATTGATTGCAATCTTTCGTGGAACTTCCATATCGATGAGCTGCGCAAGAACCTTAATCGTGCAAATGGAATGCCTTCAATAATTCGACATTATGTTGATAAAGTTACTCTTTTAAATATTTACTATGCATTATTTACATCTCAAGTTATTGCTGTCAAGTTTGGGGTCAAACTTGCAACTACCACATTAACAAACTAATGTCATCTCAACGCCAATCCATTAGAATAATAAATTTTCAAACTTTCAAATCAGATACATCAGATTTTTTTAAAAAACTTAAAATTCCAACCTTTCATTTGCTAGTAAAGTTTGCTAATCTTCTTTTTGGTTTTACTCTCTAAATAAAAGTTTACCTTCTTCTATCGCCAATTTTTTTATAAAAAGTAGACTAATTAATACACACTCTACGCGAAATATAAATAATGGAAAACTTATTGTACCATCATATAAAACTCAAAAGTAATGTAAGAATTCTGTTGTGTGTCAGTGCATCTGTGAATGGAACAAGAGCCTTGTGTGCATTGTGAATGAGTTCAATAAACTCCGACTCCAAACTCTTTTGTCATCTTTTCTTAATCTTAATCAAAATCAATTTAAAAAAATTCTGAAAAATATTTTGATATAATTTTTTTCTATTACTATAATAATTATCGTTATTTTTTGTTTGTTTTTCTGTTCTCTTTTATTATTACCTACATATATATGATTTTTAAAAATGTGTGTCTATGCTTTATGTGTGTCTATGCTTTATGTTTTATGTCTATATGTTTATTATTAGTCATATTATTTTGAAAAATGGTGTCACTCCTTTGATCAGACTTCTGTATGAGTGACACCATCCATACTAATCATTAACTTATTGTAATAAGTAACAATATATCATTTTACTTATTATTATATTAATTATTATTATTTATAATTTTTTTTTTGTTATTATTATTATTATTGTTATAAATTATTACTATTGCTTATTATTTTATAATTATTTACCTCATTATTGTAAAAATGATTTTAAAATGGAAAATAAATAGCTTGTTATTGTTGTTGTTGTTGTTATTCTTGTTGTTGTTGTATATTAACTATCTTTTTAAATAGCGATGCTTGCATTTTATAATGGTGTATTTTAAATATGCTAATCGATTTAGTAGCTATAAACAATCAGCGATTGTGAGCATATAATGAGAAGAAATACGAATATAAGAAAAAGATTCAATTGGAACAAATGACATTTTCAAATACAAAATTTTAGGAGAATTTTAGAAAACTGTTTTTAAATTAAATTATAAAGTATTTTAGTTTTATATGTAAATCTAAAAACTATTATATCTTCAAAATACTTTTAATAAATTTATTTCATTGATTTATTATATCTTCAAAATACTTTTAATAAATTTATCATACGATAATTCTTGATATATGTCCAATGTTTTATAAAGTTGTATATATAATAATAAATATTAATATTAAATATTGCTTAAAAAGCAAAAAATATTGCACATTATATATTTTTTTTAAATTGTGGAACAATTCTATCATTCTGGGGCGAAATCACCCCACAATATTCAACTTGGATAAAAACCTATTTAAAATATATACAACAAGTTATACATTAAATAAATTCCACGAACGTTTAATAGTTTTAACAAACTTATGAAGCTCTCATCTTAGCAGTTATTCTTAAATGTAGTTTCAATCAGTTTATCAAAATTAGTAATAATGCCACTTGGAGCAAGAGTGACACAATCACATCACTTAATAACATTAAATAGCAAACCTCTTTTAAAGTTTACAACAGCCAATCAAATTAGGCGGCAACAATGATCATCCAAAAGTTCTAAGGTTATAATTTATAATAAGAAACATTTTACATCATCATAGTATTGCGTTATGCTAGAATAACATCTTTTTCTAAAAATAAGTGGCGAAATCGCCCCCGTGGCAAAATTGCCCCGGTCTACCCTAGTTGCTGCTCAATATCAAGAAAGCGATGATATTCCTGAGCACAAACTTATTATCAGGTGTAACAAATCAGGCTTGTGGAAAATAAAAATTAAGACAACATGTACTTTTATTACTGCTGAACTAACCTTTAAAAATATGGTTAGTAAGTCTATCAATAAAATTGACACCAAAGATATTCTATCCTCGCTTCTTAAAGATACAAATGTTATATAAAATTTTTCAAAGATTAGAAGTGAAACTGATACTTTTGTTAATAAAGAGGTTTGAGTAAATGTTTTTGAAGACATCTTTATTTTGTATTTGAAAGCGAGGACATTTTCCTATGTCAAAATTACAAAATTAAAGTTCAACAATTTAAGTACACGTCACTGCGAACTTCACATTCAAAAATATTATATAGTATATTTTAATAAGTAATTTCACATTTGACAATTTTCTGATATTATCTTAATTTTGAAAACAGCTGTTCACATGCCAACAAATGGCTAAAAATATTTTCGCGGTATTAGGGTATTAACAATAGTTTTTTATTAAAATGTTTTCTTTAAATATAATTTATCAAATAAGGATTTTGCTCTGCAAAAACTTTAATTATTCAGAGTTGAAATCAAAAGATATGACTACATAGTTAATAGTTTTAAAATAACATTTAAAGCCAACTTTTTACGGTTACACTAACTTTAAAAATTATAAAATATAAGCGTATAAAATATAAGCACTAATTAAAATAAAAACTCCCATCCATCCCAGTGGCGGAACTACTGGACGCAGGACCCTGCGTTGCGGGGGGGGGGCCTACCAGCTATAGGGGGCCCTCATATAAAAAAAGTTATACTCTCAATAATATTTATACTATAAAACTCTTTTACGCAAAAAAAACATTCTTTTGCGGGGGGGCCCAAATTTTGAAGTTCCGCCACTGACCCATCCGTTTATTAAGTCCCTCTCGTCAGTTAGAAAAATTAATAAACAAGTTTATTTGGCACCTCAGCAGGACATGGCTGTTTCACTCAATATAAAAGCGAGCTTGACGTCACAAAAAAAGTATAAAAGTTCACTAACTTTAAATTAATAGCATTTTTTTTCTATATATGCTTTCATCTTTGAATAAAAAAAATATAAAAGAACAATCTTTCTTCGTTAAGTAAATATTTACGTTAAACGAAATAAAAATAAACATTGTTAAAATATTTTAAATGATTTTGGATCACTTTTCTGTTTTTCGCGATTTTTACGGAAAACCTGTCTTGGGCTAACCAAGATTCGCTAACATAGCTACATGATTGATGGTTGAGATTTGGAACACTTATCAATGAATGTCTATTCTATCGTATTCCTACATAATCCTGGTTATTACTATAAAATTTTACACAATCCTGGTGATTTTTACTATAACTTAATTTTTAATGCATTTATACATTTAAGTTTATCTCTTTTAAATTTAATTTTATTGATGGATGACGTAAGTTAATGAAATATCGACCTTTTATGCAGATGAAATATAAAAATTATTTTATGTACCTTTTGCTATGTTAGCGATAACGTTTTCAAACTTGGCATGTTTAGCAACTTTGCCTAAATTTTTGTTTACCGTAAACTTTACGTAATTAATTACGTAATTTAATTACGTAATAATAACATTACTATACATAATGGCTTAATACTTACTTAATACTTAATACTTAATGCATAATGACATAATAACATTACTATACATAATGACATTACTATACATAATGACAACAATAATAACTTAAGTAATTTAATTACGTAATTAAAGCAATGACGTAAAATATTCAACTTTCTATAATAATTTTTTGCGATTTTGTTTTATGACTTAATTATCTCTGTTTCAATTAAGATAAAGTTTGAGTAATATTTTTTTTATTTTTATAATAGTCTTATAATGTTTATAACTTTTTAATAAATATATATTTTCATTTTTTTTGTTGATAAAAAGTAACAACAAGTTACTTAAGTTCAGCCAATTTCATAATTAGTCGCGTTTTTCCTGAACTAAAAGAACTTTTTTTACTATTATATTAAATGTCATATGATAAAACATTTTATTGTTGTTTTTATTTTTTTTACAAAACAAAATTATATTTAATATTTCAAAAGTTATAAATATTTTAGTAACACCCCATTACGTTAAAATTTTCAAAAAAAACAAGAAGCCGTGAAGCTCACTCTAGGAAACAGCCGTGAGGACCACCGACACACGGGTTTTGAAGTGAGTGGTGGGGGGCACAATCATCAATAACAACAACTTGTCATAAACAAGTTAATTGTTATTCACCTCAGAAAATTTTTGATCATTATATATTTCTTAGGCATGCAAATCTTTTTCATCGTTTTTTGAACTCCCTTTTCACTCTTTTATTAAGTAAAATCATTCAGTAAACTTACCATCTTATATAGGTCTTTAAGACTTTTTGATTTTGAATGGTACTATCATTATAGCCAAAATCACGAACAGATAGATTATCTTTGCGAGAAGCAATTTGGCGTAGATGTCCAAAATAATTTTTAAGTGGATCTTGACAAAATCTTTCTGTTAAGAGATAAGACACACCATAAAAAAGTAAAAATGTTATCAAATCAACAGCAGTTTTAATTCCTTCGCAGGTTAGTCATGATATAAAAAATTTACTTTAAACATTTAGAGTAAACTTGCCTTGATGGTTATTGATGGAATTTAACCACTTTTTAAAATATGGCAAAAATTCTGTTTTAAGCCAGTTGAAACAATAGTCATTAACCGGAGAAAATGGGACTAAGAATAATTTTGACTTTTGAATTGATTTCATAGGATAACTAATATTCATAATATCAAAAAAACTGTCAATTATTGAACAACATTTAGCTATAGCAAAAGTATCAGAAGATTTAGAAGAACCTCACGAAGATAGTTCAGAAGGGCTTTACAGGGCCAACGACATGGGTTTTGAAGTAGAGGGGCACAATTATCAATTATTTCTACAAATAAAATTATTAATGTCTGCTATGTAACTTTATAGAAGGTATAAACCATTATTCCACAAGCATATAGTACATTTATTAGTGCCAGAGCTATAAATACAGTTTCTTGTTGTTTTAAGATTTGTGTGGGGGGGGGGGGGGAGGGAGAGGGGGGGGAGGGGGAAGGCAAAGGCGAGGTTGGGGAGGAAAGGAGGTCAGATATAAAGTAAATATTTCTTTCAGAACAATATAGACTAATAGTTTTATATGTGACATCTGTATCTTTCTTGTCATTAGAGTTAGATAAAAATGAATGCATTTTAAAAAATTTTCGGCTGGAAGCACCATCATAAAATGCTGCCATAACTTATTGTTTGCATTATATTCACATAAAGTATATGTCATATACCAACAGCTTTCCAAAATAATGCAAAAATTTGGGATGATGATATTTCAAGTGTTGCAAAATCAGCTAGTGTAAACTTAAAAGGGTTAACTATACTGCGTATTATGAATACTAAAACATGAGTTGCTACTGCATCATTTTTTTGTAAAACTGCATAGTTTAATTCAATATCACTGAGGTAAACAAATCCTATAATTTCTCCTGTGTGTTTACTCTAAACAAGATTTTCTTGAATTTTAATTTCATCAAACAACAATACAAATTTTCTATTTCAATAAAATTGTTTACTTTGATTTAAACTCTTTAACAATATCATTATTAAAACCACAAACCAATTCAAATAGAACAACATAATCCTAAATTATTCAAAAATTTTGAAATTAAAGTTTTTCATATCATCACTAAGTTCAGATGTTTCTTATAATAAAGTTTTTTGAATTTCATCTTTCATATTTTTCATTTCTTGTTTCAAAAAACAATAAAAATAATTCTACCAGGTGAAGTTATTGAGATAAGGATATTTAATTGAGTAGATTTTGTAGTTGTTTCAGCTTTACGTTTTACAGCTTTGTAAAGTTTATTATTATTATTTTTTAACTTTATTAACATAAATATATCTCAGACAACAGACATATACAATCTAAGTGCCTGGTCCATAGTTTTTTAAACAAATGCAATACAATTTAAACAATTTAACCTTAACTCGGGTAAAGCATAAATGAAAGCGCATAATTATAATATTCGTACATGTGTAAAGACCTTTTACCTCCTTGGTTATATCAAGATCAACGGTTGGGACATTTTTAATTATGTAACTAAGGTTTTTAAAAGGATTCAGCAAAAGCAATTTTACAGCCTGTTACGCATTATTCTGGGAAGGAGTTTAATACAATTTTTTATTGACAATTCGAAAGTTTTACATTTATTACAAATATCACCAGATTTTATCTATCACAAACACAAAGTTGAGCTGTTAAGTTCACCCTCAAATGCAGTGATTGATGAAACTCTTGGGGTGTACAACTTTGTAAGAATATGTTTTTAAAAATGTTTAAACCAGAGCCAATACCCTGAAATAATGAGTAAGTTGGTAAAAGAGAAATAATACTCAATAAAATAATGTTTTTAACTGATTTGTTATAACAAAAATATATCTCATGTTTATCAGGTAGTTTCCAAGCAAGAGATCGTATTGTAAATAAAAAGCTAGGTTGAAACTATATCTCATATTGGGGTTGTATCATCATATTGTGAATGTTGTCTACTTTGAAAACTTTTCTAAATTTTTTGATACATCAAGTTCCCGTGACTCCAATTCAAAGGTGCTGACACAATTTAAAAATTCTAAAAACGATTTATAAAAAGAATTTAGATCGTTTTGAACTTTGACTATTTCACTGCAATCTTTTTTCAACTTAAATCTTAATTTTGAAAGTCTAGTTTTTTCTAGTCTTGCTATTTACACACACTTGAGTTTGTGAACACTTAGCTTACTTCTATTAGCTTTGTGTTCTTCGAAATGCTTTTTGTATACATGTAAAGATTCACTGGTAATTTGTTTTCTTAAAGCTAAATCAGTAAAACGATCTTTTGTGATAAGCTCTATCAATTTTCTTCTCTATTGAACATTATAGTCATCCTGACCTTTAGGAAGACTGAATATAGCTATACCTAGACCTTTAGGAAGACTGAATAAAGTTATACCATGTAAATAACGAGAAGTAGTACAATCATATAACAATTAGCTCTAGGCATTGTACTTTTAGTTAAAATCTTAAAAAAAAATTTTTTTTTGCATATTTAAGTAGGATGCGTACTAACGCGGACAAGAACCTTAGGTAATAATGCGGACAAGAGCATCAACGCAAAAACGGGCGTGTTTCCAGACTATTCATTATGACTGTGCTCCAATCAACCAATCAAATATTTACAATCACAAGGGTAAAATGGGATAAAGTGAACTATTTTCTAAATTTAAAAGAAAAATATGCAGAAAAAAAGCTTTACTTCTTGCAGTTTTCAAATTTTATACCATTTAAAGTATTAGGTACAACATGAAACAAATTAATAAGATTAAAAACTATCATAAAAATACTAAATATATATTTAAAAAAATATGTTCACTAGTTCACTTCACCCTCACATTGGGTAAAGTGAACTACTTCATCTTTAACTCTTCTGTGTTTGCTATTTTTAATAATTTTTACATACTATAAATGATATAAATATAAAATAAATAATATAAAGTAAAAAGATACTTAAATCATACTATTAGTATAACATTAACAAGTCATTGGTTATACATCGTTGAAATATAACATTTGACAAATGTTATAACCTATGACAATATTCATTATTAAATAGTATAACATGATAGTATAATCTATATAATATAGTAAATGTTTTTTGAGAATCTCAAATCATTTGTACTTTATAATATGAATAATAAATGATTTGAGATCCTCAAAAACATTTACTTGTCAAAATCAAATATTATGATATTATGTAATATACTGTCATGAGTTATATATAAATTCTATAATTTATTTTATATAAAATAAATAAAACAAAATATAAATGATTTGGTACCTCAAATAACATTTACTTACTTTTAAAATAAAATCAAATATATGTGCAACTACAAATTGTAGTGGCACAAACGAATTGTAGTACAATTCGTTTTGATATGAAAGATTTTCTATCATTCGTTAATGAATTCTAATAAAATTATAACAAATAGAAGTCAAAAAAAAGTAATAAGGAAACTGATATTTGTTAAAAAGTTGAAGATTTTTATCTTTATTTTAAGTTTTTATGTTTTAATTCTTTACTAACTTTTTAATTCTTTTATTTTAAAATTCTTTATAAAAATAACGCATGCGCAAACTCTTTTTTTTTTTTCAATTACAAACAAGATTAGCATCATCGGCACAGTGCATAACGGGCCAAAATCATTATTAGCTGGACAAAATTAATAACTTTTAAAATATTGATCAGATTTCCTCTATAATTGCCAGGTTGAGTATATTTCATACTAAGAATTTAATGGTACCATTAGATTGTTTATTTAGTTGCTATGGATACCTATATTTCATAGCAACAGTGCATTTTGCACAGTTACCTAAATTAAATTTTTTTTTTAAATGTCAAATTTTATAAACTAAACTGATATTAATATAACAATGCTATTTTTAGTATTTGAATGATAACACAAACAAAAAATTACTAATTTTTGCTGTTGCTATTCAGCTCTTAGTTACCAGTTATTTAATTTTCTTTATGAAACATTTGTTAAATTCAAAATTTCTTTAAAAAATGAAATAAAAACTTCTTAGCTCTAAGGGTTTTTAGATACAGTTAACAAATTTCGAATTAGTTGTATCTATATAGTTCTCAAAGTTGTCCTAACCAACCAAATAAAAATCAATAAGCCCTTATTCAATTAGCGCTATAGAATACTTTGTAAAGTATATGTAAGAATACAAGCAAATTTTTATATTCACAAAAACATTTATTTGTATAGCATTATTTTATTATTTAAATAATAAATACTAATAAAGTAAACAACATCTTGAATACCAACTAAAATCAAAAATATCCAATTTATGGTTAGTCAAAAATTGTAACCTCTTTGAGTACATCAAGAACGCCAATTAGTTAAGCGTTGCACTTAGGATAAAATGATTTTCTCAAACTAATTATCAAACAGTCAGAAAAACACATTAGCTTTCTTGATAAATCTTCATTTGTTTTTAACAACAAACACTTTTTGAAAAATGGTTCATGAAACTTCTTAAAGTTTTTTATTCATTGAGCATGCCTTTAGGCATAGTCATTCTCTCTATAACTTGCCAACCATGAATAAGAATACGATGCAAGCAATATAACATATGATACCAGGGATATAGATTTACATACTTTTCAACTGTTTTGTAGGAGTATTCTCTAAATAGTGAAGAATCAATTAGAAAGCTTGGTAACAATCTGCAAAAAATAACATGTAACATCTTTATCATTCTGACACCAAGTTCAAGAATTTGAGCAAACTTTTCTGAATTCTAAAAAAATCTTCTAGCAGTGTTTCCATTATTTTATGACCCAGAGCTACATGACATTTATATATCGTTTACCAGTCCAACTTCATCAGGAAACCTTATTTTAATTTTCTGTTTTTGTCCTTGGATAGTTTTCTTTTCAAATGGTGTCCTTATAGACCACTTTTTCATTATTAATTTATAATTAATTTTAAGAAAACATTCCAAGCTTTTAATCCAAGTATGGAAAGTTAAAAGGCCAAAGCAGAGACCTATCTCTGTCAATGACATATTTTTGGCTGCATTAAAATCATTCATTTTTGTTGTATTGAAACCAAAAACTGAGAAGGTATTGTTGCTTTAGATAATGCTGTAGCAATATTGAAATAAATAAACTAACTTATTTTTAAATGATTTCTGTTTTATTTTTCAACTGTTACCTGAGTATAAATTCTTTGGCTAGCTGATCCATCAAACCAAACTTTAGAATGCAATGTTAGTCTTTCAAGATCATACATGGAATCAATAACTTGTTTCTGCAACTGAAATAGGCATATTGCTGTATGATCGACTTATTCTTGAAAGTTTATTTTTCCAGAAAAAACTATTAGCAGTCCTTAATGTTTGTTCAGAAAGACATTATTCTTTGTCTGCACGAACATTATAGTGTGCAGGATAGAGATTACAACCTTCACTCACAGTATTTTTTCTCAAGTGTTGGTAATCAGGTTTGCTCATATTATTATCTAATATTAGTGCTAGAGCTTTTTTTTTAGAGTGGTTTGAATATGTTCTGAATCAAAAGGTTGCTTTACAGCAACCTTTTGATTCAGAACATATAGATTATATAGATTATACTACCATGTTATGTTATACGATAGCTGCTACTATAGGACTCTTTGTCTTACTATAAATTCTCAAATGATTTCACACGCCTAACACTAATTAAGGATTTTGTTTTATTATCCTAATTTTTTAATGGTTTAATAGTATTTTTTTAAGATTGAGGTTAGGAATTAGGTTACATGAAGTTTTCATCAACTCTTTAACTCAAAGACCAACGTTTACACTAGTTTGACAAAAAAGTTACAAATTGAGCATCAAATTGAGAAAGGTATTCACAAATAATAATGTGAACATCAAATTTGTCTTTGGCATTAGACATAAATAAACCATGCTGTCTTATGAATTGATGAACTTGATATCTTGTAATTGTTGACATGTTGCTGATAACGATATTAAACTAAAAAATAAAAAGGTTTATATATATATATATATATATATATATATATATATATATATATATATATATATATATATATATATATATATATATATATATATATATATATATATATATATATATATATATATATATATATATATATATATATATATATAAATATAGCATCCTAATTGGCGACTTTTGGGGACATGTTATTTTTGGTCGCGTTCTGTTTTTGTTTTTTTACTTTTTTTATACTATTTTTATCATATATATATATATATATATATATATATATATATATATATATATATATATATATATATATATATATATATATATATATATATATATATACTTGTTATTTAAAAATATTAAAAAAAAAAAACTTGAAGAAAAAACCATTTTTCATTTTACAGCAAGCATCAAAAAAAGTAGCAGATACTAGCAGCTAGATAAATAATTTTATGAAAGCATATATTTATAGTCTTCAAAATATGTATTAGAGGTAAGGGCAAAATGAAGCACAACTTTTTCCTTGTTGTCCTGTCAAGAACAAAATATAAAAAAAAGACATTTGCTACCTAAAATTATATTAAAAACTGGTTTAAATATTTTTTTATTTTTTTTCTTTATAAGGTTTTATATATTAACAATTATTTGATAAGCTATTAAAAACATTTAATCATTTTATTGAAAATTCATTCTACACTTTCGCTTTGTAATAAATTATATTTTCTCACTTTATCATTTTTTTATTTTTTGTTGAGAATATATTCTTTTAAGATTTAATTCAAATATTTTTTAGGTCCCCAATATATCTAATTAAAAAATTGTTTTTAAAAAATGTAAGTTTTCAGATATGGATTTTTATAGTTTTGTCCACCTTTTGGCCCACTGTGCAGCGGGCCGATCATAAAACGAACATGGCCAACCGTTGGAGTAATAACGGCATCACCAGCGCAGTGGTACCGGTCATCAGCCAATGAATCCCATGCATGGACCAAGCATGGAGAGTTTGCCGGGATTAAATCATTTCGGCTCCATTTTAATGCTAAACATAGCAGTCTCACAATTAAATGGCATGTAGTCATTCCCCTATAACATTTTAAAGTTACGTTACGTCTTAATCGGTTACAATTGGTAACAAGGTTACATTCTTTAACTTTTAGTTAAATATTAAGTAAATAAACTTGGTAATGCAGTAAATTTTTGTTTTATATTACCGTACTGCTAAATATGATATTTTATTTTATTTTTATTGTAAAATAGCTTCATCTCAATTAGTTATATTGTCACGAAAAAAAGTCTAAAAAAAAAAGTCTCATTTCGCAATGTTACGTCTCAATTGCTTTTATTTTTTAAACTTTATAAAGTGTAACAAAATGGTCGTAACGTAACATAATCAAATCTAAGTTTGAGACCTAACTAAAATACGTTTCAAAGATAGATTTTTTAACGTTACGTTACGCCTCAGTTTGTTAACCTTAAAAAAACAAAAACGTAATGTAACTTAAAAAAAAATTATATTTGTAACAAATTTTAGTTAAGTTTTAATTCTTAAATCCCCTATAACATTTTAGAGTTATGTTACGTATTGTAACGTAAACGGGATTCGTTACGTGCAAAATGTCCGTTATTTTACGTAACCGAGACTTAACATTTTACGTAACATTACGTGAAAAATGTTACGTAAGAACACGTTACATTTTGACCTAATGACACGTAACACTGTAATCTATAGTATCTATTGCTATATACATATACATTATTTTATCCATACGTACATTTTTAAATACAGAGATAAATATAATTCTTGAAGAAAACCATGTAGATAGAGTAGAAGGAGACTATAGCTACGACAAGTCAGAGTGTATCAAATATAGCGAACTTTTCACATAATTGCCTTAAGTTAATTGTTAAATTAAATTTAAAATAAGTAACATTAAAAAAGATTGACATTTTATATATATTTTTGCTTATGGGTTTATAAAAACGCGTAAAGTATTACGTTTGTATTATTGACCAATAAAAAAATTTAGCGAATTGAAACTTTTCTTTTTACAGTTGATAAACGATGATAATTAGCAATTTAAAAAAAAATTTTTTAGTTACAAATGTCTCGACAAACGCATTGTTAAATACAGTAACTGATGAGTTACGCTATTTAACAGAATTGTTTTATTTACAATATTATTAATATAGGGTAAAACACCCAGTGTTCGCCTTTTTTTCAGATTTAGTCTGATATAAGTATTTATTTCTCACTCGTTTTTACATAAATGATAAATATTTTAATCTTAGCCTATAGATTGATAGTTAGTCTTTATGATGGCCATAAAATAAATTATCTCCGATAATAAAACTGGGAGCTATAGCACCCGTAAAAGCCAAATGGTGACCACTAGCATGAAGCATATGTTCGCCATCTACAGTTCGCTGCAATTAATTTTTTTAAAAATAATTAATTTTTTTAAAAAAAAAAAGTCTAAACTATTGTTAATTTTAGTTTTTTTATATAGTTTTTTTTTTTTCACTTTAGTTACAAATTAAACTAGAAATCCCTGGTCATATCATTGCGTGCAATCGAAAAAAAAAGAGAGAAAATGACATTAATAAATAAAATGTGGAAAAGTTTTTATGCATTTTTTATTAATTTAAAAAAAAAAAAAAATTTAATAGAACAACAGCTGGACCCTAGAGTAGTCACTTTGAAATTGTTCTTACCTGAATAAGATGTTGTTTTAGACTTCTTTTGTTTGTATTGGCTTAGCATACACAACTTTTTTTTTTTACTCGCCAACTCAGTTGCCAAGCGTTTGTCTATTCTTTCAACTTTTGCTTGCTCTTAGACTTTTTTTCTCTCTTTTATTTCCGGATGCTACAACAGATGCTGATTAAGGCTCTTGTGCAACAGTGCAAACTTTAGCTAAGAACAATTTATTTGTTATTTATTTATAACAGTTAATTGTACGATAAAAAAAATTTATTTTTATGACCATACATATTACTAAGTTCAATATTAAAATAAAATTAAATAATGCCCATGATTAAGTATTTAAATTAAAATATAATTATTCATATATGTTCTGAAAAATACAAAAAGGTTTCTTTTCAGTAAAATTATAAATTATCAAAAGCCATTAAAATATGTTACAAATATAATTTTTTTTACGTTGCATTACGTTTTTTTTAAAAGGGTAACTAATTGAGACGTAAAAAAAATTTATGTTTGAGACGTATTTTAGTTATGTCTCAAATCTAAATTGAGTTACGTTATGTTACGTCTCAATTGGTTACACTTTGTAAAGCTATAAAAAAAACAATTGAGACGTAACGTTGCGTATTGAGACTTTTTTTTTTCTTTTTTCGTGACAAAGTAACCAATTGAGACAAAGCAATTTTACAATAAAATTAAAATAAAAGATAGTATTTAGCAATATGGCAAAAATAAACAAACTATTACTGCATTATCAAGTTTATTTACTTAATATTTGATTAAAAAATAGAGAATGTAACCTTGTTACCAATTGTAACCGATTGAGACGTTACGTAACTTTAAAATGTTATAGAGGCTTATCTTTCCAATAAAATGAATAAAAAAATTGTTGTGTAAAATATTTTATTTAATATATTTTATTATTTTGTTAAAATTATTCTATACCAGCTGATCGAGCCTGTAAAAATACGGGTCTTCATAAGTCTTTTCCAAACCGAACTTTTCTATACTTTTTCTTATATATCCTAGTTTTTCGAATCCGTAAAATACGGGTCTTTACCAAACCTACCATTTCTATGCATATCCATTCCACACCAATTATTATTATACCTATTCCTTATTTACTTCAATATAACAATTTTAGCAAAATAATTTATTCTGAAAAAAAACTTTAAGTGCAAAAAACTTAAAATGCACACCTTTTCCGCATACCTAGAGCTAATTAGAGATTTATAATTAGGTTTTTTTTTCCTGCTAAATTCATTTCATCGATAGCTCAGTGGTTTAGTGCGCTGTCATCAGTGTTGTTTCAGGGGGTTTAAGATCTCCCCTTAGCAAAATAAATTTTGAAAATATTTCAATCTTGCTTATATATTTATGGCAAAAAAATAGTAATGTAGAAAAAAAGATTTTTAAAATTTAAAATGAAATTTTAAAGTTTTCTTATTTTATAGATATATTATACACAATTATTCCATATTATTTCATATAATGCATGCAAACTCAATATATGCTAAAGACGTTTACACTAACAGACGTTTGTACGTAACGCTATACAAATGGCAAAACTAAGAAGATTTTAGCCCATTAAAACATAAAAATAGTTCATTCTTATGATTTTGATTAAAAACTAAAGATTATTAAATTTCAGCTATCAAACGCTAATATAAAGTTAAGCCAAAAATATTTTGCACATTTACGTCAATTTGTAGCAAAATAAACTTTTATACGTCAAGTTTTCCTTTGGCATTCTAACATTTTTTGATTAATTTTAAGGTACTTCTATACATTTAAAAATGTGAAAATATTTAAATTTTCATTTTTTTAATTAAGATTTCTTTAAGACCAAAATTTATCACAGAATCTTAATTTCATCATTCAAATTTGAAAAAAAAAAAAAATTAATAAATTGAGAATATTTCAATTTATTTTAATGCAGGCATAAATTTTTTACTCTTAGCGAAGCCTTTAGCAAATATGTTATGGAATTATAACACCTCATAGCAAGTTATT
The DNA here is from genome assembly GCF_022113875.1 of Hydra vulgaris. NCBI lineage: Eukaryota > Metazoa > Cnidaria > Hydrozoa > Anthoathecata > Hydridae > Hydra > Hydra vulgaris. The sequence continues at coordinate 22,656,394 of NC_061162.1, read as the reverse complement.
TCTGTTGCAATTCCATCTCAAGTTAAAAAAGAATTTTTTTTTCAGAAATAAAGTCAATACTCTCGCTAGAATAATGCCTCTATGACCAAAAGTTTTTCTGAAAAAGATACATTAAAAAGTGGCGATAATAGAGCTTTAATTCATTGTAAACAGTCATTTGATATTTAAAAAACACAAAGAAGAGTAAAGAGATCTGAGAAAAGAATTTATATTCAAAAATAAAACATTACAGAATGCGAATTCAATAATTTTGGATCCCATTAAGTTGGTTCTGTTTTGTTTTATGCTAATAAATATTATCTAATTTTCACAGAACGTGTTTTGTGTTATTTTGGTCATTCCGTTTACATAATTCCGTTTACATCTTTACTAATACTTAATTAAACTTCTTGAAATTTTCCACAAATGTTCATTTCTAATATAGCTACAAAATGACCCTCATTGAAGAGTCTCACTTATCAGATTTGTACTTATGAAGTTTTGAACAGGCGAGTAAAACTGAAATTTACCAATTCTTATAAAATGACTATATTTTTGAAAGTTTTGATAGTTTGAACTGGAAAGTGGCACAAATTGTAGTTTACATTGTTATAAAACAACAGTGTAAATTTAAGTTTAACAGTCTCCCTATGAAAAATAATCGAGTAAACGGTTTAGCCCTTTTTGGGACCAAAACCAACTTCTTTATTAGAATTTAAAAAAAAAGAACTAAATAACTTATATTTGCAAATAATGTATTTTAAGAAAAATGTTGTCTAATTGTATAGAAGTTGTATAAAACAAGCTGCAATATCAAAGCCCCCTTGACCGTTTTGCATGACCTCATCTCCTATCTTTCAAAAGGCTGATCATTATTCTTTGGAAACATTGTACAGATTATATGACCAATCGATATCTATGCAAAATTAAAAAATTCAAAAATGTTCTCATATGTTGTTCAACCCCCTTTATTAACAGGGGATAAAAATAAAAAAATAATAGAACTTTTAAATATTCGCAGACTAAATATACTACTAAAGACAAAATTTTAAAAGAGATTGACAAAAATTTGTTTGAAAATAAGGAGTATGGGTTACAGTTTGTCAACCGATATTTGTCTGCAATAAATATCTGAGGAGTATCCTACCAATGGCAGCCTCCTTTAGAAGGCAATGCCTGCTTAAAAACATAGACAGCTTTGATCTGTTTTTTCAGGAGTCCAGTCTTGAAGATCCCGTATTCAAATACTTTAAGGTACATAGAGATTTTGAAACAGTTATCTATGGTTGTTTTGGATAATCATTAAACTCTACTTATGTCAAAGATACAGAGCAATTGTCCAAGAGCTATTGAAATCTAGGGGCTACAATTCTTTTGAAAGTACTCATAGTTGAGCAACTTATAATCGAATTCATCGACATGAAAGGTGGAATCTTCGGTATGATAAATAAATTTTAAGTTTGACAAAAGACTAAAATGATATTATTAAATTATGATAAAAGTAATCGAATTCATCGACATGAAAGGTTGAATCTTCGGGAAACTTATTTTGTGCATTTTATATTCTGTACGCTTAGGTTACTGGAACAAACAAGCTCACAAATCCATTCACCAGAATTTCAATCAGTTTTGTCGAATAAGAAAAGTTAGAGAACACAGCCCAACGGCGATAAAGTAGTTGTAGTTAACCCAATTGGAATACTAATACCCCACCTCTAGTGTATGGTTCCTTAAAGGAATTTTTCAAACTTTTTTTATGTTATATTAAACTAGATCAAAATTCATTGACAGATTTTTAATTTCAATAAAAAAATATTTCTAGTATTAGAGGACTATTCAAAGTTATTCAGGGGGTAAATTTGTGGAATTTTAAACTTCTTATTGTCATAAATTTTCAACAAAAATATATTTTTTGATGAAACTTGAAATCTGTAAATAAATTTTGGTCTAATTTATGTAAGAACTTAAAAAAAACTTTATTTTCTTAGGAGACGTAGTTCTAGGAAAGGGGAAATTTGGGGTCGGACGGAGTTGGGTTAGCTGCAATTACCTAAACTTTTTGCAATTCATCCTCATATGATACCATTATTAACATAATAAAAGATTGAGTATGCCACATAGCTCATAGTTACCTATCTTGAACAACAAAATTACTAGGCACTCGTCTAAAATACGTGATTTCTTTCTAGGCCCCCGGTGAAAAAAGTTGTTTTCTACATTTTTGAAAAAAGGAAGAGTCTTTTGATAATAAACAAAAAATGCCTTTATAACAGTAACTTGTGAAATGTTTACCACAAAGTTTAGACTGTTTACCAACAAAAAAGAAATATTAAATAGTTATATTATATGATATTATAAGAGAAAAAAACTATTCACTGTTATTATACGGGTTATACTTTTCAGTAGAATGTACTTTTTCAAGTTATATCTTTTTTTAAATTTCTCATAAAAAAGTGAGCATGTAATTCCAAAGTTCAACTTGCAGTTCAGTAATACACGTACCGTCAGCTCCTCCAAAAGGTACACTCTTCAGGTGCAGATGTTCCTGGCAAACACAAAATGTGTTCTATAACTTTTACCAGATTAGGTACACCAATGACTTTTTCTTGAAAATGCTTGAATAATTGAATCCTTTTGTCAGCATAATCATTTTTATCCTGAAAAAGCGAAAAAACGAAAACCGTTGGGACACTGGGACAAAGGGCATAAAATCGGAAACCCTGGTCAAACGGGACGTATGGTAACCCTGCCTTTAGTATATCTTTGAGTGCAATTATATGTAGAACAAGATAAAATCATGATCTTAATATGCCTATAATCTATTTGAAAATTAAAATTTAAACAAAATAGTATACATAAGAAATATTAAAACTTTAAAAATGTTAAATACATCAAGCTATTTTCTCCCTGAACCAGTATTATAAACTGCTGAATGCCCAAACTTGACGTCACGAGGTAAAAGATTTTGACTTCAAAATATTTTGAATAATAACTTACGGAAAAGCGTGTCTATCAGTTTATATGGTCGAACATCGGACCAGTATGTCTTTGCTGTCTGGGAAGGGCGCTAGCGTAATTTTTAAAAGTTTTGTTTATTTAAAAATCAACAATGGAACAATCTTAATTGTAAGAAAAAACTTTAATTCTCAAATAATTTTTTTAATTTAACAGCAAATAAACTCAAACTTTGACATCGATTTTTTCAGTTTGCAAAAGCATGGACTAAACTAAGTCCGTTTGTTGCAAAATGATATGGACTTGGCTTTTGCAAAAACATGGACTAAGCTAAGTCCATGAATTTGCAAACTGAGAAAATCGATGTCAAAGTCTTAGTTTATTTGCTGCTAAATTAAAAAAATTATTTGAGAATTAAAGTTTTTATTCTATAGAACAAGATAACTTTAACATCGCGATGTATTAAAATGTTCAATTTTTTAATATATGTAAAAAGTAACTAAACAAAAAATCTACTTTTATGTCTACAGACTGACCTGGAATGAGATTTTATCTTTTCGCAAGTCTTATCATCTTACTTAAAACGATATCTTTGGTATTGTGATTTATCTTCCTACGGCTAATTGCCATAAAGAGGCCGCATTACCAAGACCCGCAAAGATAAGTTCAGCTCCAAATGGAGCGTCATAACCCGCTCTACGGACCGAGAGTAAGGTGAGTTTGGGAAGAACGAAGATATGTTAGAGTGAAAGATAGAAGTAGTAGAGTTTGAAAGACAGCATAAAGAAAGCACAAAAATAATGACAGGAGCCTAGAAAGAAAGACAGGATTGTACACGATGTTAGAAGGTGCAAACTGTTAGTTAGGTAACCTAGCTAATGTACAAGTTCTTGAATGGAGTTCACTTGATATGGCTCTTTCCTCAACTTTCTTTGTCGTACTTTGATAAAAGGTATTGTGGTTTATTCTCCGCCAGCTAATTGCCTCGTAGAGGTCACATTACCAAGGCCTGCAAAGACAAGTTCAGCTCCTTAAGGAGCGTCATCACCTGCTCTACGGACCAAGAGTCCGTAGAGCAGGTGATTAAAGTGAGTAAAGTGAGTTTCGGAAAAACGAAGGTATAATTGAGTGAAAGATAAAATTTAGAAAGATAGCATAGAGAAAGCGGACAGGAATTGCACACGATGTTAGAAGTTACAATAGTCTTAGTCGAACCGACAAAGATTTGATGAGTTCACTTGATATGAACTCTTCCTCAATTTTCTTTGTCGTCCTTCGATAAAGCAATATCTTTACGCATGTTTCATCGATTACAAAATCTTTTTGAAAGTTTCATTATTTGTAATAGTCATTAGCTTGTTTATCAATTGAGGTATTTATTTTGCAATTTTTATTACAAACGGTATGTAATTCGTTATCAAACGAGATTATTTATTTGATATGATATACTTATAAATGATATGAAAATTCACAACATATTTATATTTATGTTATATGCTATATGGCATATAACATAAATATAAAATAATATGTTGTGAATTTTCATTTCATTTAGATACATTTCATGATTTTGTATTTAGAAAGTTAATATTTTCTTGTGAATTTGTGATATGTTATGTAATATAAATAATACAATAAAATCATTGTTGCAAATTCCAACAACGCCATCGACTAATCAACATCGTCACGGCTGAAACTGAAAATCGACAAAACCGATGTATGGCGATATAAATGCAAACAAGTTTTTCAATGTATGTGGAGTTGACAGTGCTAAAATATGTCAGCAGAATAAAATCTAGCAAGATAAACATCACAATCCATAACTCCAACAAAGTCAAGGTTTCTTTAATAAATGAACACTATTATGGTGACTATATTATGGTGACTAGATCTCTCAAGCACATCTCGATCAGATGTGCTTGAGAGATCTAGTCACCATAATATTCCCGAATTCAAGGGAATTTTCTGTCGTGAAGATTAAACTCGTTCACAAAAGGAGGAATTCAATGAGCTACAAAGTAAAATGAAAAAACTTAACGACAAACTATATGCTGCAAATGTACTTGACAAACCATTTCGGAATGTTATACGCAAGCGTAGAGGAGAAATCTGCTGCATTGATGTCCAAAAGTCAAATGAACAACATAAATATGTCTTCGCCTCCCGAGCAAGCACCCTTGCACAGCAATGCAAAAGTCTTCTTACAATTGTGCAAACTGCAACCACATAATATAAACTCAATCCCACAAACCAAACCAAAACGTAAACAACATTCGCCAAACAACTTATTACAAGACCTGCAGTCTCAGGCTACTTGGCCTCATTCAAAGTTAGCTTCGATAAACTTCTTCCGCTTGGGCCAATAAACCATGCTCATTAAACAGCAAAAAACTCCATGAACTTGTAGCAAGGCTTACTTTGGCCATCTATGATGTAGATTGCGGTGTTGCAATCTACATCATAGATGGACTTTTTAATAGAGGCAAGAATCTGAGTGAGCGTGTCATTATTTTTATCTATTGGGCGATACATACAACCTAAAAGTATTGATTCGTTTTCAAAATGTATTATGTGCCGGATTTATCACACGAATGTCGAGATAAGTGTGACAAATCCTTCACATAATACATTTTGAAAACGAATCAATACTTTTAGTTTGTATGTATCGCCCAATAGATAAAAATAATGACACGCTCACTCAGATTCTTGCCTCTATTAAAGCAGCGCAACAGGTTTTGCTGAAATTACAGTGTTCAACAATGCTTTTGTATGGTGATTTTAATTTTAGCCACACCAGTTATAAATCATGCAATGCTAGTGGTGGTGTAGAAATAACCGCTCATCTAACTGAACAACGTCCCGCTGACATCAAATTCTAAGAGTGTCTTAAAGACTGCTATTAACTCAACTAGTAACATTCCCAACATACCGCAATAACATGCTTGCAACTCCTTCGTTTATTGAGATTAGGCAATGAGGATTATTGGTTATGACAAGGTCAAGCACACTTGACCTTGTCATAACCATTAATCTTGATTGCCTAATCTTAATAAACGAAGGATGTTTGCTTGAACATACACTAATGGGAAAAGCTCACTGTCTTTTAGTCGTTCTTTTTGCAGTATACTTCTACAAGAACATCTCAAAGTCACCGACGGCTTATCTTAAGCAAAGCAAATTTCGATGCAGTTTCATTACATATAACTTCTAAAGTAATACCAACCAATCTCTCTGTAAACGATTTGTACAGTTGGTTTATTGACGTATACAACGAAGCTGTAAAACTGCACATTCCATCAACTACTACTCCATTTAAAACTAAGAAAGATCTTTAGGTCACACCAAAAGTATTGGAAGTAGTAAAATCAAAACGTATAACTTAGGCAAAATAGGTTATTGCAGGTAGACATTTCCTTGTAAAATTTTGTAATGAACATCAGGCTGCATGCATACACGTGAAAAAAATGGTCAATGCTGCTGTCCTTCATTACGAACAATAACTAGTAAGCAGTTTCAAGGACTTCCCGAAACATTTATGTGCAAAAGCTGTTGCAATATCTCTTTCACTCATTTTCATGCAATCCTTATAAACTGGAAATGTTCCAAATCTTTGGCGCAAATCAAATGCTACTCCTCAAACAAACTCAAACAAACTCAACGCTTGTAATTATAGGCCGGTATCTCTCACCTCTGTACCGTGCGAGGTAAGGGAGAGAATTATAAAGGACTATAAAACACTGTACACTACACAATTTAATTTCAAAGTCTCAAAATGGATTTGTAAATCACAAAGGTTGCCTTACACACCTAATTGAATCCCGTGACAATCTCACGGAGGCAGCTACCGTGAACACCTTGTTAACATATTCTTTACAGACTTTGCCAAAGCTTTTGACGCAGTGCCAAACAAAAGACTCCTTCACAAGATTCAGACCTATTGCATTAGAGGCCAGCTATTCCACTGGATCTCTGCTTGGCTAAGTGAAAGCAACGTGTAGTTATTGGGAAAAACCTCCGACTGGAAAAGAGTGACAAGTGGTGTCCCTCAAGGATCAGTATTTGGACCATTGCTATTTGTTTTCTTTGTCAATGATGATCCAGATGACATTAGCAATTATACCAAGTTATACGCCGATGATAGCAAGATCATAGAAATTATAACTAGTAATCAATCATCCTCTGTTTATAAAACATTGCAAACGGACATTGATAGCGCTGTAAGTTGGTCGCATAACTGGCTAATGCACTTCAACATTGAGAAATGCAAAGTAATGCACGTTGGTTGCCACAAAAATAAATCAACACGTATCTATACCATGGCTGACATCAACGGTAACCTACATAATCTCCAACATGCATTGAGCGCGACCTTCGGGTAATATCCGACAACCTCAAAGTGAAAGCACAAGTAGAAGCAGCAGCTATGGCCGGAAATCGAAGGCTTGGTCGCCTCTAAAAGACATTTCGATGCCTCCAGCTTTGGAAAAAATTTTACCAGCTATACGTTCGACCGCATCTAGAGTTTTGTTCACAAGCCTCCACATTTTAAATCGGAAATTGTCCTTCTCAAACGTGTGCAAAAACGTGCAATAAAGACTATATCGTTGATTAAACATTTTAATTACAAAATAATACTACAAATACTAGATCTAAACACGCTGGAAGAACGCAGAATTTGCAGTGACCTTATACTGCAATACAAAATTGCTCATCAGTTACAAGAAGTTGAATTTTAAATACCACAAGTTCTTATTGACCTCATGATTTAATCTGAGAAGAAACAGCCGATGTTTAAAACCACAACTGATCAAAAGTTATTCAGAACATCAGCACTTCTTTACAAACCGTGTTACTAACTGATGGAACAAATTAGGTCAGGATGTAGTTGGTGCACCCACAGTGCACTTTTTTTAAAAACACGTTTAAAATTCGGCGCAGCAATGTCCATCGTCAGCATAGGAAAGCTTGGTGTGCTTACCTTTATCAATTCAAAACTTTATATGTGGAAGTTCTATTAATTACAGTAATAAATGAATTTAAAATAAAAAATTTTTAATTTTAAATTGGTGGTTATAAAATAAATAAATGCAAAGAAACGCGTTTTTCTTCATTTATTTTTTACACAATACGCGTAATAACGTAAACTATTAAACCTTTCTCTACTCTTTTTGTTTTTTTTTCCTCTTAAATTTGCCGTTAAAAATTATAGTATTTGTAGAATATACAATTTTTGATTTACATTTGTTAATCGTTGTACTGCATTAAATAACCAATAATAAAAATAATAATATCAACTTACAATGATAAAAAATATAACAAATATAAACAAGGTATCTGAAAGAAGATCGCAAGGATCTTGCCGTCAGAACCTTAAATAAGCATTTAACAAAGATAAGATAAAAAAAAATTAATAAACTTTTACAAAATTTCAAGGTAAATAATCTGTGTCTGAAGAAAGATCATGAAGATCTTCTCATCAGAATTTTGTGCAAGAGTAAACCAACATATAAATTTAAAAGTAAATAGGATAAGAACAATAAATAAAATAAGTAGGAATTAACTTCTAAAAATGTAGACATTGTATAAACAATAAAAAAGTAGACCAAAATATATTTTTACTTTTACTACAAATAATAATTCAATATATTATCTAATGAAAGAATGAGGTTTTTCAGGGTTTTTTTTAAAAAGGTAAAAAGTAATAGGTTCTTCAAAATTAAAATTTGGCAAAACAATTTTTTTCCAAATGTGTGGCGCTCGATAGGTAATACAAAATTGATTAAAGTTTGTTTGATAAAAAATTTCCTTTAAAAAGTTATTATTTCTCAAAATATATTTACTAATTGGTTTAAAAGAGAAAAGATTTTTGAAGACGGCTAGGGATAAGTTATACACATATATACAAAACATAAATTATTAAATACATTCAACTCGTATATATTCAGAATTCTCATTTCAATAAATAAATGCTTTGAATGAGAGAAGCGATTTGCAAAATTAATTATACGTTGCGCGTTTCTGACGGATATAAAGACATTGCAACTTACTTTTTTATGCACTTCCCCAAGCAATATTGGCAATATTTAAATATTTATGTGTAAATGAATAATAAAGTTGGATTAAGACTTTCTTATTGAGATTCGTGATTTAAATAGGATCCACATGTTGTTAGAAATTTTTGTGCTTATATAATCAATAAGGTGATTCCAAGTAATGTTTTCATCAAGATAAACACCTAAAAATTTTGTAACAAAATCTCTTTTTATTTCCTTTTGATCGATAAAGATTTGAGGTAATTTTGATGGGAGAAATCGCTTTTTTGTAATAAAACCCATTTTGTTTTATTAGTATTCAAGGTTAACTTATTACACTTAAACCAGTTAGATACTTTGTTCACTGTTTTAAAACGTTTAGCGATATCATAATTAGAAAGGAATAAGTTTATATTATCTGCATACGTAATGCTCGTTAGTTTTGAAGCTTTAATTGAGTCATTTATATAAATTAAAAAAACGAGAGGTCGAAGAATTCAACCTTGTGAGACTCCACAGGTTATATTAAAAAAAGTGGGTTAATAATCATTGTTGAATGGTACAAATTGTTTTCGGTTAGATAGATAACTTTTAAAACATTTAAATTTTTTTTTTATTCAGTAGTATTTGAGTTTATAAATCAAAATATGGCGATCGACTGTGTCAAAATCATGAATATATTTTTATATATAATTTTTTCTAAAATTTTCGAAAAATAATTTTTTCTAAAATTTTCGAAAATGTGGTGAGAACAGAGATAGAGCAATAATTACTGATTTCAGATTTTTCCCCTTCTTTTTTTCTTTAATAGGAATAATTTTTGCAATTTTTTAATTGTTCTAGGAATACTCCTTGAATAGAAGCCCTAAAGATTTTAAAAAGAACAACTTTAAGCTGTTCAAAGCAATCTATAGCCACGTTTCCATTAATTTGATCTGCTCAAATTGTTTTATTTTTTTAAATAGATTTGAAGGCTCTTTCACACTCATCAAACATTAATTCGGAATAAAACTTTTCTGAACAAATGCAATTATCCAGGAGTTCTAGATAATCAGTAAACAAAGATTTGGTCTTAGGGATTTTTTTAGACAGTGTTGGTCCTATATGAGTGAAATATTTGTTAAATTCTTGAGCTATAGCTTTCGGTTCATATAAATTTTTATTATTGACTTTAACCATTTTTGGTAGGAAACCGGAGCATGATTTTTTTTTTGCCAATAATTTCTTTCATTATTTGCCACGTGCGCTTTGTGTCGTTTTTAAATGTATTGAATAATTGGGAATATAATTTTACTTCAGGTTTTTGCGAATTTTTTTAAATTGGTTTTTGTAGCTCTTATAAATTTTTTCACTTGAAGTTGTTTTTATTTTTAAAAAATTTATTTATAATTTTTGTTTTATTTGGATGATTTTTTAAAACCTTTAGTGATCCAGGGTGTTTTGATATTCTTAGTTGTTATTGTTTTTTCTATGATTGGGAAACTAACTTCATATACAGAAAAAAAAATGTTTTGAAAAAAGTATCTTGAATATTATTTGCGTTATCATCAAAATTATGTTTTTCCAATCCATTAATGATAGTTGGTCTTTAAATGATTTAATATTAGTCTCATTATAAATGCGTTATTACTTTTTGGTATTAATGATTCTTTCTGGGTTTGTTTTATTAAGTTTCAGAAATAGAGGAAAATGATCAGATATATCAGTTTTTTATGATACCTATTTTATATTATTATTGAAAATATCGGTAGTTATAGTATAATCCATAAGACTTGCTGTGTTGGTTGTTACTCTAGTGAGTCGATTTATTTAAGTAATTGACCCTGTTTCAAAAATTTCATCATAAAAATTCTTAATTTTGTGGTCGTCATTAAAAGAGAAAACAGTTTATATTTAAGTCTCCGACTATATAGTTTTCTTTTTTATCATTGGTTCCTTTTTTAATGATTTGTTGTAAGAATATGCGCAGGTTTTCGCACACGCCGTCAGGTGACCGATAAGAACAGCTTAGTAAAATGATTTTAGTTTGGTTGTTTGTAAATTCATAAGTTACGATTTTTTTTATCGCAGTCAGAAACGCTCAAATCATTACTTAAAACAATACTCAAAATTTTTGTGAACGTAAATTAATACTCCCCCGCCGCGCTTATTTGTTTTTCTCTCCATAGAAATTATATTAAAACGAGGAATATCAAAATTACTACTTAATTCACCTAATGTGATCCAAGTTTCAGTTAAAGAAATTATATTAAAAATATGTTTAGTTTCTTCAAATAGATTTATAAGTTTTTCAAAAACATTTTCACTATGACATTTTCACTATTTGAGCGCCTTTGTTTAACTTCTGCAAATAACTTTTTCCGAATGGCAAAGGTCTCACGAGAAAAGTCTACTGATGAGATTCTTTCAAAATTCTAATTTTGTCTTTGTATTTCTGCAGGTTAAGCACTATTGTCCTCGTTCGTCCATCTTTCTTAAATCCAGTGCGGTGGGCACGTTTAATTTCAATATTTTTTATGTGTGAACTTTTTCTTTAGAGCCCCCCAATGATTTTTGCCCATTTTCATCAATTCCATCGATACGTAGGTTATTTCTTCTTGATCTATCTTCCAGATTTCGTTGCTTTTCCTTCATAAATTTTTCTATATTAGTATGTTCAAATTTTTTATCTAGTTGTTTATTGTTGTTATGAATTTTTTTTGTCAACAAGTTCTTCGTTGTAGTTTAGACTATCCTTAATATCTTCCAATTCCTTTGTAAGTTCTTTAATTTTATTTGCATTTACATTGATGTTTAACTCTGCTTTGTCCGATCTGTTGTTAATTATTTTTATATTAGCGCCAATAATATCAATAACAGTTTTCTCTTGCTTACGAAACATTTCTTCAGTTTCTTTTTTGAATTCTCCTTTAACATTTTTTTTTATTTCTGTAAGTGTTACTGCCACAGTAAATATACGTGATAAAATAGAAATTTTTATTTAGATTAAACTTCTATATTTTTCCAAATGTAAAAAACAAATAAAAATGTTTTTTTTTTAATATTAATAATATAAAAAATAATATAAAAAAAGTGATATAAAAAAAAAAGATAAAAAAAATATTAAACATATTAAAATAATATAATTATCAATATAAGAATAATATTATAAACGATCCTTAAATTCTTCTTTGACCTAGCTTTTACCATTAAAAATTTATAACCATATGTTGTTTTTATCTACTTTCATGTAATAACTTAATAATTTAAATTTTCAATGAGTAGTTTTTATATTCTTTTTCATAAAATAAGGGATACTTTTAAGATTCTTTTTCATACAGTAAATATTAAAACTCTCTAGATATATATATTTAAAGGGTACTCTAAAAAAAGTTAACGATAATTACCTTTTTTTTTAATGATATGTCAGGCCATGTGCTTAAAATGTTAACTAAGTTAAGTAAAATACAAATAAGTAAAGAGTCATTCATAACTTTATTGCTATAGTAATAAATCTTTTTTTCTTTTTCCCAACTTAAAACATCGTTTGACAATTAAGGGGTTTTCCATAAAGTACATACGGTTTTATTTCGACCTCTCCAGACCTTTCCATAAAGTACATACGGTTTTATTTCGACCTCTCTACGCTTTTTTGAGCGCTTTTAACCTACCTACTCAACATTTTATCATATTTTTTAATTTAGTGTTCTTTTACTTTTACAATTGACCCAATGTCCTCCTATCTCATATACGCTAATTGCAGACCCCATCCTCCCCTCCGAGTACATGTACTTTATGGACGATCCTTAATGTGTAAGATCAAAAGATTATTTCAACAAAAACAAATTTTAGTGTTACATGTCACGTTTAGAAGCCGTATCTAAGTATATAAGTGATCTAATTAAACAATAAGATAGTTGTGCAAGTTGAATTAATTGTTTATAAGCTTTCAAAAAGTATTTTTATTTGTAAATAAATAAAGTTATTTTGTTTTAAATTTAAAAAAATTGCTAAAAAAAGCTGTTTAAATAAAAAACATATAATAGTAAAAAAATTAATGGAAAGTTGTTTTTATAAATTATTTTAGTTTTATATTTTAGAGCGTTTTAAATTTGATTGATGATTATTTATTAATGCATTTTAATATAGTATATTAAACCACGTTAATACTATGAATTGAAATATCTATATATCAGCGACAGGAATAAAGTTGCTTTTAGAGCGTTGTTAAGCAAAATATTAAACATTGAAATAAACGTATCACATTTATTCAATATTATTTGAGGGAACCATGCTGCGGCTATTGCTTTGCGGGTATCTTCATTGCTATGTGTAAAACAGCTATCGTGATTTTTAAATTTCTAATTGGAGCATAAAAAAATATTCTTTGTGAAAAAAAAAGAATCAAATTTTTTGTAATATAAAAAAAAAAAGAAGATATTTACAAAAACTATGATTCTTTTGATTGTGTTCATTTGTTATGTAGTCATTTATATTGATGCTACTACTTTAACGTATGCAAAAGCTTGCAAATCTCCTTCTCCATGTCCTTTTACTGATTGCGTAGACACTTCGCAGTTAACATCATTAGGCTTACCTTCGGTAATTTGTATTTGTAGAAGAGCGTATCAAGATGAGAATGGAACCTCGTGGAAACAAGGGTATGAAGCATGTTCAGACGGTTTTCAACCTTTATCATTAAGCCCGCAAGAAAATGGAACAAAGGTATACTTATTTCATATTCAATATATGTATATATATATATATATATATATATATATATATATATATATATATATATATATATATATATATATATATATATATATACATAGTGGTAAGTTACTTATAAATAGAAAGACATTACATCGCAATTACAAAACTTGTCATTGGTTAGTCTTCGCCTATGCTATGCTAACTCGCTAAAGCAACGTTAAATTTAAAGAACTTTATAAAATATGGGAATGTAAAATGAATTAAGTAAGTAAAAATGCGAATAACTTTGTTACCAGAGGTCATATTGAATTTCCTTTAAAATTGCCAAAACATGATAATAATCAAAAATTTCCAGAAGGTATGTTAAAGTTTAAAAACATTAATGCATAATAATTAACAGTATTGATAATTTTATTGAATTATCAGTTAAAGTGGAATCGGGAAAATGGGACCAAGTTTTAAGAAGAATTATTAATGTTATCATTTTCTTAGGAGAACGTTGCCTTGCTTTTCAAGGATCTTCACTAGGCATTGGTGACTCAAATAATGGCTTTTTAGGTCTGATAAAGTAGCTCTCTAATTAAGACCCTATTCTAAAGAAAAGCGTTCACAAAAAAAAAAGTATATTACTTCTCAAATGATTCTCAAAATGAGTTTAATGCAATTTTCTATCTTATTAAGCAGCATGTTTTGGAAGGAAGACATGCTGCAAAGTACTACGCAATAATTCTAGATTCAGCAACAGATTCATCTCATGTTGAACAAACAACATTTATTTAATGTTACCTAGTTCGCCATGAACCGCGATATGAAATTGTGATAGATTTTTGAAGTAGATTGTAGGCATAAAAATGGTTGTGAAATTGCTAGAATGATTAGAAAATCATTAGAGAGTAATGCTGTTCTACTCGCTGATTGTAGGGCTCAAGTTTGTAATAATGCGCCAAATATGTCCATTTGAAGGTGAGCTACAAACCATTTGTAGCTCACCTTTCAGGAGTAAAACTGGCTAATATTTGCTACAGCTAAATATTACTTTAAAAACTAGAAACAAGATTCGTGGAGCACGTTGTTTGTTATATAAGTACCTACATCATAATATCAGTTGTTTGGCACAGAATATTAATTTCTATCATTTGCAACAAAGGCATTCAAACCAGTAACGCGGCTTTACACATGAAACACATAACAATGATTCACAAAGCCAATTTTGGGACAAAAAATTTGGTTGCACTGGAAATATTAAATGCTTTGGCAGAGTGCAAACTAGAAAGTATATTTCTAAGCCTCAGCGTCAGTTTGAGGATATTTGTACAGCACCAGCAATAGTAGCATCTGTAAAAAGGATCTTCAGCAAACTTAAACTTATTAAAAAATATCTCAGGCCTACCATTAGGGTCACCTTAACAACCTAGCTAGGCTAAGTATTGAATCTGACATTACAAAACATGTATATATATAATATATATGTAATATATATATACATATATATATATATATATATATATATATATATATATATATATATATATATATATATATGTATACATATATATGTATATATATATATATATATATATATATATATATATATATATATATATATATATATATACATATATATATATATATATATATATATCTGTACCTCGGAGGGATACAACACTATGTACATTTTCACAACTTTACAGGAGAGGAGTTTTAAGCTTTTTTTCAACAAAAAGTGTTAAATGAAAGTGGACTTGGTGTTGTTTTAAAACATGCTATATCCGGTTCTAACTGGTTTTGGACATAGTGCTCTATTCCTCTAAGAAATATGAGAAAAGCTGATTTTAACTCTGTAATAAAGTCAATATGGAAAAAAATGGACATAGTGTTGTATCCCTCCGAGGTACCGATATATATATATATATGTATGTATATATATATATATATATATATATATATATATATATATATATATATATATATATATATATATATATATATATATATATATATATATATATATATATATATATATATATATATATATATATATATATATATATAAATAAAAGGTTAGATGAGAAAAAACAACTTTTTTACGGTACTTAAAGTTTCATGCCGTTTTCGGCACTCATCAGCCATATATTTCTTGATCTATTTTGTGATTATTTCACTTTATATTGATCACTCTCAAATCGAAAAAGAGTTGATTATTATCAAATAATCAAAACAACAATATATATATATATATATATATATATATATATATATATATATATATATATATATATATATATATATATCGAAAAAGAGTTGATTATTATCAAATAATCAAAACAACAATATATATATATATATATATATATATATATATATATATATATATATATATATATATATATATATATATATATATATATATATATATATATATATATATATATATATGTATATATATATATATATATATATATATATTATGATATATATATATATATATATATATATATATATATATATATATATATATATATATATATATATATATATATATATATATATATATATATATATATATATATATATATATATATATATATATATATATATATATATATATATATATGCATAACAAGCGGAGAGAGAGGGGGAGGGGCTCAAAAAGAGGACAATTTTATCCTCTCCATGGCCCTGATATAAAGTAATATAAGACAAAGCAGAATTTGTATATAAATTAATATAAAGCTGTACTTATTGGACCGTAAACTAACCATATTGCATAATTTTTCAATTTTTTTTGTTTTTGTTTTTATAACTTTTTTTTTTTTAATTATTCTTCGTTATTTCACAATTTAAGTTCGTAGTATAAAAAACTTTTATACTTTCAATAATAAACTAATAATAGTAATATGTGAGCAAAAAGAAATTAAACATGTAAAAGTTAAGTAATAGAAATTTTCATAAAATAACAATGTTATAGTTTTTAAAAAAACGCGGAAAACTCGCAGAAGACCATAAGGTCTTATCAAAAAGAACAGCTGCACAGTAGGCCAGAATTGTATAAAAATGGTAAAATTATTAATGGGTTAAATATAGACATATGATACATTTTTATTGAGGTTTTTGGGGCAAAGGATTTCTTTTTTGGGCTCCATTTTAATTTTGGAGTGATTATGACCACACAAGTGGTTATTTGAGAGATTGTGGGGTTTTTCGATAGTTTTTTTTTTTTTTTTTTTTTTAGGTGCCCCAAGAAGACCTAAAGGTTTTGTCACAGAGCACCGTGAAAGTGCATTTAACTAGCCTCCTTCCTTACCGTGACGCGAAATTATGTCCAGACCTCGTTTCGAATCTGGATCTCATTAGTCTTTTTCAAACCGCGTCAGACCTGGAAACTAATATTGACTTTTTTAAAGCGCAATATTTGTTTATGTTTTGAACTCGTTGTTTTTAGGCAGTTTAATTCTTTTCTTAATTATGAAGTGGTATTGCAGCTCGTATTTGTGTTTTAACAACATTAGATCTAAAGATAATGAGGGAAATTCTATAAAAACATATCGATTGCCGGAAGATGAATTTATTCAGAAACTTTACATAAAGCTTTTTAAAACTTCTAGAATAAATTGGAAAAAAAGACATATGTTCTCCCCATTGGAGTTGGAACATTAGAAATAACACCGAGCATTACCCTGACATTATTGTTCCTCCAGATCAGTCGGAAAAGCTTAAAAAAAGAGTTATAAATTCGAAAAAAAGCTATACAAACGCAATTTCGACAACGCACAAAGCAAAGAAGTTTTTAATATTTAAAAATACTTCAAAAAGATAAAACTGCTTTATCAATAGCTCAAAATGTAAATAGTTTTAAAAACAGACGAACCTTCATAGTTCCTACAAAACAAACTAATAAAAAAACTAGAGAATTTTCAAAAACTGAATTAAAAAACAACTTGAAAAATCCTTAAAGACAATTGAATTATTGCAAACTGTTATAAAAAAAAAAAATTGCATAACCAAACTTGAAAATAAAATCCTTAAGCAAAGTGTAAAAATTCAAGAGTTAAAAGTTGAAATTATGCATCTCTCTTGTAGCATAGGTAATTAAAGAGCAAAACAATTTACCTATGAAAATATTAAATCAAGAAAACAAACATTTCAATACTTATGTGGGGTATCCAAAGAAAATTTTGATATGTTTTTTGAATGTGTTCAACCGTATTTACATATTATACCATACCCAGATTGTCAAAATACAGGTGAAAAAACGGTTAATAATGAAACACAGTTCTTTAGTATTCTGACTGTATGTTGTCATGGATAAGATTTAAAATGTATGTCATTTTTGCTTGAAAAGTCTTATACAACTGTACATAGAATTTTCACTGGTTGGGTAATATTTTGTGCTACACTTTTTAATGAAATAGATTTAAAAGTTGATGGTAGTTTTCTTCTAAAGAAAATGCCAGATATATTTGTAAAAACTGGTAATGGATTAACTGACATTGTTATAACTAGACATTGTTAGATGCCACTGAATTCAAATTTCAGCATGCTTCTAATCTTGATTTGAGTAGTTTAATGTTCTCTCACTATAAAAACACTCATACAGGGAAAGCCCTTATTGGAATAACTCCTCATGGAATGGGCCTTTTTTTCAGTGACATCTATCCAGAGTCTATATCAGACTCTGAAATTACAGAGAAGTCAGATATACTATCACTTATACGAGAAGATCATGAAGTGATGTCAGATAAAGGATTTGCAATTTTTTAAATTAAAGAATTCCATTCAAACATTTTTGAATCATATAAAATAGTGTCACAAATGTCTAATAATATATTAATTAGAAGATTATTTTTTTCAATTAAAAAAAAAATTCGACTCTCAGACTCTGGATGATAAGATAATAAAATACAAAATTCAGCATCAGCACAAAGCATTTGCAATTGATATTGTATATAGTAATATAGAAATCGATCTAATGATTGAAGGGGTCCATCACAGCTTTCTGCCCTTGTTTTAACCTCTAATATCAAGCCAGCAGCAGCAAGAGCATCTGGGCTTGCTCCATAGCATATTTTTGCAGGATGTGATAAGTTTAAAAGTCTTATGTCGATATAAACTTTTGCTTTTTGGTTAATTTTTAGTTGTTTCTTTATACTATTCATAATATTTAGTTTATTAGTGTCTTTTTCAGCACAAGTGAACTTTTTTACTTCAATAGGTAAAATATCTTATGCCAGAATTTCCTCAGAGCTTGTCATACTAATTTGTGTATTTAAAGCAGAGGAATTGTTGAACTTGTCATTATTGTATTAATTCTCTGTAACTTATTTGTGTCATCAGATAATATTGTTTCATCAAAAAAAAGTGTTTTTGTATAATCATGATCAGCAAGGCAAATTGCTTTTTTTTTTCAAAGATTAAAGTTAAATGCTCCCCTAAAGAAGATTTTCTACCACTATTATATTTAGTAAGAACTGAATAAAAATGTTCAGTAACAGGTTTCTCCTTTTTTAGCTTTTCCTTTATTACATTAGATATGTTAGAAACATCACGTTTAAAATAAGAAGTGCCAGGGTCAGCAGCAGAGCATGTAATAATGCCATTTTTTTTTATCTTCGCTGATTTTACTTTATTATCTTTAAAAGGCATCATAGGGAATAGAGCTTTTTTCAATTCTTTAGTGCCATATTTGAAGTGCTTGTGTACAAGTAAGCTCGAGTATTTTTTCTTTTGTAGATGTGTAGTGTAAAAACAAAAGTAAACATAATACGTGGCAACATAAATTATTTGAACTAACTGGACAAGAACAATGTGATTTAAATGGCACACCATTAACGAATAAAACATTTGCAGGTCGGGCATTTTGCTCATAAGATTTTTTTACCATAGCTTTTACAAAAGTGTTACTCAAGTTAGCTTGAAAAACTTTAACGTTTACTATTTTTTTGCTTTGAAACATACGTGCAGCTTTTTCTTGTTGGCCAATACTTCCCTCGTTTTTATGCAACAAATATTTTTTTAATATCTTTTGGTCAACAAATGGCATTTTAGAGTATTCTATTTCCCATTTCGCAGAATTCGGTGGAATTATTGAAGAACCTAAACTGCACTTAAATTTGAAATTCCTACCAGCCCTGCTCTTAATTTTCTTGAGCAAGTTCGGATATCTATTAAACTTTTTAATTCGATTTAGAAGTACATCCTTTGTGCCTGAAGTAGGCAGTTGCAGATTTTTTAACCACGTGGTAGCTTCTTCTAATATGAATTGATAAATTTTGCATGTTTTTTCCATTGTAAAAGAAAGTTATTATGATAATTCTGGTAGTTGTTTAATTAATATTGTTTGTATAGTAGTTTGAACATATATTGCACTTCAAAAAAATGTCCCTTTGAGTAAATATTAGTAACCAGGTTCTAACGAGGTTTAAAAAAGGCTAATGCTTTTAAACCAAGCGCTCTAACCACTACACTAAGGCCGCAATTAAATTAAATGTTTTAAAATTTTTAGTTTTCAAATTAGATGGGACATGTTGCATATCTAAATATGGGTAACTACTGTCAGGGAATTCAAATCTGAACATATTTGGTCTTTAAAAGTGGTCATGACCGCTCAAATGGTTACTTTAGTAGTTTCATTAACTATTTGTAATGGTATTATGTAAACGGAATAACCAAAACAACAAAAAACACCTTCTGTGATAATATTTATTAACATAAAACAAAACAGAACTAACTCAATGGGATCCAAAATTATAGAATTCGCATCCTGTAATGTTTTATTTTTGAATATAAATTCTTTTCTCAGATCTCTTTACTCTTCTTTGTGTTTTTTAAATATTAAATGACTGTTTACAATGAATTAAAGCTCTATTATCGCCACTTTTTAATGTATCTTTTTCAGAAAAAAACTCACGTGGAGTTTTCAAACAACCAAAAACATTTCTAATACAATTAATACCATCATTGAAAATTATGATGGAAGAACCAATTGTAAGAACTTTTCTGCGACACTAAGTAGATTTGGGTCAGCGTATCTAAATAGTTCAATTTAAACACTCATTTACATTTTCCGTTTGTCATAGAGGCATTATTTTAACTAGAGTATTGACTTAATTTCTCAGAAAAAATTTTCTTTTTTAGTTATGCTAAGTGCATAGAGAATAATTGAAAACAAATTGAGACGGAATTGCACCAGAAATAACTTGCTATAGAAGTGTTATAATTCCATAACATGGTTGCTAAAGGGCTTCGCTAAGAGTAAAAAATCTAAGCTTGCATTAAAATAAATTGAAATAACCTCAATTTATTATTATTATTATTTTTTTCAAATTTCAATGAGAAATTAAGATTCTGTAATAAATTTTGATCTCAAGAAAATTCTAATTAAAAAAACGAAAACTTAAAAATTTTTACCTTTTAAAATGTATAGAAGTACCTTAAAATGAATCGAAAAATTTTAGATAAATGCAAAAGGGAAAATTGACGTATAAAAGTTTATTTTGCCACAAACTTACGTAAATGTACAAAATTTTATTGGCTTAACTTTAGATTTTTGCTATATTATTATTTTTTTTTTGCCATAAATATATAAGCAAGATTGAAAAAATTTCAAAACTTATTATGCTAAGGGGAGGTCTTAAACTCCTCGAAAAGGCACTTATGACAGCGCGCTAAACGACTGAACTATAAATGAAATAAATTTAGCAGAAAAACAAACCGAATTATCAATCTCTAATAAGCTTTAGGTATGTGGAAAAGGTGTGCATTTTAAGTTTTTTGCTCTTGATTTTTTTTTTCAGAATAAATTATTTTGCTAAAATTGTTATATTGAAGTAAATAAGGAATATTGTTATATTGAATATTATATAGTTATATTGAAGTAAATAAGGAATAGGTATAGAAATAATTGTTGTGGAATAGATATGCATAGAAATGGTTGGTTTGGTAAAGACCCGTATTTTACGGATCCGAAAAACTAGGATATATAAGAAAAAAGTATAGGATTGGAAAAGATCTAGGAAGACCTGTATTTTAACGGGCCCGAAAAGCTAGTAGTTTTTAATGGTCGAAGCAATGATCTATTATACAAACTAGATGTCTAACCAGCGGAATTTTATAAAAAAAAAAGAAAAATGATGTTGCTTTTTTCTTTATGAATATCGTCCACTATTGGTAAAAGGGTAAAAACTGAAGCCGAAGTGTGGAATAAAAAATAAATATGAAACTCAAAAGTTCCAAACAATTAAAAATAATTCAAAAACACGTTTTAATAATTATAAAATATTTATAAAAATTTTTTTATGAGCCGATGTTTATAAAAAAGTATTTTGACTCATAAAAATGTTTTAAAAGCGTCTGTCCTTTCACTTTTCTTTTTTCAAAACTTTAATCCCTATCTTATCGAAAATAAATTTAGGAATTATGAATTATCATTTTATAACTATTCTAATTCCCCTTAACACTTTTACATAAATAGTATTTATATTTAAAGATATTTACTTCATTTGAGAATAGAAAAGTTAAATAAAAATTTGTTTACAAATTTAATCCGCCATTTATAAAAAGGGCATAAGTTGCTTCACTTTTCGTATTAAAGTTAGACATCTAATTTATATAATTTTTCATCGGGTCTAAGATCTTTTAGTTCTACTATTTGTGTAGCGTTACGTACAAACGTCTGTAATTGTAAACGTCTTTAGCATGTGTTGGGTTTGCAGTATATGGAACAATCGTATACATTATATCTATCAAATGAGAAAACTTTATAACTTTATTTTAACAGTTAGAAATCCTTTTTGCTATATTGTTATTTTTTTTTTTTTGCTATAAATATATAAGCAAGATTAAAAAACTTTCAAAATTTATTACGCTAAGCGGAGGTCTTAAACCCCCCGAAACAACATTGATGGCTACGCACTAAACCACTGAGCTACCAATGATATGCGTTTAGAAAAAAAAAACAAATCTAATTACAAATCGCTTTTTATTTTTTTTTATTTCTTTATTTTTTTTATTTATTTGAATTTTCATGCTATATTTTTCCATACAATCTACTTATATCCGAAGATATTGTTGGCTTAGCATAGGAACATCCACAAATAATCATTAAGACTAATTTAAAGTAGCGTCTGTTATTGACCAACATTTTTGCGTACCTTAAGTGCTGAGTTGGCGGTGGCAGGTGGAAAACTTTTCTTAAATTTAGAAGTTCTGCTTAAATTAATTATGTAACCAATTTTCCGAACATAAAGAGTTTGTAACAAAAGTGTTTCTCTTAATAGTGTTTTAATCAGCAAGACTATTTCTTCACATGTATAATTTGTGAAATGCTTTGTGACATTTGTTGATATTATATGCCTATTTTCTGATTTTTTTAATGCATAATGCTAAAAATCCAAAACAAACTTTCAAAATCCAAAACAAACTTTCTTTGTTTATCATTTAGACCTCTGGGGAAGCTTGTTGATCATTATTAAACCTGAATTCATCAAGCCTACACTTTTTAGATTAAACGTTTTCTATTATGTGCCAGCAAGTTTAATAAAATCGCCAGTCTTGTTAACGTTCAAAATATTAGAAGTTTTATGGTGAAGAGCATTGTAGGAGTTATCAGAGAAAAAAACTTTGCTTTATAAGTCCATTGATTCATGTGGTTTTGATAACGTGGACAAAAGTCAAGCAACCAAAGAGTTCCATTAT
Source organism: Hydra vulgaris (assembly GCF_022113875.1). NCBI lineage: Eukaryota > Metazoa > Cnidaria > Hydrozoa > Anthoathecata > Hydridae > Hydra > Hydra vulgaris. The sequence goes on along the minus strand of NC_061162.1, from coordinate 22,633,040 downwards.
TAGTTAACCAAGGTTTTTCATAAAATGTTAGATTTTTATCACAAATAATTGCTTTTGTTTTGCTATTTGACTCTGATTCTAGACTATTACTGATTCTAGACCAAAATGAATTTGATCACATAAAAATTAGGAATTTATTTATTTGCAAGTTTTTACAAGATTTTCAACAGAATTTTAGGACCATCAAACATACAACTTGTGTTACAAGTTATTATAACATTTAAAACACTTTTTGAAAAAAAATTCATATCATTGGTTTTCAAAAAACTTCTTGATACAATAACATTTTTGTAACATACACCTTGTCACAAAGAATAATATTTCTAGTACTAGCTTTCAAAGTAAAAAGAAAAAGTAGTAGAAAATTCCTTTCAATTTTAGAATGAACTAAAAATCTATCTGAGAAAAAAATTGCGGAAAATTTTATTTTAGTTTAACCTTTTTGAAGTTTTGATGCCAATCAGATCATATACTAAAGTGTTGCTAGACGTTTTAAAACTCGCATTAGGTAAACATTCTATCCAACATTTTAGCTTCTATTTGTCTCAATAAAATATTTAAAACGTTTATAAATCGTTTGAATTCATCAATGATCAATAACTTGTTAAACAGCAATAACAATTTCACCAACAATTTTGTATAAACGTAAACAAATTTCTCTATTTTCATAATAGGCTAAATAAAGAAACCAACAGACCTTATTTAATTTAGTCTTTATAATTAAAAACTTATCGTTTTTATTTAATGATTGCAAATCCACTTTATTAAAATCCACTTATTAAAATCCACTCCATTAAAAAAAGTTTTATAAACGGAGAGCGGAAATTTAACAGAATTTCTGTTTTTGCTACACAAATTCTGTTTTTGCTACAGGTTCTCGCTTGATGACTTTTAATCATAAGTAAGAACTCTTTGTTAATAAAATGATTGCACTTAAATAGCGTTTATATATAATAAACTATCGAGGGTATGTATAGAGTCATTTCAAATCATGGCAAACTGACTTTTGATGCAGTTGCTACAGTTTTTTTAACTCCCAGTTCAATTTAGGAGTTAAACATGGGAAATGTTTAACATTATTTCAAAAATTTATGGGCTAGTGAGACAAAACCCGTTTTTGTCTCACTAAAAAATTAACTTAACAATTTGAAATTAACAATTTATTTTAAAAAAATTTTGTTTGTAAATTTATAATCATTTATAAATATTGTACCTTTTTTTTTAGATCTCAACTCCTAATTATGAGTTTGAAGCTCTTCCGGATGATCAATTTCAATCTAATTTATCCACATCTATAAAGCCATCAGTTGCTCGTCTTTATCAATCTACCAATGGGTTTTTTATAACATTTCAAACATATTATTTTCAAATTGACTTAGAAACTGTAGCCTTTGTTAGTATGATAGCTACACAAGGACCGAGGAATTTTGCAGTTTCCGCAATTTTAACATCATTTTACATTGATTATGGTAATGATTTAACGAACCTCGCTAGATTTCAGTTCAATAATATTAGTTTTCTATTCAGAGTTCCTCCCGACGTCAAAAATAATGATGTCACATTCAACTTTTTTGGTTCATCTGGAATCGAAGCTAAAATAATTAGGGTTATTCCGTTTAATCAAAATGCAAAATATTTAAGATTAGAGTTGTATGGTAAGAAGACATTAAATGAGTGTTCGGTTTCGGATTTCAATAGCTGCGATAAACAAAATGCCATATGTACGGACACAATTGCTGGCTACAACTGTACTTGTAACCAAGGTTCATTAGGCACATCAACAGCATTTAAATGTAATCTAATAAATGAATGCACAACCACTGATGCTATTTATAAAAACAAATGCAGTTTCAACGCGACTTGCATGGATACGCAATTCGCTTACAATTGCACGTGCAAAAAAGGTGATTTTTTGAAATTATTTTTTAAAATCCGAAAATAAATGTAAGTATGCATGTATATTAGTAAAATATATGTACATTTTAAAGTGATATATTTATTATATCACTTGGAAAGTTTTGTTAACTTTTGAAATTCCTCCTGGGCATTTCCAAAAAATCACGCACGGAAACTCATATATGTTTTTACTTTTATTTTCATAAAAATAAAACTAGCGATCTCCAATTTACTCTCCTTTAATTCTAATCAATATAAATATTTTGTAAACAAAAAATAGTAAGAATTAGTAATGTTAACAAAGAATAAATAAAGTTTGAAATGGAATCACGCACGGAACAGAAAAACTTCTATTTTAGTAACTAGATAAATAAACTTTAATTCCTCGGACAATATAAGTTTCACCTGTATACTTTTTTTTTTTAAATAATATTTTAAACATGAGTAAAGATTTCCAGAAAGTTACAGGATTGCACTATGAATCCATTAAACGTCTATATTTAAATGTGTTTAAGACTTCTATTATAGGATTATTATACGTATAAAAAGCATTTAGATTTCGTCTATATAAAGCATTTTAACGTATATAAAGCGTTTAAAGAAAAATAAATTTTATATTTCGTCTATATAAAGCATTTTAACGTATATAAAGTGTTTAGATTTTGTCTAAGTAAAAATATATTAAATTTTTAGATCTTGTCTAATAGTTGTTTTGATTTAGTTAACGTAATTTCTATTTATTTAAGTTTTAAAACTAGTATAAATTAAAATTGTGTTACAACTTTTTAACTTATATAAGTAATAAGAGCTAAATAGGTCTTGAAATTTATAAGGAAGATATAGTTATAAAACAGTTAAAATTTATAAAATTTATAAATAATTTATGAAATTTATAAAAGACTTGGTATTGTTTTTTATACTTTTAACTTTTACACAATACTACTTATACTATACTTTTATATTATAAAACTATATATAAACTTATATAAAACGTGCGGGGATTTAGAGAAATATTGTTCGTACACTGTTCTTGCTTAGGCTCAAATAATAAAAAATAAATAAAATGATCAAGCTTTTTGCAGCGGAATTTTTATGGTTACAATTTCTATCAAATATTTTTTACATTTAATCTCAGCAGAAAATAAAAGTTTAAGTTAAAGATTACTAATAAAATTAATAAACTCTAAACATATTTTGGATCACTGTTTTCTCTGTTTAATACATTATTATTTATCTTTCTAGCATACTGTCTACCACTTGTTTATCATGCACACGTTCTTGAGCAACATCATCTTCTACATTAGTATTGTCTGATTTCGTAACCTGATTTGTAACCGCAAAAAACTAGGGTAAAACAGTTAGCATTTTGTATGTACATTCATAAATCAAAATTGGAATTACACAGAACAACTTTACATATAGAGGATTTTCTGAATCGAAGTTTTCCAAAATTTTCTGTACCATCCATGTTTATTTTTGACATCAAAATCAAAATTAGTAACGTCGCGATATAATATATGCAGTGGTTTTACCAGCTCTGTTCCACCAACTTTCTTTAGCAAATGTAATTAAATTAAGCTAAAATGCATCTAAAATAAAAAAATAAATATTTACTTATTAAACCTCTATAGCAAAGATACCTACCGTTATACTACTATACCTACTGTTACACAATCTTACTAGCCTTTACAAAATAAATTTAAACTGTTTACGAAACTTACAAAAAAAATTTCTTGCAGCAGGACTTTCATAACGAGAGATCAGAAACTCATATTTTTTAACTGTGTCAATGTTGCCATCAATAATTTCTAAAATATCGGAGTCTATTGATTTGTTGGAATTTAAGAAGGTAGATTGTCTCGCAAAGAGCTTTTTAACTTCCATGAATTAAAATGGCGCTCCCGAAACTCGTTTATTATTTATTTATCAATCGTTTTGCTTTCAGTTGTTGTAAGAAAGTTGAAAATGCATTTAAGTCTAATTTAATTATTTAACCATTGAAAAATAACTTTTCAGCAATAAAACGAAAATATTATTTATTTAAACGAGTCAATGGTGCGTCGTTTTAAAATCCGCCATTTATTTTATATATTTAATTAAAATTACTACAACTGATTGTAGGTAGTTGTCAGTTTGTTGCTCTTGTCAGTTTTTAATTGTTTTTAATTGATGTAATAAAATTAGATTCTAAATTACTCTAAACAATCTAATCTTATCTTTAATTTAGGGATAAAAACTATACAAATTGTTTGCTTGTTATATTTGAATAAAGTAATAATTGTATTCATGATATATCTAATTAGGTTTTCAAGGAGATGGTTTTTACTGTGAGGACATTAATGAATGTGCACTGTCTATTCCTCCAACAAATCCAACATGTGACAGTGTTAAAGGATATTGTGTTAATACGATTGGCAGTCACAAGTGTTTTTGCAAAACAGGATACTCAGGTTTTTAATAAACTTTATAATGTTTAGATAAATAAACGTACTTATTTTAAACATTTAATTTTATGTATATTTTATAATATGAACAATATTTTATAAATAAAAAACAATAAATATGCCAATATATATTTTTAAAAGTAGGAGTTATTTTAATACTATAATTAAACGAATAACTAAGGAGCTATAATAGAATGGAGACAGAACGTAACCGAATACTGTTTTAAATCGTAGTACTGTCTTCATTGTATAATTATTCCAGCAGAAAGTCAAAATAGTGTCTTTGCGTTGAAAAATGAAATTTTTGAAATGTAGTTTGTAACCTTTGTAAGCTGTAATCAGTTTAGACAGTCAGTCGGCAATTGTCGTTATGGCAGTCGGAGGGCAGTCGGCAAATTTTAAAAAACGAGAAACTTTTTTTTTTTTTTAGTCGGCAAAAGTTGTAATGGCACCTCCCCCCCCCCCCCACGTGACACCTACTCGCGCGGGCCCTGGCTGTAATCAAATTGAATTACTCTCTTAAAGCTGTCTGGATAAGTTTTTAACAAATGTTCCAACTATTAAGTAGTAATCACAACAAAAATCATGGTGTTCGTAAATTAATCGTTTTTTTGAATATATCTGTTATCGTTAAAGCCTACACTACTTATATAAGACCGATTTTAGCGTGTAAAAATAGTAGCGTGCAAAAGTAACCGGACAAGCGCATAACTTGAGAATTTCTTTCAAATTTTTACTGCAATGTCAAAAAATTGATAACAATTCTAAAAACAAATGAGTTTTTACTAAATCTAAGCAATATAATCTTAAAAGTTTATTTTATTGAAATATGCGCGTGCAAAAGTATCCGGGCAGAAAAAAATACTTGAAGAAGTTTTTTTTTTAAAGAAATTTAAAGTAAATTTCTTTAATACTTTGTCGGAAAACTCTTGGCATTGATTACTGCTTGACAGCGACAAGGCATTGAGTCCACCAGCTTCACAATCACATTATTGTCGATTTTTTCCGATGCTTGTTTCAGATTTTTAAATAAATCACGTTTATTTGTTGGTTCACAACCTGAAATTTGTCGATCAAGGTGTTCCCATAGATGTTCAATAGGATTAAAGTTAGGACTTTGCGAAGGCCATTAATCGAATTTTTTTGATCTTGAAAAGGTCTTTCGCAAGGGTTGCAGTGTGCTTTGGGTCATTGTCCTGCTGAAATATCCATCCTCGAGGCATTTTGTCTTTAGCATGTGATAGCATAACACAAATGTTGCTGTTGTTTTTTTTTTGTTTTTTTGTTTTTTAGGTGCCCCAAGAAGCTCTAACGGTCTTGTCACAGAGCGCCGCGGAAGTGCATTTAACCAGAATGTTTACGCTTCTTCGTGCAAATAAAAAGTTTCTTTGCAGGACGTCTTCCAAATAGATTTGAAGACCTCAAACGACGCTTGGTTGTGTCAACACTACATTTTACATTATAAAATTCTTTCATTTCAGCATTTAACAAGACAGCATTTTTGCGTGGATCATTTTTTGCGGCACGAACTAAAATTTTATCTTGTCTTTCAGATGTAATTCAAGGCCTTCCTGATTTTAGAGAGATTCTATTGTTATTTCTTTCCTTATATCTTTTATATATATCTGCTGCTGTTGATTTTCCTATATAAAACTGATCCGCTATGTCTCTTGCAGTTATGCTTTGTTCAATTGCACGCAATACCGCGTGCAATTGAACAAAGTCTTTGACAGCTAAACTTGTATATTTTCGCTTTGTCATTTTTAAAATTTATTCAAAACAATCTTCTTTTTAATGAAAAATACTTTATACTTTGTTTGCCGTTTTTAAACATTAAATAAAAGCCAACAAAAGTATTGCAATTGTATATATATATATATATATATATATATATATATATATATATATATATATATATATATATATATATATATATATATATATATATATATATATATATATATATATATATGTATATATATATATATATACACACATATATATATATATATATATATATATATATATATATATATATATATATATATATATATATATATATATATATATATATATACACACATACATATATATATATATATATATATATATATATATATATATATATATATATATATATATATATATATATATATATACATATATATATATATATAAGTGTAGTGTGCCTGTAGTCTGACTTGATGTAGTCTGTCTGTTAATTGTTTCCATAACTCCTTTCTTTATAGTAAAAACTTAAATAAATGCTGGCATTGCAAATATGAATAAAGAAGCTGGCTAAAAAGTTAAAACTTTCAAAGTTTTTCAACCTTTGATAGTTTAAATGAAGTCCTATTTTATGCGAAGCTAATCTTTTTTAATTTTAAATTTTTTGGCAACCTTTCCGTACTATTTTTTCCTAATAATTGTGCGGCCGTGGCGATGTGGTTAGAGCGCTTGCTTAATAAGCAGGAGATCCAGGCTTTGGACATATTTCGCGTCACAGTAAGGAAGGAGGCGTGAACTTTCTGGTAAAATGTACTTCCGCGGTGCTCTGTGGCAAAACCTTTAGGACTTCTTTAGGCACCTAAAATAACAAAAAAAAACTATATTGGGGAGAGGGGGTCACTTTTGAACACTTTTTACTCTTTTTATTATAAATCCAAAAAAAAATTATTTTAAAAACTTTTTTTATTCTAAACTGTTAAACTAATCATTAAGGAAAAAAATTGCTTCATTTGTATAAACTGTAAGTTAAAAATTAAGTCAGTATTCTCGTTCTAGCAAGGTGCGCGAAAATGTTCAAATCTGCCCCAACCTGGGGCAGCTTTTAATTTGCATCGGGCAGATTTGAATTTTTTATGGCAAACGGAAATAAACTAGTGACTAGTTTACTTTTTTTTAAATAGAGCATTGATTTATTATTAAACTTCATTAAGTTTAAGTTTCAAAAAGCAAGAATCAAATATATTTTCTATACTATCTAATCTTATAATCACTCTAAAGAGTTGGTCAAACAAAAGTTATATTTTATCGGGAAACTTTCAAATATTAGGAGAATTTAAATTTCATTAAATTTTAAAAGCATCGTTACAAGCAGCGAAATTTGAACTTTCAGAAATCAAAATTTTGGATGTTTTTTGTTTTGAAATTCCTAATGAGATTTGAAGTTTTGTCTTGCGTAAAAAATAAGATTTTTTTATTTCTTCTCTTTCTGGGGTGTCAGTAAGAATCTTAGATTTCCCACTTTTTCTGCCTTTATTAGTTTTTTTACGAGGTAGAGCTTTTGGATATGGTCTTAAAGATTCAGGTGTTATTGTGTGCTGTGATTGTAAGGCATTACTTATACTTGTTTGCTCGTAGTTCTTATAATCCACTTTAAAATCTTCTTTTTGCATAACTATGTCTTCAGGTTTATTTAAAATTTGATGTGAATTATCAGAAGTAGCTTTACTGAATGTTTCTGTCAATGGACGATTAGTCACTTCAGTACTTTGAAAGTTGTCATTGCAGAAAGCAAGGCGTGAAAAAGGATATATTCCAGGTGTAGAAAAACCTGCAACAATATTCCTGGCAATACATGTAGTATTATATGCTGGTGTCACTATGCCAACTAAATTGTGTGTTGTTATTGTTTTCCCCGGATTGCATACAAGCCAGTCGTTCTGAGAAATAGACAGCTTTTGCTTGAAAGGACCATTAACAGCCACATCCAAAGGTTGCATTCTGTGATTGCAGTGAGGAGGAAATGTTAAAACCACGATTCCATTTTCAAAACAACAATTAATGGCATCTAATGTACAATGGCTTTCATAATTATCAATTAAGAGTAAAACAGGATCCTTTTCGAACATCTAACTAGTTTTTTATATGTTCTTGAACCTTTAAAAACAGCGGCCTTGTCATCCAGCCACTTTTTGGACTGTTTGCATAACCAATACAACCAGGAGGTCCTCCTTTTAACTTGGTGTCATAAAACCGTGCTCTTGGAAATATGAAGACAGGTGGAATGAAATTTCCTATGGCATTTCCTATACCACACATAGTAATTGGTTGTCCACGTTCAGCAGATACACACTGCCCAACTTTTTTTGTTCCACGTGATGCTATAACATGGGGTGCTTGTATTACTGTCATTATGTTGGTTTCATTGATATTATAAATTCTATTAGGAGTGAAATGATGTTTTTTTAATACTTTTTCATAGTTATCAAAAAACTGATTTACATTGTGCTCATTAAAACTTGTTGAGCGAGACAAACTCGTATTTTCAGGTTTTCGAAGTGAAAGTTCTTGGTGGCGTTTCATGAAGCCTTTCAACCACTCTATACCAGCTTGTTTATTTTCCATCCATTTACTTGGACAATTGCAAAGTTTCATTGCATAATGAAATGCTAATCCCTGTGCTTGTTTATATGTCAACCCATAGTTCATTTTAGAGCTTTTTATTAGATAGTCTTTCAACATTATTTCCTCGTCTTCATTAAATACTTGTGCGACTGTATATTTACTTGTCAAACCTAACTTGGCATTGGATAATGAATTTTTATACTTCTTTATTCTGTAATGTAAAGTATCACGTTTGGCGGACTTGTAAACGGCGCACCCCCTAAATTTAAAACACGTTTTATCGAAAATGATATTTTACTGACCTAGTAAAATTCATCAATTAAATTAATTAAAATGCAATTACACTAATTGATCATAACTAATGAATAGAATTAAATGTAAATGCTTTGACTAACCATTAGAGATTGATACAACGAAATATAAGTTTATTAATTGACCGAAAGAATTGGGACAGATGTGGTCACGATTATTAGTATTTCAGAGAGGTGCGTCGTTTACAAGTCCGCCTTACATTTTATTTTTCATTAATTTATTTGCAACTTGGAGAACAACATTATTGACATCTTCCTCTATGACTTCAGTCACTCTCTTTTTTTTATAATTTCGAACCATTTTTAACATTAAATAAATTAAACGTATATAATGAAGCAATAATCAATGCGGGAAGTTGAAAGAATGAATTACAATGATTCAAAGGTGCCCCGTTCATTTTTTTCAAAACTGCCCCAATGGCGTCTTAGAGAGTAAATGCCTATTTTTGGAAACAAAATATTTTTTTTTAATGAAATTTTTTGCATCTTAGTATAGAGAATAAAATAATCTATATAATAAATAACATAAAGTTCAACATTTGTTAAAAATGTGGTCAAAAAACTCGTACAACCTTTTATCAAAATGTTTCAAATTTGTACTAAAAACAAAAATATCGTCTAGTTTGTCCATTTTGAATCAAATGGCAACATATTCAAGTGACAGATGTAAGGATAAGTATTGCCATGTTAAAATAATTCTATATATCAAATTTAAATACACGCGCTCTTCACAAATGCATTAATTCAAAGCTGCCCCCTTCTCCCCTATATGTATATATATATATATATATATATATATATATATATATATATATATATATATATATATATATATATATATATATATATATATATATATATATATACATATACATATACATGTATATATATATATATATATATATATATATATATATATATATATATATATATATATATATATATATATATATATATATATATATATATATATATATATATATATATATATATATATATACATATATATATATATATATATATATATATATATATATATATATATATATATATATATTTATATATGTATATATATATATATATACATATACATATACATATATGTATATATATACATATATTTCATCAACATTTCTAATGGTTCTTCACTTACCATAAATTTTGTTATAAAATTTACATTACCCAAACCATCAGTGATTATTTTGAAAAAACAATGACTTAAATTCCTCAATGCAGGTTATCATAATTCAAAAAATAAGAAAAGTAAATTATTAATCTCTCTTAGTAAGTCGAAAATATTACCACATTCGTAAAAAACTGATTTGATTTTTTGGGGATGGGATTTGTGGGGGTAGGGGCGGGGAGTCAAGATAATGTTTTTTATTTTGTAGAAAAGATACTGAAATTTAAGCATAGAGGGTTAGCAATCTGTTAAAAACAGTTAATTTCCGTTGCGTTAAAAAAAATTAACGGACTTTCTGTTAAACTCTGTTTCTTTAAAATTTATTAACGGTAATATTCCGTTAACAACCGTTTATTTATTGTATTGTAATTTTTTGCTGCATCTTTTTATTAACGCCCGTTAATGGAGTTAAAGGCCATAGCCTTCAACTCCATTAACGGGCGTTAATTAAAAGATGCAGCAAAAAAGATATGCATATTTTTTAAAATAAGCAAAGTAATATTAAAAATTAAACCACATTAACACAGTTGCAAAACAGATAAAATGTATATTCTTGAATAAATTGAACAATATTAAAACATATAGTTGTCTATGTGTTTTAATATTAATATCGTAGTAAAACTATAAAAGTTGTCACTTTTCTACTTTTTCATTTATAGGGTTGTTCATTTTCCAATTTTTCACTTTGATATTCTCAAAATTAACATGGCAAAACATTAATTCTTTTATTGTGTCAGTGCGAAGGTTTTTCCTGCTACAAGTCATAATTTTTCTTGAAAACCCTTTCAGATGAAATTTTAGCCAAGCTGGGAAGAACCATCAGGTTGTCTCTCGAACAAGTTAAGACGTTTCTTTTTCCTTTAGTGACAGGCTTTAGCATTAAAAAAAAATCTTCTTCTTCAATTAAAGACATATTACCCATTGCAATATCCTTGACATGTGACATAGTAGCAATACAAAAAATACAATCGGCTATATGTAATGAAAATCTTCTGTATTTGCAACTGAAATAAAATTTTCTGGATTGGGATTGTAGATTGCGACCATTTTTTTTTTGTAGATTTAAAACGCTATAAAAATAGCATAATATTGTAATATTTTTAATAAATAATAATAATAATATTGTAATATTTTTTTAATAAAATTTATAATTAAGCTTAATTCAAATTTTTCTAAAACAACTCCTCGATAATATGGGTGTAGAAAATGTGCAATTCTGTTGTTAAAATCCTCCGAACCACATTTTGGCACTTTATTTTTAATTTTACAAAGATTCAATAAAAGTTTTTATGCTTGGTAATAAAGTAATATCTTCATTTTTTTGTAAGGTGCATGGTAATGTTATTAAATCCTATTATAACATCTTGAATTGTTGGAATGTTATCATCTGAAAGCATATCACTTTTTTTTTTTTAATTCTGTCAAGATTGGTAAAGTTGTTTCAATATTACAAGTTTCTAGCATCAGGTATTAATTTTTGTAACTTTGAAATAACTTCTGAGTCTCTAACAGATTCTAGAGTCGGTCTCAATTTTAATATTAATTCCGCCATGCTACGGCTGTTCCATCGCGTTTTGATAAGAGAAATTACTTTAATATAAGGCATGGTAAAAGTAGCAAAGATCTTACTCCATTACAATTAACTTAATATTATGAATAGAAATGTAAGCACAAAGTAATTTAAAAAAATCAAACATCAAGTTTATCGCATTCTTTTTTAATTACTTGACAGGAAAAGGATAATTGATGAGTTTTAGAAGATTTATTTTAGAAGATTTATTTTAAATGTTTAAAAACAATTTTTTAGAAGAAAAAATTTGTTATTGACTTATGAAATTAAAAAAGAATTTTATAAAGTTTATGAAATTAACGATTAATAACGAAATGAACGGAAATTGACAAAATATTATCGGTCTGTTAAAAATTTTCAACGTAATGGACGATAACAGTAACGGACGGATTTACCGGAAAAAAAGTCAAACGCCCATGCTTATTGAAATTGCATCTAAAAATATGCTAATGTGGTTAATAAAAGTTTAAAGTGTTAGAAGTCAAAAATAATAAACCACTCCATCCGAAAAAAAAAAATTAGCTTTGATAAAAACTAGTTATTATGTTCAACTAATTTTTAGTAATGTAGGCGTTAATTCTATTCACAATTTACCATATTTAGTTGATTTTGATAATAAATAATATTCAATAACTTTTATTTAGCGTCTTTTTTACTGAATTTATCATTAACATTTTATAAATCATTTGAAACAACCAATTCTTGTAAAACTTAATTATCTTAAACAAACCTAACCCATTTAAATCAGTTACTTAACTTAACGCTAAAAATACAGACATACCCCTCTTCATGTTCCAGTTTTTTACAGGTACATGAAGAGGAGTAAGTCATGCTGAACAAGTTTTGGGATCACCATAAAATCTCAGCTAGAGAAATAATGCAAAAGACTAATCAAAAATGATAATCATATGAAAATAAGAAATTCAAATTTTCCACACATCAAGATGTTTGACTGGTATTAAAAGATGGATTCATAAGCAGCCTTCTGCAAAGTTTTAAAATAGTTATATTGTTAATTTTTATTTAAAGGATATTTGTAAAAGGGAAAACGATGACACAACATTTTGTTGCTTTCGCTGCTTTTTAAAGCGTGTATGTTAAGAATACATTTTCTTGTCAGACTTGTAGAAGAAAAACATGCTGCTTTATTTAATATTGATCTTTTTTTTTCTTTTAAAGTTGTAATTATTTATTTATGAGCATAAGTTTTTAAATAAAACTCCGCTATAGGAAATCTAGAAGTTAGCCAAAAGTTGATTTACAGTTAACTTAGAAAAAGAGTTTTTTCTTATAAGGCTTTTTTTTGAGTGATATATTCTTATTTTAGTAAAAGTTTGAAAATATTAGCTAGATGCTCTTAACACACTCTTAACACACCAAAAAGTTTATTGAAGTGTACAGTATGCAGTGCTACATTCTGAAATCCGGACAGATCAATGAGGAAGATTAACAAGGAGTTCTCAGTCAGGGAAAAAACAAAAGGGTGGTGAAGCACGACTTTAAGTCAAGAGCCAGGATGAAAAGGCACTTGAATGCAGACACTTTAAAAGCTAAAAGACTTGGAAAATGTAAGAAAATTTGTAAAATTTTAAAAAAAAAGCATGTCAGTAAAATTGTTATTGGAAGAGAAGTTTTTTACAGTAGATTCTGTCTGAAACAGCTGAACAGACCACTACATATCAACCAAGGCATCTGAACAAGCTCCAGAATTAGTCAGTTTTCACACATAGTACTCAGCATTGGTGATTTTTTAGCCTTGTTTTATCACGTTATAAAAATTGATTAAATCAGGTTTGAAAATTGATTTTGGCGTATATATAAACATCCTGAACAACAATTTCAAACCTTAATTAATTAAAATACATTCAAACCTTAATTCTCTATAAGCTAAATACTTACTTTTCGCTTTAATGGGATGACATTGGTGCCTTTATGTGGCTTTAATGCTTATACCACTGAAAACAATACTAAGTAAGAATAAACGATACACTATATTTGTGCGTAAAAGCTTCACGCGTGGGACAAACATATACAAATAACTCTAACAATTTCTTTTATATGTTATTCCAATACAAAGGTATATGTAAATCTGTATATCAGTTAAAAAACTTAAGGAACAAAATGCCATACTTTTTTCTTTTCTGTATAATTTTATTCACAAATGCATATACACATTCAAATACTTATTCGTTTTGAGTAAATTCTGCAAACCACCAAAATCAGATGAATTATGTAATAAATGGTGATGCATCACCAAGAAAAGAAATAAACGAGGGCATCGATGGTCTTGTTAATTTCTTTATTAACACAATGTTGTTAAGTATAAAATAATTTAATTTGCAATTACAGATTTAAAAAAAAGTTTTTTTTTTTTTATAACAGATATATTTTGATTTGTATTCTGTCATGTGTTAATATTGTACTTTTATCTATTAATTTTTAACAAAAAATATTACATAGTAATAGGCTCTAAAAGTATTAAGATATAATCTATATTAGGATATAATCTATATTAGGATATAATCTGTATTAAATAAATTACTTATAATAAATTAAAGTAAAATTTAGGTTTTTTCTTACTTTCAAGGGGCTATATAGGGCCCATTTACAATGCCTTTGAACAATAGCTAGTAATAAATAAAATAGAAAAAAACCGATGAGTGGAAGTTACAATGTTGGATCTTTTTCCTGCTCTTTTTATGTTGTCTGCTTGCAGCAAGCATTATGTATTAAGATCTTTTTTCTCTATATATTTATATGTAAATAATATGATCCTATTTGCACTTGATAGATAAATAGATGTGGTTAACGTTATTAGTCCTACGGGGATAAATAATGGTCAAGGGTCCTTGATAATTGAACTAAACGTTTTTAGTTTGAAAACAGATATTGAATGTCAAGAGTCCGAGAATACTGGTGTTAACAAAGTTCGTGCATTGGTTTTTGCTAAAAATGTTACAGAAAATCATGCAAAACTTTAGATTCTTATAGAGAAAACAATGCTCAACAATTTAAATCTCTGCTTAGCAGAAAATCTTTTGCTGCTACACATAAATGCAGACAACAATTTCATAATGTAAACTTTAACATCGACCTTTATTAATTAATAGGTACTTTCAATTAATCCTTATAAAATTTATATAGAAACCATTGAAAAGTATGTTAAGAATTTGAAGGTAAATTTGAATTAAAAAAGTTATTAGAAAAGAATTATTAAATATGAAGTTCGTTTATAAACATTTTATGTAATCTACCTATTTTGTTTGATTTTTTGTTTGATTCTAACTTTGATTTTATACTTTAATTTTTTGAAACTGAAATTTATGTAAAGACTAATATTAACCGCAATCTTTCTATGGGATGGAAAGGCCATAATACTAATCACCACCTTGTTGTTTTCTTAAACAAAATTAATTGTTTGCTGATCAATGTTTTAAATCTGTTCTCCAAATCATGTTTAAAACCAGTGACGGATCCAGGGGGATGAGGATATGCATCAACCTCCCCACCAGAAAATAAATACCCTAAAATAATCGAAATATTGAAACTATTGAAATAATCTGCGCTCTTGAT
This sequence comes from Hydra vulgaris, assembly GCF_022113875.1. Taxonomy (NCBI): domain Eukaryota; kingdom Metazoa; phylum Cnidaria; class Hydrozoa; order Anthoathecata; family Hydridae; genus Hydra; species Hydra vulgaris. Next base: position 22,617,713 of record NC_061162.1, on the reverse strand, counting down.
CTTAAATTTTTACATATAAAAAATGCCTAATGCTTCATTCATTTTTTTTTTCATTTTGATTTAACCATACAAAAAAGATACCATTACGCCGCACAATTTTTCTCTCTGGTACTTTTTTTTTTCTTTTATTGCACTCAAAAACTTTAGAAAACATTTAAATTTCAAGATAAGTTTATATATATATATATATATATATATATATATATATATATATATATATATATATATATATATATTCTATAGTTTTACCCGTATTTGATTGCAGTATTAATAAACCTTTTGAACCAACCGGAGTCGCCAATCTCTTACTTGTACACCTATTCAAACAATGTTAACAGAAACCGATAACGAGGCATACAAAGATAATTCTCACCCAGCCAGTAATGATATTGCTTGTGTTTTTTCGGGTGACGTAAGAAATATTGAATCTGTGAAAAAACTCAATGATTTAGAAAAAAAGAAATTGATGACTGAACATTGGATGTCAAATTCTTCTTTCAAATATCCATATATTTAAAAAACGGTTCAAAATGAACTAATAGACATTTGTGGTCAAATTATAACAGAAAAAATAATTAAAGAGGCTAAAAAAAGTACTCTTCGGTGATTGCAGATGAAACGACTGATGTTTCTCATCACGAGCAGTTATGTGTATGTATTTTTTGTGTGTGTTTGATAAATAGTTTTCATACAATCAGAGAAGAATTTTTAAACTTTAAGAAAGTTAATGATCTTAGTGATAAAGGATTAGATGAACTAATTATTCAAACTCTGGATGGACATAGTCTCCTAGACTATGTCCATTCAGACATAGACCATTCATGACCTTTCTTACCTAGTAGGTCAAGGTTATGATGGCGCATCAGCTATGTCTGGCTGTTATAATGGTGTCCAGGAGCACGTAAGACAGATGGCTCTATCCGCAGTCTTTGTACATTGCAGTAACCACGTCCTGAACTTAGTTTTAAATTCTACTTGTTCTGTACCAGAAATAAAGGATATATTTAGTACAGTTAAGAAATGCACAACTTTTATAAACGATTTTATTAAAAGAAGGGAGTTCTGTTTCATGCTTAAAAAGTTTTAGTGAAACACGTATTGTTGAGAGGCATAATTGCTTACTTATTTTCTATCAAAATTTCATTAATATTGTAAAATGTGTAGAGGAATTTGTTAATAAACTTGACAGTAAAACCGCAGACACTTCAAGAAGTCTACTAAGGTGCCTGTATAATCTGGTTGTTATTGTAATAGGGGAGACCGGGGCTAGTTGGCTCGGTTTTTACTCTATGAGCTCTGTAGCCCTAATAGCACACTTTTTTGAAAATATTAAAGTGTAGTCTCAAAGCGTATGAACTTGGGTAACTTATAAAAGTTTCATGGATTTACAAAAAAAAATTCTTGGGGCCTTACGGGGCCCTCAAAAAAAAAAAAAAAAATTGCGCCAACTTACCCCACCACGGGGTAAGTTGACGCAAACTATAAACGTGATTATTAATGTACTATTAAGTGCAAAATTAATAGAAATTTTTTACCTATTAATTTTGGCAACAATTTAAGCTAATAATTTGATATTATTTTTAGCTTGTGCTAAATATTAGTACGTATAACAGCCAAAACAGCAGCCCTCTTTTTACCTGTTACAAAAAACCTAAAAAAAAAATTTTTATAATTTTTTTGTAAGAATAAGTTTTTTCAATATTGTTAAAAATTAAAAAAATTAAAAAAATTATTTTTATAAAAATAAATATTTTTCTCCATAGTAAATGCTATGAGCCAACTTACCCCGTAAAAATTTTGTCAACTTACCCCGAAGGCTTTTTTTTCAATAAACAGTCTATAGATCCTGAAAAACGGCAACTTTTAAAAAAAGTCAAACTGAATATAGTAAACCAATTGTGGCTAGAACTTTTACAATAATTTTTTTTCCATTTGACTAACTATTTTCTTTGTAAAGTAAAAAGGAAGCGATGTTTCAAAAGTTACGTTTTTGTCCAAAAAACACTTAAATCTTAATATCTCCCATGCGCATGCGCGAATCCTGACAATACTACATTGAATGATGAAACAGTCAATTAGGAAGATTCTGTGTAATTTTTATCACTTTCTGATGAAAGGCTTTAAAGATAAACGCAATTCGTCAACTTACCCCTGCGGCCAACTAGCCCCGGTCTCCCCTACTCTGTTGCGCCAAAAAAGTTATGGCATTAACAGTAACATTTTCTAAATTATTGCAAACAGTCAATTATAATCTCATTGGTACATTAAATGCCATAAACTTTGTGAAAAAGTCACTTTAACATGGCACTGTGATGAGAATGAAATATGGATGAATGCTGATATCGGCCCATTCAACAACGCTAATTATTTAGCAAATGCTTTAAATATAGCCTTAGTGACTCCTCGTGTCGCATATAGGCAATTGCATAGAAACAACCTCCCTGCTGAAAATACATGCCAATATTATAAAAGAGCAATTTGGTTTCCGTATCTAGATTCAGTGATTCAATCTATGGATGCACGGTTTTCAAACCACCAGCAACTAGTTATCAAAATGACTGCTCTGTTATCATCACTAATTTCTCAACATAGTTGGACTGATGTGGTTGAAGCTGTAAGAATGTTTTCTTCTTTAATTGCGTATTGAGACGAGGAAACTATTCATAATAAATATTTGGAGTGGAAAGAATTTTGCTCGCATATGCAAAGCCATCCTTCAACTTTATTAGCAGCTTTAGATCTAATTTCTGATAGGTATAATTTATAAAAAAGAAACACTATATCTGTTTAAATCTCTGTTGCTTATTAACTTACTCAGTTTTATTTTATAGATTGTAAACCATCAAGACTCTTCTTTGGAGTGAACCAATGATGAGCGTTTTTTTCTGGCTTGGCATTATTATATATCTATAATACCATGCCTTTAGAAGTAAACGACGTAATTGCAGCTAGTAAGAAGAGACGCTTAGATTTTGCATTGTAGATTTTGTACTTAATTTATTTATTAAAAAAAAACCCTCTAGTCTAAAAAAAGTCTAAAAAAAATGTGAAATTATTTCCCGCGGAAATGTAACTATCTATATAAGAAACTAACTCGCCATAGTACAACTCCAATACTATCAGTCGATATCTTTTTATTCATAGTTTCCATAAAGGTTATGCTAAAAGTAAAGGGAGTTGGGGGGGATGTTGATAACAAAAGTAACCACTTTTGTTATCAATATCCTCTCCCCCTCCTTATACCAAAAAATCCTGGATCCGTTACTGTTTAAAACTTTGAGTAGATTCTCAACTTCTGAGTCTAAATTGAATTATTGCTTCTGAGAAAAGTGGTATTAGAATACTTAGGGATTAGAGTTAAAATGACATTAATTCTTATAAATTATTAATAAAAATGTCTCAAAATTTACGAAAGCTTGATCTATAAATATAATATAAACTTTCTTATTTTAATATATTCTTTTCATATTATATTATGTTTTGTATATTATGTTTTGTGTATTATATTATATGAATTTTAATAGACAATAAACCCATAAATCGTGAGTATTTGCATGTAAAGAACTTTTTGGGGTTTAGTTTATATGTTAATATGTAAATACCAAAATTTAAAAAATATAATAATATCACAACATTCCCCTTATAATAAATTTAGGGGATTGGACAAATTTGCCGTAATTCCATAAAAAGTTGAACTACTCGTCAGGATGTCGTCACCAAACAATTTCTTCTTTTCATAGATCAAATTGTTTATTAGTCCTTAACATCATCAAATAAAAGTTTTGAAGTAATCAGATTTTTAACCTAAACATTCTACATTTGACTAGTGTCTAACAAAAGTTATTAAAAACTATTAAAGCTGCAAACCGCAAATTCTTTGCGTTTTCTACAAATAAATCACAATTTGCTATTTTTTTTTTATTATTTTAATTATCTTTTTTATTTATTTATTTGAATTTTCATGCTATATTTTTTTCTATGCAATGTTATATCCCAAGATATTATTGGCTTAACTAGGAACAGCCACAAACAGTCATTAAGACTAATCAAAAGTAGCATCCGTTATTGATCAATATATTTGCGTACAGAAGAAGTTGGCGGTGGCCGGATTTGAACTTATATCATGCAACACTTCGGGGTTTTTTTTGTTTGACGTTCTAATCAACTGAGCTATCCAGCCACAATCAAGAAAGTATAAGTCAATTATATCAAGTATATTAAACTGTTCAAATCTCGGTTTTACACCAAACCCCTGACCAAAGCATATACATTCTGTAGTATCGCAACCAGTATATAAAATTTTAACACTTTAAAACCTGGTTAAAATTTAAAATGCGGAAATACCATGTGCTTTATGTGTATTTTTCATATGATAGTTGCATCTAGTTTCTTCAAGTACTTAATTAAAGATTATAATACCGCATTCAGTGGCAATTATGTAAACTACTATGTGTGCTAACAACTAATTATCAGTTTATTAATCGATCACAAACTAGATTAGAGTTTTACACTTTTATTCTACTTATAAACACTATGGCCACATGTGGGCCACATTACCTTTTTGGTCAGGATAGTTAACTAAAAATTCTGCATAATACAGAATTACATAAAGTTACACAAAAAGACACATAAAGACACATTTCGGGCCCCTACAAATTGGGCCTACCTTGCCTATGCGTTAAGACGGCACTGTTTGTATTATGACAGAAAATCAAAGTGTTTAATATTCATGTTTTGTATGAAAACCACATCTGTTTTTACCCGCCCGAAGACCATCCAGTTGGCCTGACGTCACTCTGTATTAAATAGTATTGTTTTAAAATTAAACATCATGAATTGATGGAAAAAAAAAAAAAAAAAATCAATGGCGGTTTGTTGAGTTATTTTTTTTTTAAATTTGAAAAAGTTGTTTTGCAGTAAGATGCATTAACAATATAAAAAAAATTAAGAATTTAAGTCTTTCTAAAGGTTAAGTACTTCGAAGAAAGGTTAAGTACTTCGAAGAAAAAAATACGTGAAGATAGTATTAAATCTTGTTGTAGATAGTGGTGCGTTTAGCAAACAATAGTCTCCTAAATCTTCTAATGTTTTTTTTTTTGTTAAGCATACTTTATTACTGGTCAGCTACTTTTAATTTACATCTTAGTTTAGTATTGGTAAATAAATATCAAAAATCAGTATTTTTTATACTTTAAAACAACCAAAAATAATAAGACAGCAATGTAAGGCATCATTTTATTTAAACAGACAGTATGTAAAAACAAAGGAAAATCACCTAAGCAAATGACAAATGTGCACAAGTACCAAAGACTGTCAGTACAGAGATGCCTGATGCTGCACATCTACATTAATAATTTTTAAACAAAAGTAGCAAACATCGTTTTTTTATTTTTCAAAACTTGAAAAATTCTTACTTATAGCTGTAAATATTTAAAATTATTGACCACTAAAATAATCTAAACTAAGCTTCATTTATTTTTATTAAAATACTTTATTTATTTTTTTTAAAACGCTTTATTTACTTTTCTAATCTTCTAATAGGTTTTTTCTATTAGAAGATTAGATGTTAGAATGATGTTTTTGATTTCCTCAAAAATTGTTCAAACAGTTGAACGATTCAAACAGTTTTAAATAAAGATAACTGGAGATGACTGATTAAAGTCTTTCATCAAACGAAACCATACTTCTGGCAGAAATTCTTCTAATTTAAAGTTAGGAGTTGAAACTATAACTAATTTTTTTCATAAGTTTGAATAAACTATTGAATCACTTGGCAATATTCCATCTTCAAACATATTTTCGATAAGACAAATCTTTCAGATGATTATGGAAAAAAGTTTGTTTTAGTTCGAAGAGGAAAACGGCGTGTGTAAAATGTTTAAGAATATAGTAAAACTTCAATATCTGTTATGAGGAATTGCTCTGCTTCCGGAGTAATAAAAATACCTATGGTAGTTTATAGAGCATTGAACGTTTATAAAGGTTGGGTGACAGGAGAGCCGCATGAAACAGCCTACAGTTGCACAAAATCAGGTTGGTTTGTTATGCAAACGTTTGAAAAGTGGTTTGAGTTGTGTTTTTTGCCAAACATTCAACATTTGAATAGACCTAAACTTTTTTGACGACATAACTTCTAATTATAATACAGACGTTATTAAATTAGCAAAAGACCACAATGTTTTATTTGTTATGTTGCCACCTAATGCCACACATTTAATGCAGCCATTAGATGTATCTGTCTTCACTCCAATGAAGCGATGTTGTAAACATGAACAAAGCAAGTGGATGAAATAAAGCAGGAAATCTGGATCCCCAAAGAATTATGACAACGATGAAATAACCATTCAACTTTTTAAACAAAAAATTCAACTTTGATAATCTTAAGTTTACAGTTTCTCCATTTTCAGTTACCCCATTTTCCAATTATTTTTTTTTCTCTTGATGTTTTGACCTTTTATTTAGGTTAATGACATATTGAGAAGCCAAAAACAAACATGTCAATATATTTTATGTAACTAGAGTGGTACGGCCCACAAAAAAAAAAAAGTTTATATATTAATTTTAAAAGAACAGTTGAACATATACTTCGAAAATTTTCCGGAGTAGTCACGGCTGACGGTACACAATGTTTATAATGTTAAAAATATAATTTATAAGGTTTATAATATTATAAGTTTTATAATATTATAGTGTTTATATGTTAATTATAAAAATGCTATTAAAATATGACGTATATTTATATTTTACATATAAAAGTGAACTTTAACCCGCCTGTTTATATTTCAAATTTTAAACTAACCAATGTCTTACAGCTACATTAAGCTAAAAAAAAAAAAAAAAAATTTATGATGTAGGTAGCATTTCAACTAAAAAAAAATGACTTTTATGATGTAGTTAACATCTCAACCAAAAAAAAAAGTACCATTTCTGACGACATAGCTGGGTTATATCTTAAATTTAAATGGTTTAAATTTAGGATATCTAAAAATTAAAACTTCAGTCCATAAAACCATTATTTATATAACTAATAAATATATAATTAGACCCAGATTACCCCTTGGACCATCATTACTGCACCCTAACCACGTAATAATTTTATGTGTAATACTAATGTTTATATATATATGCAATAATTTTATAATAAATGTATCTATGCGAAAAAAATATGTCTATACATGTATGCAATAATTTTAGGTGATGGAACAAAATGTGTGGACATTAACGAATGCAGAAAAGGAATGGCCAAATGTGATATAAATGCAGAATGCTCAAACACTGATGGATCATACGTTTGTACCTGCAATGGCGGTTATTCAGGTAATATTGCTTATTTTCAAATCAGTGGTTTGAGATGAGAGACAGCTCTGAACATGGATCCAAAGTTTTTGCGTTCAAATCTAGTTTGTGTGATAAATTAGTTATCAGTAATATTGGAAAGGGACGGTTGTATTATTTATTAATATTTGTTAAACTAGAAATTTTTCACAAATAAATTTAAAAGTTATCTCATAAGTTATACAATCTATTAAGCTATAAAAATAGCTTAATAGATTAATAAATTAGCTATCTATTAAGCTTTTTTTATAGCTTACGGCTGTTTGTGCAGTACACGTTCTGCGCTTTGAATTTATATGGTTCAAGTGCAGAACTTTATTTAGTTGGTGCACAAAAGTGTGCATTAAAAAAAACAATCTTTGTGCAATAACTAAAAAAAAAAATTTTCGAAACCGAGAAACGAACCACGAGCCCTCGGTTCCTAGCTAAATGGAGAATCCACTCGACCGCGCTTACGTTAATAGTTGAAAAAAAAACTGTATTTATAAATTAATAGTTTTGCATGTATGATATGTTATTATTTATTATATATTTATTATTATTATATTATTATTATAATTATATATAGTATATTATATATAGTATTATATTTCGGAAAAATTGATTTTTAAAATTGGTATTATGTTTAGGAGAGCGATGTTAATTTATACAATTTTACACGGAACTATTGGGGTGAAAAAAAAAACATTAAACAGACTGAAAAGTACTAATTAATTAACTCAAAGAAGTTCAGAGATTTATAGACATTATTATATTTAAAATTGTTTTGTATTTTGTAAAATTTTGCACCCCCTCCCATCTTCTCTAAAAATACTTTTTTAGGGAGGGGGGGTACAAAACTGTTGGGTAAATTGGGCGGAGGGATGGGAGCAATAAAGTGTTACGGATGCGTTACGAGGGGAAGAAGGTCAAAAAATGTCAAAAATTGCGTGATGTAACTTATTGACGACCCCTAATAAGTGTTTTTCTATTACGATCCAGCCCTCGGATTTAGGGTCAGCATTCGGTCATACCGACCTAACTGCCGATCTTAAAGTATTTGAAATCAGCAAAAAATTGCCGAACTTGTTTCTATATTTTATGCTAAAACATTATTTAAAAAATTCTTCAAACAATTAAAGCAGAAGTTTCCTCGGCTATTTGGATGGCATTGCTTGAATCATCGTTTTGTTCCTGCTATATTTGATGCAGTTAGAGCATGCAACACACACTTTAACTGCATCAGGGGTTAAAGTATGGGGAAACGCAGGGGAACTTTATCCCTCTTTAGCGACAAATCACAAAACTGTTCTGCTTTCTGTTCCACCATCGTGATTTTGAGTTGTTGTTTTGTTTTTGTTTTTTGATGCAATCGTCCATAAATTAGGCAACGCCTAATTTATTTTATTAATAAAAGTATAAGGTTATTTTTACTTTTGCGCGGTAACTTCTAATAAAGTTAAACAGCTATGTTAATTTTTGGTTTATTATAAGTTTCTGAAAGGCAAAACTTTAAGGGAAAACTAAAATCTTTAATGGTAATTTTTTTTTTTTTCCGTATTAAATGTTTGTTTGTTAAGTCACGCTTAGAAACAGTTGATGAAAATCATTTCATAACCCACGCATTACACCATATTCATGGCCACGAAATTATCAAAATGAAATACAAATTTCCCTTGAGTATTTGGAGAGTCTTCTAAAAGGATTTTTTAATTTTTTGATTGATGATTTTTTTTTAACAAAACAGGAGTTTCGTGACTTTGAGGATCATTTTAATAGTCAAGAACATGTATCCGCTTCATGTGATTATATTTACGGAACTAATCAGATTGCCAAAGTTAAAATGTCTGTATTTATTAATAATCATATATATCTGTACAAATCAGTTGCGGATTCAGCATAAGGCGTGGGACCCACTCCCTCGCACCCCACCCGCCCACCCCCGCGTTCCCTAAGTCAATCAATTGGTGCCCCCTAAAATATAAGCTTCTCATTACACAATTCTACGTTTATTTCAATGGAAATATAAAATTGGGTAACAACAAACCATTGTTTACATACCTGTTTTACAACTTTGCCTGCATTTATGGCAGAAAAGGTATTGTGGTTTACCTCCATACAGAGACTAACAACTTACAAGGCCTGCGAAGATGAGTTTGTCTTCGCGGGTAACGAAGACGAACTCGTCTTCGCGGTATCATAACCCGCTTAGCAGAGTAAGAGTAAGTGAGTTTAAGCAGAATGAAGGATAATAAGAGTAAATGAGATAAGAAGAATGAAGGATGATAAGAGTAAGTGAGTTTAAGAAGAATGAAGGAGTAAAAGTCAGACGAAATTGAGTTAAAAAAGATAGCATAGAGAAAGCAGACAGATATTGAGCTGATGTAAGAATGTGCAACTAATATCTTATATTTTATTAGAAATTAATTTTTTTCAAGCTCTTTATTATTTATGGCAAAAACAAAACAAAGTTTTTTTTAAAGAAAATATCTCTTATAATCAATTTAACAGTGTGGAGCAATTTAAATTTGTTTTTATATGTTAAAAATGTTTTTGGAAAAAATCCGTATAGCAAAGTCTCCCCATTTCAAATCTACTCGTACCGGCCCTACTTTCAAAGATATGTGATATGCCCTTCTTTCAAAGATATGGCAATTTAATTATAAATGAAAGGTAGACATCCATTTTCAATAAAAAGATAGATGACATCATGCTTTTCTAAATTGTCTTTACTCTACAAAAACATCTGCTTATGGTGAAAAAAGTTTCAGTAGACTAAAGATCATAAATTATCTGTGATTAAGAATGACAAAACAATTTATTTTTTGATTAATAATAATTTTAATTGATTAATTATGCACGTCTGTGTGCGCTTCAACACAGCGCACACAAATGTCCATAAGACATTTTTATAAACGTTACAAAACCTTATGATATTCTTAAGACTTCTAAAGAACGTTCAGTACCCGCTGGAAATGAAATATCGCTGAAAAAAATTTTAAGGAGAGTAAATTTCTTTCGTAATGTTTGCTTTTAGAATACATATAGTGTAAAAATACTTTTAAATAAGGAAACCAAACCAAAAAAGCAGCCGTGGCGCAGTGGTAGCGTACTTGCCTCAGAAACAAATGATGCATAGTTTAAACCCCACCTCTGGACAAGCTTTGCGACATCGGTTAGGAAGGAGGCGTGAACTTTCAAATAAATGCTCATCCGCGGTGCTCTGTGGTTTATCACAAATGTAAAAAAAAAATGTTTCTAGGAGTAATATGCCGCCTACAACTCTTGTCGCCCCCTAGTCATTTTTATGCGCCTCCCTTTCCCCCACAACACTAAACCTTAATCCGCCACTGGTACAGGTGTACAAAGCATAATGTCAGTAAAATATACAAAATCATTAATGTTTATTGAAGGTCTTCCACTAAAAGAATTCTGGCCGAAGAAGTATGTAACAGAATGGGAATGTAGGTAGACGAACAGCTGATTGCGAGGAATAAATATGTAGAAAGGAAATAAAAATTAACTGGAATAAAATCATTTTAGATATTGCTATAGTGTTTCAGAATGCTCATAACACTTTGATAATAATAATTATTTGATAATCAATACTTATTTAATATTGAAAATAATTATCTTTTTTTAGCTCATTAATTTTTTTTTTCCGTAATAAAAGAATTTAATTTAGGCATATGATATAAGCAAATAATTATGGGCAGAAATAGTAATTTTGATCATTACCCGAGACCTCAAAATATGGTAAAAATGCACCAAATAAAAATGCACCTATAGCAAAAACTTGAACGATATAATTTAGAAGCTGGAGAGGCTATTGAAAGTGTGTGTTCAAAGGGATGCGCTTTGAACACACACTATGAACTGTTTAAAACCGTCTCATTTGATTACTCTTTTCTCTTTAACCCCTAAATAGTAGTCATCACTCTATACATATATATATATATATATATATATATATATATATATATATATATATATATATATATATATATATATATATATATATATATATATATATATATATATATATATATATATATATATATATATATATATATACATATATATATATATATATATATACATACATACATACATACATACATACATACATACATACATACATACATACATACATACATACATACATACATACATACATACATTCCAACCAATGTTTTAATGTACTGTTTTAAGTATAACCAATGTTTTTAACTAGTCCAATTTAGGTTAGGTCAGGTCAGGTTTGGGATCATCATGATCACCCTGCTACAGGTATCATATAACCCAGTATTACCCGGTCTATGTCCTGCTGCTTTATAGGGTTTTGTTTTTTTTAGATAAAGACTAGGAGAAACTCTGGTTTTGAAATCCCTTGCTTTGTGGCGCTTGGTTGAGTAAAGGCTTGAGATGGAGTCTTGATAAAAATGCTCATCTTGGGCAATCATCTTGTTAAAAACATTTTGTTAACTGCATCCAGTTAAAATTTTCCTGCCTTTGGGCTCTTGGTTGAGTAAAGGCTAGAGAAGTTTTTCAATAAATTTACTTATGTTGCGTAGATGTTAACTGCATTCAGCTACTGCCTTGTAGAAGGCCTCCTAGGCAAAAACTTTAAAGATAAGCAGAATAGCTATGTTGACCAGCCTCCAAACCTTTCATCATCTATTAGACTAGCATAGATGTAAACCTGTGTTATATTGTTTTCTGCCTAAAATGACGAATGCTGGATCTTCTTGACTTTTACTTCTGTCTCCGTGGTAGCAGCTATGCAACTCTTCCTATTATCTCCTAATGAGGGTACAGCTCTAAACTCAGTCTAATGGTTCTAAGGCCGGCTGGTAGTGAGGTCTCCTTAACTCTGTGGTAGCTCTTAGAGAAGCTGTCTCCATGAACAACTGTAAAGTATCAGAGTACTAATGTTGCCATGTTAAGCGCGGATGGTGTTCCAGTGTATGCTTTTGGTGTGCATTGTTGAAACCACTTAAGGGGCCACCCTAAGTTATGACTTTAAGCTAATTAGTAGGACTGAGACAACTGCATAGCTTATCATTTGAGATGTCGTGTTCTATCTATGGATGAGTCAAAATCTTTTTAAACTTAATTCATGCCTAAAGTAACCCAAAATATCAAACATAAAAAATCATTTCAACCTTCTAACTGTTTCAATATATCTTTCACAAATCTTTTTGGCCTTCAATGTAACCTATCTTCAGTTGAATCATACTTCGTGTAAATTTCATCAAACCTGCTTGCTCTTAGTGAAACTAATTTAAATTTGGTTGTTACACCTTTAGATCTTACTATTGATGAATACTATCCTTTGATTTGCAAAGAATCTAATAGTCACATGTTTGGCTCGGAGTATACTTATGGATTAATTCACCTGTTATTCAAGAAATCAGGTTTGAATCTTTTGACCATTTTTTTATGTGTTTCCACTTAACATCTTTTTTACATCATTTTTTTTTTTGTTCTTCTCAAGACTGCAATTTTTAGATGTAATTTCTGATCAAATTTACTATGCCCTTTCTCTTTACCCCTTTTCCAATATTGTTGTTATTGGTGACTTTAATGCTTATCACACTGAATGGCTTGGCTCTAACACTACTGACCCTGCTGTACTGCTGGTAACTTCTTTGCCCATAACTTCTGCATTGATCAATCTTTTATTTAAACAGTACTTTGTGAATCATTTTCCAGATTTTTCACCCTAACCACTTACTTTCACTTTAAGATTTGTGTTTTGTCTCAGATCCTAGCACCTTACTACTACCCTAAAGTTGTCTGGGATTTTCTTTTGTTTTACCTTCGGCAGATAATAATAAAATAATAAATTGTTGGGGAGAATAGGTTTCATTAGGACCCTATTTAAAATAGATATCATAGCTTTTGTACTGTTTGAAAAAAAGTTGACATTTTTGCTGAAAAAAATAGTTTACTATCAATTGTTTTTAAAAAAAGCCCAACTAATTTAAATAAATTAAAGTTGCTTTTTTTCTTAAAAAATAAACTACTGAATGTCCATAACTACCCCACAAGAGGGGGTAGTTTTAGACGACTTTGTTTTGAAAATAAAACAAAAAGCTAAGATTTTTGTTTTTTAAAATTTTAAAATTTCATTTTTTATTAATTAGTAAAAGCAGAGTTAAGAGAACTATTACCAACAAAAGAATTATTTTTATAAAGATCTCAAACCATTAAATAAATTTTTTGTATATTATTATTTAAACAAACTAAAATGAAAATATTGTTCCATTGTCTATCAATCTTATAAATACAAAAATATTAACTTTAAAAAAAAGCAAAGTGAAAAATGTGAATGTAAAATAAATTGAGATAAACGCAAATAAAAGTTTAAATTCCATTGAAATTTTGTAACATTTAACCAAGTTTAAATGTTATGAACTTAATAATAAATGTGGAAATAGAATACTTGGTGGAAAAGTTATCACTTTTTAATTTCTTTATTTTTTATTATTTCTAAGCATTTTTATTTTGTAAGACAATTGGCTTTTAGAGAACCCATATACACCTGCAACTTCTTTTATTTTATTGTTTTATTAAGAACATTTACTGCAATTTTTAATTTTTCTTTGTTTATATCTTTCACATTTCTTTTTATAGTTGCGCATCATTTTTAAACTTTGCTTAATTCATAATAATTACAAACTAAAAATTATTCTTAATAATTTATTTTGCCGATAAGATTATTAAGAGACTCGTAATACGTCCGAATCCGTTCTAAACTACCCCGGTCCTAAACTGCCCAAATATATGTATATGTGTGTGTGTGTCAGTGACGGATCCAGGGGAATGGGGTATGCATTCTTTCTCCCCCACCTACCAGAATCTGAATTTCCTAAAAAGTCTCAGAAATAGAGGACCTTTTTCTTTTTTAAGAAGTCGCAAATGAGATACAAAATACAAAAATATTTCAACGCTCCTCCACCCCCTCCAAAAAAAAAATCCTGGATCCGTAGCTGGTGTGTGTAATTGTATGCTTATAAATCATCAATATTATTTTTTTACAGGAAATGGTTTTCAGTGCGAAAACATTGATGAATGTTTGAACTTTCCTTGCTCTCCATATGCTAATTGTACTGATTTGAAACCATTCTATGAGTGTAAATGCAACAAAGGTTTTTCCGGTAATGGTATAACTTGCACTGACAAAAACGAATGTGATGAAAAGGATACTTGTCGAGAGAATGAAAAGTGTATGAACACACAAGGATCATATCTTTGCATATGCCCTAATGTTATGCCTTTGCAAAAACCCTTTAATGAAGATTATTATGATCGGAAGGTTCTCGGTTTTTTGCTTAACAACTTAAAAGATGACACAGAGGGAAATTATCAATTTTCTCTTGATTATCATGCGCAAAAAATACGTACTTTATACTACTTTTTAGAAAAAACTTATGAGTTTCATTCTTCAAAAGTAAAAGAATCATTTTTTATGAGCCAGACCGTTGGAAGTTACTTTTCAGTTGAGCTTTATACTTTTCGCTGTACAGATGTTGCAAATGTATCATTCCCTAATTTTTGTCATTCCAGCTACGGAAACTCTTTTTTTTCTTTTTTAACAGATATTGTTAACATCCGGTTAATAGAAAGCGTTATTACACCACAAGAATCTTACGTCACTCCTACTCCCTACATTTTAACTAAAGATTTCGTAAACAATCTACCTGATACAACAAACGCAAGTTCTGTATCTAATGATACCACAATAACTAATGTCGTTCCGCCTTTCATTTGTAAAAACGATCCCATTGTAGGTTCACTGACCACTTCAGAAGGTTATTTTAAAAGTCCAATTATTAATGAAACAAATAAATATCCTCCAAATGCCAAATGCATATGGACCATTGTTGTTCCTGAACCCTTTAATTTATATGTAAAGTTTGATCATTTTGATCTTGAGGTAAGCAAGTCTTGTATATATGACTATGTGGCTGTCATGGATGAGAATGGCAATCAACTACAAAAGTACTGTGGAAACAATAAAACAAATTACTTGTTACCTGTTAGCTCTGGTAGTAAGATAATAGTTGAATTTTTTAGTGATAGGGAAGACGAGTATACTGGTTTTACCGCAAAATGGGGTCTCTTGTATCCGCGTGTTACTTTAGCATGCATTATTTATAACCAGTTAGCTTCTCTACCTGACTCAATGGTTGAAAATTGGAAAAACAATCTTAAACTTGATCCGAAAAACGAATTTGTTCCTGTATCAAAACTTATAGCATGTAACCAGTACCCAAAATGTAATTTATCTCGCCCTGGCCCTATTTTGTACACATTTCAACATTTCAGAGACGATAGAGTTGAAAAAAAGTGCATTTTTTGGAGTCTTTACTCAACAGCTACCACGTATTCAGAAAATGTATGTAAAAAAATCAAAACTAACAAAACGCACACTATATGTGAATGTCAAACTTGGGGCATAGTGTCAGTACTTGGGCGTGCAAAAGTTTATCGACAAAAATTCCAATTCGGAATATATAGTATTAGAATAAACTGTTTTTACTCTAGCTTGTTTGTTACGTTAAGTTTGGTTGTTGCTACTGTTTATTTGTTTTTGAAAGATCAATGGGGTGCCACTGCCTTGGAGGCTATTCGTATGAAAGAATTTGATTCCGGTAGAGTTATTAATTTGCACATTATGGTAAATACATTGATGACAGAAATTGTTTTTCTAATAATTACTTTCAATGTGACAGACGAGTCTATAAGCTGTTACATATTAGTTTTCCTTTTCTATTACTTTTTGCAAGCGGTATTCTTTTGGTTATATATTTACACATTATTTTTGCAAAGTCGAGTACAAGAAATATTTGATTCTGAGAAATACAACTCTTACAAAATATACCTCTTTGTTGGTTACTTTGTTCCGTTACTTGTTACGCTAACAATAAGTGGCTTAAACTTTGAAGCTTACAGCAAAGAACTATGTTGGTCATTATTTGAGGGAACAAGCGTATGGGGATTTTCAAGTGTTATAATCACAATTGCAATCGTGACGCTTCTTATGTTGCTTGATGTGTTTCGAGAATCAAAAACATTACCCAATGGCATAATATTACAAGAAAAGTGCATGAAAACAGGCTTTACAACGTTTTTTATGCTTTTAACAGCAATATTTGGTGTAGTAGGAATACAGACTGAGTTATTTAGTTGGCAATATTTGTTTTCTCTGTGTAACCTACTGCAAGGATTTTCAATTGTCATTTTATACTGTATTTTAAGAAGGGAAGATCCGATAATTAAGGCTAATCAAATCGGTCCGATCCCAGAAAAAATAGAAGATGACGATGGGGACGATATTGAAGAAACTGAAGACGGCAAAGTATTTTTAGACATATCTCCGTACGAAAGTGAAGTTGAAGATGTTGATGATGTTAAAGAAAACGTTCCTAGCGAGCAAAAAGAATTTCCTTTGCGCAAAAAAATAATTGTTGTGATTGAATCGAATGAAAAGGAGATTATTTATGACGCCGCATTAGATGAGCAAGATAAAAATGATTTGTTAAGTGATGAAGATCAAGAAATAGAATTTAGGAACGAAAATGAAGAGGATTTTTTTGTGCGATAAAAATGTTGAACAATTAGTCCTAAAAAAGCTTTTAGTTTAATTTTATGCTCAAGAATATAATAATAATAATAAAAACATTAAATAAACTAAACTTGAATACTTTTTTGCTATATTTTTTTTTAAAGCGGATGATTTTTAAACCGGATGTTTTAAAATATGTCTTTTTTAAATCGGGTGTAATAAAATGTCTCTGATCTACCTACTTAAGTTTATGGAGCTTTATTTTGTTTCTTTTGTGTTTTTTTTTAGTTTTAGATTTATAAAATTTAAGTTTAATTTATAAGTTTTAAGTTTTAATCTATGAAATATTTTAAACGTATTAACTATTTTAGATTTTATGTCAGTGGCAGAGAACTTTAAATGACAGCTCTTTAAATAGTTGCAACTTGTAAGTCCCACTGATGTAGACGCCACAAAATATAAAACGAATTATTTCATTAATAACCCTACGAATTGAATCAAGTGTAAACTAATAACCATAAAACACTGTGTTTAGTTCGTTCAACTAATTAATATAAAATCAGAGGCGACGTCGGCGACTACCGACGGCCTCGCGCTTGAACGGGCATCGAAAAATTATACTAAAAAAATTAAATACTGTATCTCAATTATAATTAATGATATTTTTACATATCTTATTTTGCTTTGCTGGACGAACTTATGTTTGTTTGTCGGTTTTATCATCAATATTATATTACTTCAACTTTAAATAAAAATCATTTTCTAACATCAATCTTATTCTAACTGTTTCTGATAACATAAATGCATTTTAAATATTGTTTATTATTATTTACCGGCTCTGAGGCGTAACGTATCGTTAACTATATAATTAACAAGGAAAGTTAATTTTCGATTCTACACCTTATCAAGATGTAATTGAGAAAACAAAAATTGTAATTAAGAATCGTAAGATGTAATTGAGAAAACAAAAGTTGTAATTAAGAAACGTAAGATGTAACTGAGAAAACGTAAGTTGTAATTAAGAAACATAAGATGTAATTTAGAAAACGAAAATTGTAATTAAGAATCGTAACATGTAATTGAGAAAATGTAAGTTGTAATTAAGAAATAGAAAGATGTAATTGAGAACACGAAAATTTTAATTTAGATATCGCTTTAAAGGAGTAAGTGTAAAATGGCGCTTAAAAAAAATGGCGCGTAAAAAAATAGAGCGTATAAAATGACGCACTTAAAAATGACGCAAGATTTGTAGCGTAAATTTAATTTTTTAGGGAAAAATTTAGGGAAAAAATTTATAATTTTTGGGCAAATGAATTTAACATAATAAACACTAAAAACATTTTAGGGAAAAATTTATAATTTTTGGGCAAATAAATTTAACGTAATAAACACTAAAAACAATAAATATGCGGTATGTAATCCGAGGGCCATGGCGGGATTTGTCCGGGGAAGGATGACCACGCGCTGTGACTGTGAATTTGCTATTTTAGACTGTGAGTTTGCTATTTTAATCTATGTGTTCTCAATTACAAGTTACGATTTCTCAATTACATATTATGATTTCTCAATTATATCTTACGTTTTCTCAATTACATGTTGTGTTTCTTAATTACATGTTACGACTTCTTATTTACATGTTGTGTTTCTCAATTACATATAACGTTTTCTCAATTACATGTTGTGTTTCTTAATTACATATTACGACTTCTTAATTACAACTTTCATGTTCTCATTTACATCTTGAAAAGGTGTAGATACATAAAAAATTCGATTGTCTTATCTATTCCATTTTTATTCGATTACAACGTGTGACACGCGTCAAATTATTAGTTAAACAATTATAAAATCTGAGAAATGAAAATGAATTCGAATTCAAATTTAAGTTTTTTTATTATAACCTAACTAACTTAGTTTATTTAGTTATAATGTAAATATTAAATTTTCTGCAATTATTTAAGCATTTAGTTCAGCTATTGTTTAAAACTACAATCTGTTCAAAAACAATAACGAAGTAAGTGAATATTACAAACTATTATAAATAAAATTTAACTCTTTATTTAATTAATTACACGTAAATTTTAAAAGTTAATCAAAAATGTTCTGCTTCTTTTATAACTATCTAGACCTAAAGTTAATACCATAAAAAAATAATTTAAATCAAAACTTAAAATTCATGCAAGTACCAAACTATAATATTTTCCATTAGTCCAAAATCATGAAAACCAAAGAAAGACAGAGATATAGGAAGAACATGGGAATCTGGTGCATCGAAAAGAAAAAGAAATAGTGAAACAGAGAAATCAAACCAAGGTCTGAGTTCCAGTATGATGAAATTTTTTAAGAAACTCCTCTCATCTGTTACTGCTACAGAGTCCTCTGATGAATCTCTTATTCAAGTTTCTTTGGTTTCTGAAACAGAACCAGCTTCAGATTCAAATGTATAAGCTGTGACCCAAGAGTTTGAACGCAATAAAGATTTGGCAAGTGATAAAATTTGTGACTTAAATTTTATCACTTGCCAGTAAATCAAGATCAAGCAATTCATTTAAGTGATTCATCTATAAACTTAGATGCGGGAAAAGGGACATTTCCAAAAACCGACTCTCAGCTATATGATTTAATTCGATACAGTTCCTATCAAAATATAGAGAAATCTGATGAAAGTTACCCCAAAGACGCAAATAACAGACATTTTTCTGAATTTTATTTTACGCGAAAACTAATTAACGGCAAAACTCGATACCGCAGATAGTTAGTTTACTCCTTGTCGAAAGGTTTATTGTAGACCTTGTAGACTTTCTCATACATAGATTCAGTTGATGAAAGAAGGATGTTGAAGACATGAAATAAAATAGACATAAAAAAATAAAGGACACATGGAGTGCATGGTTAAATGGATTGAATTGAAAAAATGGATTGAAAAGAGTCAAAAACGAAAAAATAGTAGGTGAGGAAAACAAGAGATTGATTAGAAAATCTCAAAAATTTTGATATAATTTTTTTGAAAGATTAATTGATATAATAAACTTTTTAGCCCCACACAATCTGTCATTTAGAGATCATCGCGAATCACCTAACCTGGGCAATAGTAGAAATAGTGGTAACTTTATAGACTTATTAAATTGCTATCCAAATATGATCTGACGCTAAAGGAGCACTTGCAACGAATCAATGAAAAACAAATTGCTCGAAATTATTTGAGTCACAACATTTAAAATTAATTAATTACATTAATATTTGAAACAGTTATTGAGGAAATTATACACATGAGTTAAACAAGCAAAAAAAGAAAAGCCTTTTTGCTCGATTGCACTAGAGATGCAAGTCGTATTGAACAAATGCCAATAATATTAAGATTTTGAAATTCCTCAACTGGAGCAATAGAGAAACATTTTGTTGGTTTTATTGCCGTTACAGAAACTACAAGAGAGTATTTAGCAAACTCCATATTACAAGAACTAGAGAGAAATGGTCTGGATATACAAAATTGTCGAGGACAGAGATATGATAATGGCGCCAATATGGTAGGCATTAATAAAGGTGTCCAAACAAGAACACTCAACATTAATCCAAAATCATTAATCCAAAATCGCAATTTAAAGAAAATAGAATAGCACGAAAAAATCGAATGTTCAGTTTTGAACACAAGGATAAACCTATACAATCTGCTGAAACACAGTACAAAATAAATTTTTTCAACACAATGATAGACGCAGTCATAGTCGACACTGAATGTCGATTCAAAGCGCTTAATGAATTTTTGACCATTTTGGTTTTATTTACGATATCAATTATTTAAAATCTTTGCCAAGAAAAGACCTGCTCAAGGATTGTAATAATTTAGGTATAATACTTTGGGAAGGTGAAAACAGCGACGTTGATCCTTTCGAACTTTATGAAGAACTGCAAATTTTAAAATCCACTTTACTAGAAAATTTAATGATGTAAAGTAACGTATGCAGTACATTTTAGAAAATAGTTTTGAAGAAATCCAAATCTTTACATAACAATCAGAATCATGCTCACAATTCCAGTAAGTACAACATCTGCTAAGAGAAGCTTCTCAAAGTTAATACCAACTGAAAAACCACGATAAGCCAAGAAAGACTATCTGCTTTATCCATTTTTTCCATTGAAGTTGAAATAGAAGCGAGCGTTAGTTATGACACAATTTTAAAAAGATTCAGCGAGGCTAAAAGCCGAAAAGTTCGTCTTTTTTTAATTTGTGTTTGTTCGTGTAATTATTGTTATTAATTCATATCATAATTAACAATAGAACTTATATGCTCTTCCTAAATTTTTCAATCTAAACTTTTAAATTTATAATGACTCCTAATATTTAAATACTAAGAACAAATAAGTGTGAATATCAAAATTAAGTGTAAAATAAATATGTTTAAAATAATTTACAATAGCAGCTCAGACTTGTGTTTATAATTTTCAATAGAATATAATGTTCAATAAAAGTTCAAGCTTGCACCAATTAACCTTCATTTTAGCCATTGTGGAAAATTTTGGAGTGCTATTTCACAATATTTTCCGCATTTCATTTTTAGAGGACCAATATTTAGGAAAAACAGTATCCTGTTTTAAAAACAGTAAGACAAACTAACAATAATTTTTTGATAAAAAAAGTAAAAGTTAAGAAGTTGTAAATATGTAAAATAATTATATTTACGGAAACAACAGGAACTTTTAAAAAATTAAAAAATACAAAAAAATCTTATTTTTATCTTTAAAAACTTGAATTAACAAAATAGAAAAGCTCACGAACTGATTTTTTGTTTTGTTTTGTTTTTAGCTTTTTTTTTTTTTTTTTTTTTTTTTAGCGTAAAATAAAGTAGTTTTTGCGAAACTTTATTATCTTAAAATTTATCATTTAATGAAAAATTTTGTTAATAACGAATTATTCTACAAATTATATTCCACAAATTAGTTCTAATTGTCAAGTTATTATTTTTTTACTTAATGCTTGAGCTAATTTAAAGTGTTCATATTATCACGTGATCTGGATAGTATGAGCACTTTTTCTACTTTTTAAACATTAAAGAGAGCAGTGATCCCTAAAAATTGTTAACTTGCAAAAATTTTGGATCTAGCGTAATTATTTTTGAAAATATTCTAATTTTTGCTTAAGGCGCTCATGATACCCTGATCTACCCTATGTGTGAGCGATTGTTTTGTACTTCCAAGGCTGTAACAATCAATATAAAAACTTAAGTTGATGAATGTTTAATTAAAGAACTTTTTCCATACCACCATTCTTCTCCCTCCTGGATTCGTCACTGCAACTAGATGAAATCAAAATTGAAACGAGAGGATGGAGATACGACAACGGAAAAGAAATTAGTGTTTAAGCAAAAACTTTTACAACAAAATCCACAAGCAGTAATTGTTAACAATTAAGTATTTACTTCAGTTGCTAGTTTTTTTTTCTTATTACTCATTAAATTTATGTCTTTTTCATCATCTTTAAAACAGCGTAAAAATTTTCCCTTAAAATAAAATTGCTCTACTAGATGGGAAAGCTTTTTAAGATTCTCTTAAGATTTTTGTTTGCTTTAATGTTTCCGTTTTAATTTTTTTTTAAACTCAAGCACATTTAGAAGGCATACTCAATGTTCATTTAGATGAAAACCTCAACAACCAAATAAAGTATAAAACCTAAACATTAGCAAAAAAAAAGTGTTTTGTTTTAAGTCAAAAATAAGGAAGTCTCCAAAATTAAAATTATTAAACAGCAATAATGCTTTGAAAGGAGATTTGTCTTTAATAAACAATTATTGTCATGATGAAAGTTATCCTAAGGCAACCCATAATCAGATTTTAAATGGAAAAAAAAGAAACTTTCTAAAAGTTTCCTTAAGTCCTTGAAATTGAAATATTTTGAAATTAAGTTTCAGAATGCTTCGACTATTCAAGTTTGTAAAATGAAAAGCAATTTTGAAAACTTTACAATAACTTTAAATTACCGTGTCAGTTGCTTCTGGGAAATGCCGGTTCTCCAAATTAAAATTGATTAAAAAAAAATTTTCTATACAAACGTTTACTGTTTTCGTCGTTGTTGCTATAATTTATTCAAACGTTTTTTGAATTGGTTTGCAACATTCAATATAGGTAGGGAAGACTGGCGTTAATTTCAACAGGGAAAAATTTTATGATCACCACGGTGAGCAGGCGTAATTTTAACAGAAACAAAAAAAAGTTAAAAAATGGCTATAACTTTATCAGAAATACAAGAAATGTTTATCCTACACAAGAAAGAAATACAATTATTATTTAAAGAACAAGAAGAAGTATTCGTTGATTTACATAGTGAAATCTTAAAAATACTCAATCACGCTTGGATAATATTGAAAAAAAATTTTCGGATTACGATAAAAAAATTCACTTATTGGAAAATGATATAAAAGACTTAAAAGAAAGTTTAAAATTTCATTTTAAACTTTCTTTTAAGTTTAACATTTAGTAGACCAAAAGATAAAAGTTGCGAAAGAAATTAAAAACCCAAATATTATTAACATTTTAAACGAAAAATGCAGTCTCCGAAGACAGGTCGAGGAAAAATAACTTAAGGATAGTTAAAATTACTGAAAATGCAAATGAAAGCTGGGATGAAACTGAAGAAAAGGTTCAAAATTTATTATGCAATAAATTAGGAGTTAAGGTGGTACAACACCAAATATTTTCTCAAAATCTTTAAAAAAATGAAATTTTTGATATTTAGCTCATTTGATAGGCAATTTATTGTAGATTAATAATATATAAAGTTAGTTGGAAAATTTTTTTTTGATTTTGAGAAAAAGTAACTTTTTAATAAAAAGTTCCATAGCAACGGCCTTAGCAACGCAAAACATCCCTAAACACAACTGGATAATTTCTAGTTTGTTCAGTAGTTAATAAGTCATAAGCTTAAATAAGTTTTTATAGTGGTTTTGAATTATTACTTTTTCAAAATAAATTAAAAACAAAATTAATGTTGCTTAATTTGTTGAATAGTTAATAGTCTGACTGATTAATAAAACATTTGTTCTGAATAAAAGACTTGGGTTCTGTTAACTTATTAGCCTTAAAATGATCAGATCCAATGCTAGAAGGAAAAAAATACATTACCAAGGCATTAATCGTTACGACAAAGCACAAAAAATTCAATGCCAGAGCACAGTTATACCACAAGAGCCAAATTCCTTTACAACAATAGCCAGTGCAAAAAAAATTACTGCAAGGAAAAATCAAGAACTTGTTTATAATGATTTCAACTTTATAATGAACTTTGAGTTACTTTGTTTAATGATTCTCGAAGTTATGAAATGTCCAAGTTGCTTTTCTTCAATTTTCATGCAAAGTTGTCCTAATAAAAGAATGGGACTTTGTTTGACCTTGGAACTTTGCTGTACTTCCTGTGATTGGTGTTATTCATTTCAAACTTCCAGACCTATTTCAAATCTTTTTAATAATTCTGTAGGAAAAGATAGCTATGAAATAAATGTTCTTTCTGTATTAGCATTTAGAGAAATAGGTGAAGGTTATGAACCAATGAAACTATACCACCAACTAATGAACATTCCTTCAATTACCTACAGTGCATATGATAAAGTTAACAAAAAATTATACAATGCTTATAAAACTGTTGCTCAACAGGTTACTAACAAAGCTGCATTAGAAACTAGAAATTTGATTAATAATAATGCTTCACATGATGATACAATTCAATGTCAGGTTTCAGTTGACAGAACGTGGCAAAAAAGAGGTCACTCATCATTTAATGGTGTTGTCACAGCCATATCTACTTTAACAGGGAAACGTATAGATGCTGTTGTGTTGTCAAAACATTGTATTCTTTGGAAAAGCAAAAAATGATGTATTCTTTGGAAAAGCAAAAAAGGAACTCCAGAGTATGAGGATTGGAAAGCTAACCATAAATGTCTTGCTAATCATCAAAGATCATCTGGTGCTATGGAAGGTGCAGGTGCAATTACTATTTTCCATCGGTCTGTCGAAAAATATAAGTTACAATATACTAGTTATTTGGGTGATGGTGATACCTCATCGTATTCTGCAGTATTAGCTTCATGTCCATACAAAGATATAGAGATAAAAAAAGTAGAATGTATTGGGCACATCCAAAAAAAGATAGGCAGTCGTGGTCGCAACGTCTACGTGGAAACAAAATTGTGTGATGGAAAAGCAGTAGCAGGAAAGGGGAGGTTAACCGATGAAGCACTTAACCTTTTACAAAATTATTTTGGATTTGCTATTAGACAAAATTTAGGTAATATATATCAAATGAAAAAGGCTGTATGGGCAGTACTTTTTCACAACTCTGATATTAAAGACATGACTATACGTCATCAATTTTGCCCACGAACTATTGCCAGCTGGTGTAAATGGCAACGTGACCATATCAGCGGACATAAAAACTCAAACATATAAACCCCAAGCTAAGCTTGCCATTAGCAATAAAAAGTATTCTTGTCCCTGTATTCAAAGACTTAAGCAATGAAGAACTGGAAACGATGCCCCAAACATATTTTTGTAAATAGAAGTATTATTGAAATGTCAGTAAATTCTGCAATTATTAATTTTAATGAAGGTACCCATGGAATTATTAATGTTTTAAAAAATTTGGGAATACGTATTTTACTCATATCAGATTGATTAACCGTGATAAATGCGGAATTAAAAAATGTACAATCAAGTCTTCACTTTCTGCAAAATCCCAAGGACAGAAGTTGCGCCACCAAAAAAAAGGGTTTAATGATAGGGAAGCTCAGTTAGAACCATGCCAAGCTTATTCTTCTGGATTTTATTAGTTTTTCATACTTTAAAGTTTACTTTTTTTTGTTATCAAATCTTCTTTTGCGTTTTTCTTTGTTTTTGATTTTTAATAAACATGGTGTTATTGAAAACATGATATCTTGTGAAGTAGTAAAGCAAATCACTTCAAATTTTCAGGAAATGTTTATTATATTACTTTGTAGGGAATGACATTTCAAAATTCTAAAATTATTCTCTTATCTCTATATTTATTAGTTTTAAGGCCTGAAAAAAAATTTTTTTTTTAATGTTCTATAGAAGAACTGCGATAGTAGTTGATGTAGCCAAATAATCTTAAAATCTTTATGTCAATACCTTAGTTTAGATGTCCAGAACAAGAGCAAAAAATTTCATAGGTTATGCATTAATATATTTCAAGATAATGTGTTTTGAATAGACCCATCAAAAAGACGGTTTTTGATATAAGCGAGGCAAATAAGGCGAGACAAAACAAAGTGAAGTATAAAAGAAGCATTCTCAATTTATATATTTTGCATTAATATCAAATTGATTTTTTTTTCAAGTTTTAAAGAATTTAGAATATTTGGTGGTGTACCACCTTAAGTAGTTGAAATTGAAAGGGCGCATCGAGTAGGTTTTAAAAAAGAAGCCTAATCTCGAACCATTGTATTAAAATTATTGAGATTCAAAGATAAATCAAACAGCCTAAAAGAAACAAAAAAAAACTAATAGGACTAAACATCTACGTAAATGAAGATTTCTCACAAGAGACGGCAAACCTTCGTAAGACGTTATTTACAGAAGCGAAAGAAAATCAAAAGGAGAAAACGTTATTGTCTGCTGTGACAAACTTATTATTTTAAAAACTGTTTACAATAAAATGAAATGATACTGCTGGAAAACAATTTTAATCTTAATTTTGCATATTTTAGAATAAAAATGCTTAACAAATTAAATGCAACTAATTTTTTTGAAATTTTTAATAAACAAAACACACTTCTTTTGAATTATGACATTAATCCAGATCGTGACGTTAGAATAATAGGGTTCTATCTCCCTTTTTTACTGTTAAGAGAATTTAACAAAATTTGTTATACTCTCTTCAATTTTTAAAAGTAAAAGTAAATTAAATTAAAAGACCAAAATATCAAACTTGTTGAATTTATTATTTATTAAGTATTATAAATTGGTATGATCAAAATAACATATCGGTAAATGAGGATAATAAGGTTTTATCTCTAAATTTTCATGGCAAAAAAATTTAATTTTCTGTTTTTAATTATAATATTATTTTTGTGTTCAAAATGGCATAATTTTAATATTAATCTCTTTATTATTATTTATATAACTCTAAAAATTGTTAGTTTTTGTTTTTTCATTGTCAATTTTAACCTTTTTTTATATATATATATATTTTTTAATTAAATTTATATTTTATAAAGTTGAAATTAACAATTAATTTGAGGTCAAGCAATTTTAAAAATTATGAAATTAATAACGTAAGATTAATTATAAAACATAAATAACATACAAAACATTTATTTTATTAATATAAACAACAATAACTGTAAAATATTTTATTAATTAAAAATTGAAAGTTAAATTCTTACAACGTTAAAAAATGGAGATTGAACTCTATTATTCTCACGTCACGACATATTATCTATTTAATTTGTTTTATTGATGATTTGTAAAAGTAATATTTATATTAATTTCTATAATAAATATAACCCCCCACCCCGAAAAAAAATAAAAAAAAATAAAAACGAAACATTGATTGATTACAAGTTCATAAATTATTTAAAAGATTTTTAATATATATATAGATTACAATAATGAATATCAAGTTTACAAATAAAATAGTTCTTGGGAAAAAAATTAAATAAAATACTCATTGAAAGTACAATTTTTTTTAACACTCAAAATTTCAAATCTCGCCCTTTTTCATTATTACCTTAGTAAAGTAAGGGTTTTAAAACTGATGAAGAATCTCAAAATTTTTAACTCATAAAAAATTTGTTAAGTTAAACACTTTAACTAAAATTATACTTATAAAAATATGGAGGACAGTAAAATTTTGAAAAATTTTAAAATCTCTAAAAAGTTTTAAATTTCATGATTGGATCAAAAGCGATATAAAAAAAACAAAGTGAAAAGAATATTTTAAAACCCGAAAGAGCTTTCTTGATATTATTCTTATAAAAGAACAAAACGCAATTAACATGCTATTTTTATAATTCCAAGGAGTCTTTTAAATTTTCAAATTTAATAGGCAATTTTACGCAATGTTATCGAATTATTCACCGACATTCTCGTATCAGTTTTTAATTCTTTCCTTAAGAAACTTTTAAATATATATTACGAGGGTGAATTGAAGTACTGGCGCTTTGAGTCTTTACTCGATTTTACTCTATAATACAGAAAAATTATTATCATAAAATATTCTAAAAAGCTAATAATATAAAAAAATAAAAATTCAACAACAAAAAGTAATTATAAAGCTTAAAACTAAAACAATATTTATAATTAAAAATCAATTATTTTTTTTAACTACACTTGAAAACAAAACAAAAAACATCAATTACTTTGGAGTCATAGCGGAAAATTTCCGGGGATCATTATTTTCTTTGTTGTAAGGTCCTAAACGACTCTCTGAAAAAACTTCAGGTTTCCGCTCAGGTGTAGTAGGTGTGGCAGTAAAATACCCGGGATTATAAGGAGGAGTTTTTGAAGCAGGGTTGCTGCCAATAAACTGATTCCAGTAGTCTGAAGGCATCTCTAACAATCGACAAACAACCTATACGTAAAACAAAATCTAAGCATAAAAGAAACCAATACAATCTAAATGTAAACACAAAAAGAAACCAATACAATCTAAATGTAAATGTATTTATCAAATAATTATTAAAATCGATATATTTAAAAATTTTTTATAAAAATAAATGCCTCTGGTTGTGATTTAATATCTTCTAACATTTCCATATGAGTTGGGTTTTGTGATCGATGACCAACTATGGTAGGACCAAAAACTTTCGCAAGATTTGAAATACACATTTGTGTCTGAGGAGATTGCGCAACATGCTGAAGATGAACTATGACTAAAGCTAACGTGTCGCGATTTGCTTGTGGAAGTTCACTTACACATTGGTACATAGCACTTAAACTATCATCCTCGTCACTCAAAGCTTTTTTTTAAAAAAAAAAAACACGTAGTAAAAAAATTCTTTAAATACATTTTTATATATTCATTTATAATATATATATATATATATATATATATATATATATATATATATTATATATATATATATATATATATATATATATATATATATATATATATATATATATATATATATATATATATATATATATATATATATATATATATATATATATATATATATATATATATACACACACACACACACACACAATGGTGCCATCAAACTTACCAGCGGCGCAAATAAAAGACTCGTGCAATCCAAAAGTTACTAAGGGTTCACTCAAACCTCTTAAAAAATCTTTTAGACATCCACATATAACGTGAACATCGTGATACTTGCTCTACAGAAAAAAATTTAAAAAAAACATTAGAAATAACAGAGCAAAAAAACAAGGCAGAATATATGATTTTGATTCAGTACTTGACATGTTTTCTTATTTAACAAAATCTTGTTTTATAAGCAATCAGCTATTAGGTTATTTAGATTTATTGTAAACTTGCAAAACAGTATAATAATTTCATTAAAAGTTATAAAAACTTAGATATATTATTTATAGAATAGGTTATAAGAAAGAAAAACCCTTAAATATAAGACTTAAACCAATAGATTTGTATAAAAATAAAACTGTTTTGTTACAGCATAATTTTTTTTTATCAAAGTACAAAAAGTGCCATTTTCTATAAACTATAAATTTAAATACCACAAATTTCTATAAAACAATGTTTACCAAGTCAGGAGTTTTTCCTCGAAGAAACTTCTCTTTTAGTTCTCTAACATCTTTCTCTGCACTAAAAATACCAACTACTATAAATATTATTTATTAACAAGTTTAAATGAACAAATGTATAAACACACAAGTTTAAATGAACAAATGTATAAACACACAAGTTTAAATGAACAAATGTATAAACACACAAGTTTAAATGAACTAATGTATAAACACACAAAAACGCATTCTGCATCTGCATTTAATCGATGACATTGATAAAAAGAGAAACAATATACAAAAAAAAATTCACCCTGGAATTCTGTATAGACCTGTTTCCTTTAATCCACGCTTCTCTATTTCTTCAATACAATTTTGCTATAAATAAAACCTGTTTGCTATAATTAAAAACTACATAAACACGAAAGATAAAATATTTGATAAGTATTAGTCTAAAAAATCACTTTAGTTGGTTTTGAAATATATCCTGGTCATATGTATAAAATTTGGCTATTTTACCAAATTCAAGGGTATAAAGACCTTCAAAAGTGTTGGTGTAAAAACTAATAAAAACTAACATTTATGGATTTTTAAAATGGCTTTTCACATGAATTATACAATTCCACCTCTAACTACCTTAAGTGTTTTTTTGAACACCCTAATACATTCGATTAACATGTAAAACTTTACCAATTTTACAACGATTAAATTTACGTTTTTTAGATATAAATAGGAATATAGAAATAAACAATGCAGAAAAGCGAGCTGTAAAAAAAGAAAACTGAAAGATGTTTGGAAAAAAAAGTTAATAACGAAGTAGAGAATCCAAGGAGACCATCGTATCTTTTTAATGGTGAGATTTTTTCAATTGGTGAGATTTTAAAAAGATAATGCCATATTATTTACTCAAAGCAGTTAAAATATAAACCAACAAAACTCAATGTTAGTTGCTCCACGCGGAAAGAAGGATATCAGCTCACTGGTGCAAAAGGTGAAAAGGTATTAATATAGAAGTAAACATCTAGCACAGAGCGGATTTTTAAAAAAACTTCTTGATGAAAAGTTGGACCATTAGATATAAGATTAAAAGGCTCAACAAAAAATGAATGCAAATAGATCTTAAGAAATTTTTGAGTATTTTAATAATAAATACTTTTTTATTTTACCACTTCAAGATTTTTTAAAGATGTAAATGTCTTAACTATGCATTTTTTTCAATATTAGATTAAACTTCTCTGACACACACAAACTTTTTTTGACATACGCTGCAAAAATATTGTAACAAAAATCAAAGCAGACCCCAACATAACTCCTGATGCCATTAAATAATAGACCAAAAGATAACTAGAAAAATGGCTATAACAGAGGATGTTATATGACTTTGTTTACAAAAAAAATTGAACATAGGCATGATATGGACAAAAAACTTGAAATTAAAATATTTGAAAATCATATTGTCTCTGATACTGAAGTGGAATCAACATCTCAGTCAAATTCATCTAATGATTCATTTTTAGATGAATTCAGCAAAGAAGATAAAAAATGCCCTATACCATTACAGGTTTTAAAGCAATTTTGAAAATCAGTTTCCCCTGAGAATTCACTGATTTTTTCTTGTTTTTAAGCATTTTCCTGATTTTCTCTTACTTTTAAGTATTTTTTACCAGAGCTTAGGTGGTGAAAAGTATATGTTTTTCCTTGATAATGTTAAAGGATAAAATATGTTCGCAACCAGAGCTGTGACCAAGTCATTATTTTTTAAGTCACAAGTCTCTATTAAGTCTTTTCACTCATGTTCCAAGTCAAGCAAAGCCAGTTCAATTCAACATTCAAGTCAAGCAAAGCCAGTTCAATTCAACATTCAAGTCAAGCAAAGCCAGTTCAATTCAACATTTATGTCGTAAGTCCTAACTCCTTATTCAAGAAGTAAAAAACTCATCATCTATTTGTAATTAACTAAATACAATTTATCATACATATAAACGTAATGTATACATTATATTTAAATTAAAATGTTTTTTATGATCATTACATTTGCAAAAGACTAAATGTAAAAAGCTGTCAGAAATTGATGCCCAATAAGGATGCAGTAAAACATTAAAAAATTAAAAATAAAAAAGATAAAAATCAGACTGCGCAATTAACAAAAGAATGTTTTTACATCTTTTCGCCTCTAAACTTTTTGCTTTAATGTCCCACAAATGCCAAAATGAAATATTTTAAGATGTAAACAAACCTAGCTTTATATGTGTCAGATGTTTATTAAATTTCTTTTTCTTAATTTTAGAACTTAAATGAGAGACTTGTGAAGAAAAAAAAACACAAAAAAAGTTAAAAAAAGCAACTTAGATTCAAAACTCTTTTAGCCAACTCAAAAAAAGATTGTTAATATATTTTTCTGAAAAATTTATAACAAAAGAATTTAAGTAGTATATTAACATATAACACAAAAAAATGTTTACAAAATATTGACTTTTTTTATTAACTCCGCTAGCTTTTAGAGCTATTGAATTAAGTTATAGAGCTATTGAATTAATCTATTTATTTTATTTTCCAATTTCTCAAAGACATTAAATTTTCAAAAAACAATAAAAAAGATTTATGCAAAGAAAACTCAAAAAAAAAAAAAAACCTTGAATTTTTAGATTTGTTAATAATAAGCAATGCAAAAGGAAAATCTAATAAAATATCAATAAACAATCATTGTAAGTCTTTATATTTACAAATATAAAAATCAGATGTAGAATAAGGTATTTTAGTCTTCAGTTAATTTTAAAAAAATTACTTACAACAATGGGAGGAACTTTCATTGATTTATTGGTCAAATAATATTCAATTGTACCTTCCTTGAAAATAAAAAAATGATAAATTCACACAATTGACATATCCACACACAGATTTATAAACTGAAAATTTTGTCAAACCAGTAAACAAACAAAAACGAAACTCCATTAAAATTTAGTCTCAAAATGTTTTATTTAAAATACAATTTCAAAAAATACACTTATACAAAAATTGATATTTTAAATTTATTAGCACTGAAAGTTCATTGTAACAAGTTTTTTTGTTTGCCTCTAAAACTAAGGGAACACTACAGTCGATAAGGTATATTTTGAGGGCAATACAGTCAATTGAGAAACAAGTTGAGTGTGTTACTACCCTAAAACAAAAGAGATAAGAACCAAACTTAGAACTTCTCACGTACAAAATTAGCGCTCTATTATAACTGCATGCATAGTCAATATTTATGTTGTAAATTGAAAAACTTATTTGAGTTATTTTTACTAAAGCAAACTTTTAAAATTGAAACTGTCTTATGATAATAATTGAAGTTATAGAACTGAGATAAAAAAGAAAAAGAAAAAAACTTTTTTAATAGAAATTTATAGAAAAAAAAAACTTTATTTATAGAAATTGCTCATGAGGGACTCATGTTAATTAAGAAAAATTGTAAGCTGTAAGATAATTATAAAAAGTATAATGCATCCCTGTAAACAAATACAAAATAAATTATTCAAAAAATATTGATTACAGAAGTGTATTCAAATAATATTTTCAATCATGAAACATATACCTTCTGCTTTTTACTTCCAGGCGTATTGCTACTTGGAAGACAAGGTAAAGGAACATCATCTTTACATTCAAGATGGCAGACAACTTTGCATTCTAAACAAAAATCAATTATATTTTATTAAAATTAATTATTAAAATAAATGACTATATAAATAATTTATATACTTTTAATAATTACATTAATATATTAATTGATTACAAAATAAATGTGTAATTTAATTTCAGGGATGATTCAGTTTATATTATTTTAGAATATTTAAAAAATATCCAGAAAAGATCTGAAATATATTTTTCAGAATCCCCTTATCATCGTACATCTTACAACTACCTTAAAGCTGACTGGAACTCTTTCTGTGATTTTTTTTGTGATAACCCATGGGTAGAAATCTTTCGTCTTCCTGCTAACAAATGTGCTTCTTACATAACTTCTTGGATTTAGGCTGGCATGGAATCTTTTATTCTCTCTCAACAAATCCAAGTCAAACCTCACTCTTCTCCTTGGTTTTCCTCACATTGGGCTGCTGCAATCTCCGATCAAACCAATTACTTTGATATCTATCAGCAAAAACATTCTCCAGAAAACAGATGTCTGTTTACTAGTCCTAGAAACCGTTTTAAATAGGTTTTGTCTAACGTCAAAACCTGCTCTTTTCAGGTCATGAAATCTTGTATATCTTTTAAAAAATTAGGACCCCGTGCCTTCTAGAGAATCTTAAACAGAATCAATAATAAGTCAAACAGGTGGATCTATTGCTTGACATTCATATCACTCCAGCTTCTGTATCTAAAGTGATTTCCTGCTTAGACTCTTCTATAGTTTGTGGCCCAGACAACATACCTGTTATAGTCTTGCAGAAGTGTTCTCCGGAGCTGTCGTCTATTCTATCAAAACTATTCAATAAGTGCTTATCAGAGTCTTGTTTTCCAGCCTGCTGGAAAGCAGCATCTGTTATCCCTATTTTTAAAAACTCTGGAAAGCAATCTGATTCGTCTAACTACCGTCCCATTAATCTTCTTACTATCATAAGCAAAGTTTTTGAATCATTAATTAACAAACACTTAATCTTTCATCTTGAATCTAATAACTTACTTTCTGATCATCAATATGGATTTCGATCTTCTCGTCCTACGGCTGATTTGCTAACAGTAATAACCGATAGGTTTTATTGTGCATTAGGTGGAGAGGTTAAGGCCATTGCTCTTGACATTTCTAAAGCATTAGATAAAGTTTGGCATGCTGGTCTTTTCCATAAGCTTTCTTCTTATGGTTTATCTGGAAACATCTTTAAGATTATTGAATCGTTCCTTTCCAATCAAAGTAAATTCCAATAAAAGTTGTCTTTAATGGACAGCACTCTTCTTCTTATTCTGTAACCTCAGGGGTTCCTCAAGGTTTAATCCTTGGCCCCATACTCTTTTTAATTTACATTAACAATCTTCCATATATTCTCACATTTAAGGTGGGATTGTTCGCTTATGATACTACCACTTATTCTTGAAAAGGATCTCACTTCTGCTACAGCTCACTGTGGCTGGTGAACTTTAATTCAGATAAAACTCAATTCTTTTCAGCCAATTGTTATTGCAATAATTTAGACCTTCCTACATTTATGAAACGTAATGTACTCAATGAACCATCTACCCTTCATCTTCTAGGATTAACTTTACTTCCAATCTTTCTTGGAAACCATATATCAAATCTGTTGCAAAATTAGCATCTACTAAAGTTGAATCTCTTTATCGAGCTCGACACTTTCTTACTCTGGATTCTATTCTGTATCTCTAAAATCTCAAACCCGGCCTTGTATGGAATATTGTTGCCATATCTGGGGTGGATCTTCTAATGATGCCCTTTCTCTTTTAGACAAGGTGCAAAAATGTATTGTAAACATAGTTAGACCTGCTTTTGCATCCAACCTTCAATCATTATCATATCGTCGTAATGTTGCTTCTCTTTCTCTTTTCTACAAATACTATAATGGATACTGCTCTAAAGAGCTAGCTTCAAGTATCTTATCTTTTTTCTGTGACTGTTCTTAAGTGCTCCAAAAACTCTTATTTGTCTAGTTTTTTTCCTCCAACATCAGTTCTGTGGAACTCGCTTCCTTCATCTTGCTTTCCTGATTCATATAATTTGCAATCTTTTATGTCGTCTGTCAACCGTTATTTTGCTCTACAATCTTCATCTTTTTTCTTCCAGTAACTTCCAACACTAATTAGTGGTTGCTTGCAGCCTTGTTGAAAGCGAAGATGTTTAAAAAAAAAAAAATCTTTTTTTTTTTAATGTTTTTAGAATAACAATAGGCAAAGAAACATTGATCAAAAAAGGTTTTCATTTGTTTTTAGTTTCTTCCAGTTGTACAGCTAAAGTTTTGGCACTGTTTTATGAAAGAATTAATTAAATTTTGAAAAAACAAGATAGCAATTTCTATTTGGACCAACAACAGGAAAGGAAATTGAAACTGATCCTGATTTAGAAATAAATCTGTAACAAGAATAGAAACAGAACAAAATGATTTTTTAACTATTAGGCTACCTAAGAAAAGCTTTAGTATTTGCTACTATAGCCAGCAATAGTGGTATACACAAATGAGCTGCTAAGCTAATAGAAGCACGTCTAGATAGAAAATTACTTTATATAGCTGTCACCATCATACTTTAGAACTTGTTGTTGGTGCTGTATGGAAATTGTTGTTTGGTAAAATTTTAAATCCTGAAAAAAACTGTTTGAAAAATTTAATAATGCATGGTCAAAGTTGGATAAAAATCTACCATTTCAAGTACCAGAAACTGAAAGCAAATAGTTGCTGAGCATAAAACATAAATTTGTCAAAAAACTTACAGGCATGTTATCTTTAAATGATTCAAAAACTTATCCAAGAGATGATTATTGTGAACCTGCTGAAAACACTCTGATAATCTTGGGTGGCTATGCATATATGTTGTTGGATGACCAACAAAATATATGCTGGAAAGAAGTATATGTTTTTCAAACAGATAAGATGATGATAAGGTTGCAAACCTCTTAAAAATTAATGGATTTTTAGCTTATTTCTATGTTCCTGCATGGATGAAAGCATCCTGTGGAGCAGATGCACCTATAAACAACCTCCAGTTTATTATCATGTTTGTATATATCCAGTTTAGTATCATGTTTGATTTTAGAGATGTTGACAAAGATTGCTGATGTTGGATTAAGAAGCTCCATTATCATCAATGGTACTTGTCAAATGAAGTCATCCCGTTTGTCTTGTTTAGTAAACATTCTTTAGTGACAAATGCATTAAAGAAAGAAATGGCAGATAAGTTGCTTTTAACTGTAATACCAGAAAACTTCTTGGTAAACCAGTCTTCAAAAAAATCGGTAGTTATCGGTAGCAACTTTAAAAAGTCTGATTGGGCTATACTATGATATACTGTAATAAGATATACTAAATCTCAATCGTTGTTCCATATTTTGAATTAGGAGTGTGCTGGTTGACAGAAAGTCAACCAGCACACTACAATTACATGTGTTACAAGTATATTAGAAAGATAAATAAATTTGTTGTGTCAAAAACATTATCTCTTCGAGGTGTAGATTAAGTAATAAGTTAATTAGCTCAAAAACTTAGCATATCAAAGATGACTAATTCTGCACAAAAGATAATTTCTGTTCACTTTGACTTTTTCATATTTTAGAAAAATATATTATCCACTTTAACAAGATATATCCAGGTACAGACAATCAGTTTAATAAAAACTTGAAATTAGTCTGGAATGATCTTGTAAAAGATACAGTTCTGTTAAATAGGAGTCTAACTCTAACAGGTTGGATAATTAAACAATATCTTAAAGATGAATAGTTCTGCAGAGATATAAAGGATAATAAGATTTTCAAAAAGGATAGATACAACTGTATTGTTTGTAGTTACTTGTTAAAAAAAATTTAAACAATCTATTTATATGATCATAATATTTTAAAATTAAACCTTTTAATTTTAGGATGGTAAATTAAAAAAGATTATCACGGTATAGCTGAAATATCTTTGATAGTAGTTTCTCAAAAAGAGAGGTTCAAATTTAGTATTCCTGGTACATTGCATCATGCAAGATTTAAGGCAAAATGCTGTATTACTTTAAAATGTATTTATTATCGAATCCAATCCAAATTTATTCAAGGAAAATATGGAAGAAACTTGTGTTTAGTTATGTATGCCAACATCTTTTACACTCAATTGTTTCTTAAAATAGTATAAGTAACTGCTGCCCCATCTCAGGTTGAAAAAATGATAATAAGAAACACAGCACAAAAATGATATACTAATTTTTGAATTGATCAATCATCTAATATTGATAAAATCTTGTATTGGATATGAAAGCTTTGTGACAGATAAAGAGATTTATGGATATAAACCTTTTTGGAGCTATTTCAAAAATAATATCATTTCACAGACACACCTATGTCTTCAAAAGACTTTTTTAAGAATCAATAAAGTTCTTTAATATAAAATACCATTAATATATTATTTAAAAAAATTATATTGTATAATAAAACACTCAACTTAAATTTAGTAAAAATATATCAAGTCTAATATATTAGGCGCTCTGGATTCTGATGAATACAGAGAGAACTGATTTACTGGTCTGGCGACCACTAAATTTTTTTTAATTATTTGAAGGCAAAATTGCATTTAAAAGCTATTTAAATGCTACTTTAATAAATTCTATTTATTAAATTTATTGGTTGTTGTTAGTGAGTTTAATACT
Organism: Hydra vulgaris; assembly: GCF_022113875.1. Classification (NCBI taxonomy): domain Eukaryota; kingdom Metazoa; phylum Cnidaria; class Hydrozoa; order Anthoathecata; family Hydridae; genus Hydra; species Hydra vulgaris. The sequence continues at coordinate 22,579,792 of NC_061162.1, read as the reverse complement.
CATCACACTATATGGCTTGGCTCTGGTGACAGTGACTCTGCAGGTGTTAAAACTCATAACTTTTGCCTTTCTCAATCTTTAATACAATTAGTCAATTTTCCAACTGGCTTTCGAGACAATCACAGCACTTTCCTTCATTTCCTGTAACTTCAGGAAATGAAACAGAAATTCTGACATCTAAGGTGACATTGTTTGCAGATGATACTACAATTATTTTTGTCTTGATAAGAAACCAGCACTCTCTGATTGTTTGGAGGAACTTTTGAGCTTAAAAAGGATCTCATTTCTGCTACAGCATGGGGTTCTCAGTTGTAGGTGAACTTTAATTCAGATAAATTTCAACTTTTTCCAGTTAATCATCGCAACAATCTATATTTTCCTATATTTATAAAGGATAATGTATTTAATGAGTCATCTACCCTTCGTGTTCTAGGATATCTAGTACTTCAAATCTTTCTTGGAAACTATATATCAAATACATTGCTAAATTAGCATCTGCTAAGGTTGCATCTCTTAATCATGCTCACCACTTCTTATTCCCGATTCATCTATGTAAGGAATACTGCTAGCATATCTAGAGCGAATCTTTGAATGATACTCTTGTGGTTTTAAAAACTATACTATTGCAGAGAATAAAATATTATTAAAATTTACAAAAAATGGGTAACAATGATTAAAGGAAAGTTGCTAGTTAAAAAAAAAGATACGAATGAAAAGTTTGATGTTTAAAAAAAAAAAAAAAAAAAAACAGAGGTGTTAACACATGTAATTGGATGTTATTCCTGATTACATTTTGTATTACAGTATTTCAGACAAACAAGTACTTTAAAAAAAAATTTATATACATGAATTAGAAAAAGCTGTACAAAAAGTTAGAGCCAAATAGAAAAATAATTTCTTACCTTTACACTTTGCAACTGAACTTCCAAATCGAACTTTTTTTTTGCACTAATAAATTAAAACTAATATAAAATTAAAAATACTAAAATTCAATAGTAACAAAAAAAGTGTATATTTACCGGTCCACATGCTTCTAATTTTACTGCAATCTTAGTAACAAAAGAATGAGCCTGGAAATAAAATAAAAAAAAGAACAGCAATACACAATTTACTTCTAGCGGTACATGATTAATACTATATATGAAAGCTCTTTTACTTTAAGTATTCATAACACATAAAAACAGGTACTTGCATGTGTGTCTGACAAAAGCAACTAATTATTGGTTATATTATATATATATATATATATATATATATATATATATATATATATATATATATATATATATATATATATATATATATATATATATATATATATATATATATAACCATTATTTAGTTGCTGTTGCTGACTAATATATATATATATATATATATATATATATATATATATATATATATATATATATATATATATATATATATTAGGGACTAATATATAAAAATGATACCCCCACATGACAGTATCTTGCTGTAAAAGGTCCTTAATGTCTGAATTTAAGCCACACCCAAATACTTTTGATGGTGTCGAAAAGGGTTTTACAATAGCCCTTGTGTATATTTATTAGCCTGGGCCAAAAAAACATTGTTTAAATATTTCTAAGGTAACTAAGGCTAAAGAGTAGCTACTAGAGAAAATTGTTACTGTTTTTATTTTAATTATAAGTGGTGGGAAGTGATCGCGTCATCATGCTAATTTATTATTTTTCTTAAAACTTTGGGAAATATATGCCAATTGTGGCACTTTGGTGGAAGGTGTTTAAATAGGTTAAAAAACTTAAAATAGGTTAAAAAACTTAAAATCTATTTTATAATACTTTTTAAAGCTTAGATTAGTATATACTACTTGCGTCCTAAGGTTTTTTGCAGTTTAGAGGTATAACATTTTCATATAAATATATAAATATTTTTAAGTGGAGACTTTAAAAGGGGCATAGACAATTTTTTAGTGTTTGAGCTAACTTCCAGACATCACTACAAATATTTATATGTTTATGTTTATGTCAAATAAGGATACTGTGCAATAAATTGTGAAGATTGGAGACTGGGAACAAAAAAAACCTAAACACCCATCCCCTATCTTTAATGTGAGAGCAACAAGTTTACAAAATATTTATTTTATTTTTATTAACTAAATTTAAATTCATTGAAAAATGCCAAATTTCATGACATAATTTCTTAGTGTTTGGTTTTGACCCACCAAAGTTTAATACCCCTTCCTCAAATTGAGGGTGATCTGAACTTTTTATGGTCATAATTTTTAAACACTAAGAGATTATTGCACAAAATTTGAAATTTTACAATGAATTTAGATTTAGTTAATAAGTAAAAAAAAAGAAGTAAAAAAATATCTTGTAAACTTGTTGCTCTCACATTAAGGGTACCCTTAACATGCAACAACTCCAACCATAGCAATTTTTTTGCAAACTATCTATATATAACATAAACATGAATATATATTAATGTTTGGAGTGTCCATCATATCTGGATGTCTCAAACACTTAAAAACTGTGTCTAAGCCTATGGACTAAGGACTATGCTTAACTAAAAGCGGATAGAAAAAATCCATTCTCTCTTAAGAGAACAGATTTGTTCAATCAAAATTAGTCAGAGAACTTTGTGACAAATTTTAATTTTAAACATCCTTATTGAAATATTTTATTATTAAATATTATAAATGGAAAGTAAAAAATTTTTCTGCAGACTTTTTATATTTAACTAACTTAATAGTTTCAAATAAAAAATAAAAGATTTTGTCTTGTGCGCGCATTTTATTCTGTGTTGCAGGTAGCTGTTAGGATTCACTAATTACTGGTTACTAATACACTAACTTTACTGGTTACTGTCCAGTTTTCACAAATGAAGTAAAATTCAAGGGGTCTGACACTGTTGTTACTGATTGTTCACTTTAAAATTCTTAACAAATTAGTTTATTATATCTTTTTTAAATTTTATTAAAGTTAGTTTTAACATACGATAGAAACTTTTTCTTAACAAATATAAAATGTATTTCATAATAAACTTTTTATAAAACATCTGATAAATATCATAATTAGAAACAGAACTGGTTGATAAAGAAGAAGCACTGAAATTGGAAGTTGATTCAGCTGAAGATGCATTGGCAAATTCTTTATATGCCTTTTTATCTCAGAAAGATGGTTTTCTCCATCAGTTCTTCACCTGGATTAAACCCTGCAGCTTGCTTTCAGATTTTGCTTTCTCAACATTCTGTTGAATGAGTTTGACTGCTCTTTTGATCAATCATTCACAACCTCCATTGATTTAATCAACGTATGAAACTTCAGATAACTATGAAAGTTTTTTCAATACTTAAGGTGAATTTTCAACCTAACACTCTGATCCTGTGTAAGTTCTACAGAGATGAATGTGTGCAATTGAGGTGGATTTCTCCTCAAAATAAACTTCTTCTAAGGGCATCATAGCCTTGATTCTGTTATGCTTAAACTCTTCACTACTCTTTCTATCAATATCCATGAGAACCTTAGCCAAAATTTTGTTAACATAATCACTATCCTCTGAAGTTAAGGCTATCACTACTAAAGCTGGATCAAGATACCAAGTATGATTCTCCGAAGACTTCAAGACTGTCTTATCAGCAGGTTCAGTTTTAACATAATGTCATATTTGCCATTAAATCCTTGATCCTGAAATTTATTTTTAAGTATAAGTTATTTTTAGTATAAACTTTTTTCAAATTAATTCCAAGCAACATTTAATACAACATTAGATTGTTACATATGGAATATTTATTAGTTTTAGAAAACAACTTTTTAAATTTTAAATTTACCATAAAAGTAACAGAAACAGAAAACTCATAGGTGAGAAACAACTAACCGTGTAGGAAACTAAAGAGTTAGTGAATTAGCTGAAAGAGCTTTAGACGGGTGTTTTTCTAAGAAACACATAGTGCTGGATCACATGCTTTCTCAAGGGTAACTGGTTGCTTGCCATCTTCTCAAGAATGCTTCCTACCAAGAAATTTTCTTTTTTTTTTCATGTAGATTTTTTGGGAACTTTAGCTTTCCAAGGCTGCTTCGATGTTGGTGTTAGAGGTAGACGTCTCTCTCTTTTCCTTGTTCTAATTTTTATTTAATTATAGACTTAAAAAATAAAAAGCTATAAACAATAAACTTAATGTTAAATATAATCTTTTAATAATACATTGCATAAATAAAATTGAATTAGAATGACAAAAAATGCAACCTGCATTTGCAACCATCTATAAGATTTAAATATAGAAATATCCTCTATTCACTTCTGTAACGTTTTTTTTTAATAATTTTTATGATTAATAAAAAAAAAAAAACAGCTTTTATTCAATTCATGTGAGAACTCCTTGTGCAAAAATAATTTCCAAAGGAATTGTTTTACAATCATTAATTATTGTCTAAAGATATTTTTACTTATTATTATTGTCTAAAGATATTTTATCTTATTGTCCTAAGGGAATTGCTTCTGTTGCAATTGATAATGATTATCTGAGACGAGTGTTGGAAACAATTGTCTAAAAAGAAAATTATTAGTAACAAACCTTCAAGTTATGGCACCCAGACACACAGAGCGTAGAGGACCCGGGTTGGTTTCCCCCAGTCAGCAAGCCTATAAGGCATTATCAGGGGAAAAAAATACTAGAAGTACTTTATTCTTATTTTTCATTTTAGTGATTGTAGGGTGAAAAGCAACCAGTAAATTTTAAATGAATTACATCATGAAGTCTCTGTACACTTCTCACAGTGGCCCTGGGCTGTAGACCAAACTATGTATGACGTTGAAAACATATTCAAAAAAACACAATCTTTATATTTTTAACAAAAATTGATTGTAAACTTTTAAAAAAACAAATAATTATTTAATTGCAGGATGCAAGTTATACTCGGTTCATATATTATGAAAAATAGAGAATTTGAATGTATATATTCTAGATAAAGGGACGTGCCAACTCATTAAAAATGCCTCCAAAAAGCCTAAAAACAAGATTTTTTAAAACTTAAAACAAAAAATTTAAAGAAAAAGCCATTCTAGAGCAACAAAAATTATCAAAATCAATACATATTTAATTGAAAATAAAAGAAAACAAAAATGACTACTTCGCGACAAAGCAAGACCATCATATAATGTAAACATTTTAATTTATTGAACTTTGAAAAAAAGTACACAAATATCTCATACTGCCTCATGCAAGAGCAACATGGGGTATATGTGTAAAAATGAACAATGTAGACTTATATGGTTATAACTGGATATAATAATATTATATCCAGTTATAGCCATAGCCTAAAATCTATCTATAGCCTAGAATCTGCTCCTAGCAAATTGTAACCTCAGTTTTAAACCCCACAATTTTCTTCTGATATTTATAAATTATTATACTCTGTTATTTTATAAATCAGTAGAAAAAGTAATTAAAAACAACATAGTGTCTTTTAATTGCTTGAGATGAGACTAAGACTAATATTTTTGAGTAAAAAAATTAACCATTTAATAAGTAATCTCTCGTGAAATGAGAGCTCATTTCTAGAGATTTGTTGTTTGCATCATTTACGTTATATTTTCTAAAGTTTTAAAAATATTTATTTTACATTTTATTAAACAAAAAAATCTGAATTATGCTGTAAATAAATTGTAAATCATAATCATTTATTTAGTTTTGTGAATGATTTTTAATGTTTAAAATGATTTAGAAACCAATAATTTTTAATTTAATTTTTTTTCCATTGTATTCGTCAATTTTTCTTCTTTGTATATTTCACCTGACCAACAATTGAGTTTTCACTGTTACACAGCTTCTTTTTTTTTAACATTGAATGCATATCAAAAAAGTGTTAACTATTCTACTATTTTGTTTCAATTCTATTTTACTTTTGCTTACTGTTTGCAAATGACCACATATTTTTTTTGAACTCGGTTGTACAGTACATCTCTGTCTTAAATACCCTCAGTGTTTTTTAATTATTGATGAATTATAAGTTTTTTATTTATTTTTACCCTTCAGCATGTTTGAATTATTGGTAAACAATAACACAATATGGTCTTGTTTACAAATATCTAAAACTTCATTAATTGTTAACAATGTTGTTTATTATGCTGATTAATAGGTCATCATGAGGACTACTGAATATAAGTTTTTATAATTAAAACAATTTCTTAAGATACATTGAAGCAACATTACTTCTTGATTAAACACTACTTTATCTATATTTATGGTGATAAAAAAAGTTGGAAGTTTTTTAAGCATTCTCTCTATAAAATTTTGCGGTCTTGAAACCTTGGGCTGATTGTATAAAAGGATTTTAATCACTGGATGGTAAAAAAAAATTAAGACTATTCAATAAGTTTTATACAAGGTCTTAAAAAAAATAATTCTGAGTCAGGATTTGAGAAAATAATTTTTGACAAACATTTTTCAGAATTAGTTTCAAACCAAATGCGCAATGCAATTTTTTTATGTTTTAAGTTTAAAGACTTCAACTTCGTTTCTGTTATATATTTTATCATAATTGATAACTAATTATAATTAAAGTTAAAACTGTTTTAATTCTTTTACCAGTTTCATTTTCTATATGTAGGTTCGATGCACTAACAGTTCCAAGTTAAAACAAATTATTTAAAAATAGAACAAACTTAAAAATACAAATTAATATATAAAGTAATGTCTCATTTTAATAATTCCAGTTTGCATTCTGCACCTTGTTTAGTTAGCTTCTTCTGTTGCATCTTCTTTTTTTTTTTTAAATTAGTTGACATTATTTGATAACTTTAAGATGATTTTATCTTTTTTATCTTTAAATAGAGAAATGCCCTGCTTTGATAACCAGGGCGTATAAACTAAGGTAAGAGCAGGCATCATCTCAAGCACAGGAACAACAAACAACATTTTGTTTATGAAGTGTTGCATGGACCACCTGTAATTTGACATTTTAACACCATTGTGTACAAAATGACAAGTATCACCAACATAAAGTAAGCAACAATTTGGTTTTCATGTCTAATTTTCCTTCTCATACAAATAGTAGAATCCAATAAATTGAAAACAAGTATTAATGATGCACAGTGTTTTAATACAACTAATGAATGATATTAAATATTATAATAATATTAGTTTTGTAGCAAAAACATGCTATGAATTTACTAGGAACCATTTTTTTTTTTTTTTTTCTAAGAACAAAGTATTAGAAAATTGTATTTCCAAATATAATTTCGTAGATAAACAGATTTAAAATATTTTGTAATAACTCTCTTAAAAGAATAAAAGGTGAGAAGAATCAAAATTGATCTTTTGGATTGCTTTAATATGATTGCTTCTTACTTTAAGCCATTTTAAAATAGCAAATGTATTAAAGATACCAAAAGATACAAATTGTCATTTTCCACAAAAGAATAACTTTAAAAAAAAACAATTCAAAGAATTAAAAAAATGTTAAAATAATATTTTAAAGATAATAATAAATACCAGTTCCTTGCGAGCCATTCGAGGAGAGGAAATTGTATTAAACTTTTTCTTTGGTGATCTAAATAAAAAGATATTTTAAAATAAATATTGGCAAGATTGTTTTTGAATAAAATAAAATTGTAAGAATTAAATAGAAAACTATAATTACGTGAGATGATCAAGGCTAGGATATATATTTGATATAGTGTTTTGCTTGATCATTGTCCTGAAAATGAAAACAAAAATGATAAAAAGATGTTTTGTAATAAAACATAAACATATCAAAAAAGATTTTTTTTTAAATCATCAAAAATCAATAAAATTCAATTAAACTTCAAGTTTGATATTTTTAGCTAATTGAACAAACTGGAATAACAAATTTTTAAATTTCCCATTGTGAATTTGATTCTCTTGAATTTAGTTAATCAGACTAGTTAGTAAATTAGTATTGACAGGGTTAACAAAGAGGATTATTTTAATTTTTTTAATATTTTGTTAGTCCTACTTTTGTTGTTGTTGTTGTTGTTGTTGATGTCGATAACGTGATAATGTAAAGCTAATAAATAAGAATATGAATATATATATAAATAAATATATACACACACACACACACACACACACACACACACACATATATATATATATATATATATATATATATATATATATATATATATATACACATATATATATACATATATATATATATACATATATATATACATATATTTACATATATATATATATATATATATATATATATATATATATATATATATATATATATATATATATATATATATATATATATATATATATATATATATATATATATATCAGGGTGTTGACTCTTTGGGAAATTTTTGGCATCTCTAGTTTCTAGTATTGAACTTTGGTTTGAAAGTAACTGAAAAGTCATTGGTTTTTTTTACTTTTTGAAAAAGACCACCCATCATGACCCTTGATTAACACGCTAGGTCCCATATATCATGTGAATTTCTTTTTTCTTCAAAAGTATAACAACCTGGGTCTCAAAATACCAGATATTAATAGTGATTTCAAAATTCATAATCTTTCCTATTGAAATGTTTTTGAATAAAAATATTGCTAACAAAATGTCATAAAAAAAAGACTACTCCATTTTTCAGTTAAAAATTGTTGTTTTTTAAATATAAAATTTAAACAATTTATTTTTATTTAAAACCATTATTATTTCTGAAATCTCTATGAAACTCTGATTCTTTTAAGGTCAGGTTGATATACTTGGAGAAAAAATATTTCACGATATAAGGGATCCAGCGTGAGACCAAGAGTCATGGTGGGTGACCTTTTTCAAAAATTAAATAAAACCAATGACTTTTCAGTTACTTTCAAACTAAAGTTAATCTATTTTTTATACAGGAAACTGGAGATACCAAAAAGTCAACATCCTAATATATATATATAATATATATATATATATATATATATATATATATATATATATATATATATATATATATATATACATATATATATATATATATATATATATATATATATATATATATATATATATATATATATATATATATATATATATATATATAATATTTTACATATAATTATATATAATATTTTACATATAATTATATATAATATTTTACATATAATTATATATAATATTTTACATATAACTATATATAATACTATACATGTGTGTATATATATACAAATCTTTGCGCACTTAGTCTAAAATATTAGTATAAAATGTTACTAATGACATCATACTGACAAATAAAAATTAGCATAAAATATTATTGATGACATCATACATCATACTGAAAAAAGAAGCTGTGGGGGCTTCAGCACACACACACACTCACACACACATATAAATCGTATATATTGTTAATTTTTTTTTTTGGTTATGCAAGCATGCTACCACATATGCTTCAGTATAATTATTACACATAGATAAGATGTTCAAACCTTTTATTATCCTGTCCCTCTTCCTAACATAGAGATTATTTATTAATCTAAAAGAAGTCTCACTACTCCTCATGATATCTATCCTTTTTGATTTTACTGAATTGCTCTACAATTTACAATCTACCATTACTATGACTTGGTGGCTCCATTCGTCACATGTATGCAATCATGGTGTTGCAGAAACAAAAAAATTACCAAAAAAAAATTATTCTTGAATTATATTCACTTTATATCTTGTAAAAAAAAGTTTTTCCTTTTTTATTAAAAACAATTATTTCAAATAATATTTTAAATAACATGTATTTTTTTTCATCCTATTTTTTAAAGAATAAGTTAAAAAACGTTTATTATCTTTAAACTTGTCACTTGTGGGTAAGGATAGTAAGAGCTTGTAAACTTTGGATGATAGTCCACCTAGAGATAGTATCACAATAAAAACTCATTTCTGATCTGAAAAACCGATTAATCCCTTGAAAGGCATCTGGTTGTAAAGAATGCCTTTAACTGTTTCCATAATGAGAATTTTAGTCTTCCATAATAAGAAAATGACAAAACTTGTGGTTAAAACCTGTCCACACCACCTATGTGTAGAACCATAGACATTTAAGCTATTGCGATTCCCTATTACAAATATAAAAAACTGCTATTTAAAATTTAAATAATGTAATCATCTTAATTTCTGCAACTACACTATACCAGCATATTGAAATCAAGTGTGGGTTATAGTTAAAAAGACCAGGATTTTAAAACTTACTTAGGGAATACCAACTCCCCACACATGCTCTGTTCATATAAAAGAAAATATTAAAAAAAAATATTTGAGCTAAATTTTTTTTATTGAAAATAATTAATAAATGTATACTAATAAACATTAAACTTATTGTTTTAGCCATAGATCCTTTTTCATTTTTCTTTAAAAAAGTTTAAAAATTCTTGTTTTTTTATTTAAATTTTTATTTAATTTTTTTAAGTTAAATTTATTTCTAATCTTTCACATTTAATTATTTCATTATTTTTAAATTTAAAAAAAAGGGAGTGAAGACCAAGTGACAGTGGTCCCATTATTGCTGTGATCACTTATAAGTTTTATATTAATTTTTCACTAAAAGTGTTTTATATTAAAACCTGAGACAAACCATTCTCAATGCAACATAAATTGAAAAACATCATTCAGCTTTATTTTTGAATCCTTACATGTTTTCTCTGCCTTTTTTTTAGAGAGGTTAAAATTAGTTTTAAAATCTTAGTCGGTAGCAAGAAAATTAATTTTGGGCGGTTGAAAACTCCTGATAAACTATCTTTAAGAAGCTAGGCTTCTTGCCTTAATAGTTCTTCTAAAACCAAATTCCCTAATATGACACGTTTGTCTACTACCATTGTTAAAAGCAAGTTTTCTGAATGTGCAAAAAAAGCGTTTCTCTCAATTACTGGGTTTACTTTTAGCAAATCATTGCTAAAAGTAATAGACTCAGTAATTAAGAGAAACAAGTAATAGACTTGGGCAGGAATCTTGACAATTTTATTATTTCAAATACATGTTCTGCTCCATTTGAGAAGTGTTTACTTTTTTTTATTATATGAAACCATCCAGGGACATATGATTTTCCTCTGTTTTGTTTGTGGAAACCGTTTTAATTTAAGTTTTTCAACCACTAGAGCTTTGTCCCTCCTCCCATCAAAATACAGTCCTTGTAAAGGGTTATATTTTTCCTTGCTCTGCATTTGAAGTTGTGAATGGTTTCCGTTTTTGCTCTTTTAATTTTATTTTTGTTAACAACAAGACTATGATCATAATTAGTTTCGATACCAAAATCTTGCAAAACACTTTAGGCAATAGCTGCCATTGCTCTGTCTGATACTCCATAGTGATCACTAGTCAGAGCAGTATTTTTCATTGTAATGTGCATCTGCGATGATGGCTTAGTTAGCTTAAATTCTTCTAATTCTTCATCGATGATATCTTTAATGGCTACGGAGGCATCACTATCAAACTCATTTCACTTAAGTGTTTCAACTAAATGGTTTGAGCATGAATGTTGTGATAATAGATTATTAGCGGGCAGAGTTCTTTTAAGTTCAACAAATTTCATATCTTCTCTTAGTGTAATTTTTTTTTGTTTCTTTTATGTCAACACTTCCAATTTTACCAATACCATGCATTCTTTGTAAGTACAAAAATTTTAGTTCAACGATGTTCTGTTTCAATTATCTGTAAGTGTGAAAATTTTTATTTTCACACTTACAGATAATTGAAACAGAACACTCACATTCAAAAAACTGCTCTAATGCGAACATTATTAAAAAAATGATAAAAAGCAAGTATTTATTGAAATATTTAAGCATGATGCGCTAGCTCCAGACGTAAAATATTTGTACTATTTTTTTTTGCATTTTCCTTAGATACACTTGCGGCATGTTTTCCGCGGTTTAGCAAATCAAAAATCAGAAGAAAAGAGTAAAAGTAGAATTTTGCAGAACCTCTGAAGTTACAGAATATAATGATGAGTGCTGTCCATCAAGGACAACGATCGGAAAGGAGGGATTTAATAATCTTAAAGATGTTACCTGATACACCAGCATGCCAAACTTTATCAAAATTAGAAATGTCAATACAATAGCCTTAACGTCTTCACCTCTATCTAATGCACAAAAAAATCTATTGGTTATTACTGTTAATAAACCAGACAAGAAGATCGAAATCCATATTGATGATCAGAAAGTAAGTTATTAGATTTTAGATAAAAGATTAAGTGTTTATTAATTAAAGATTCGAAAACCTTGCTTATGATAGAAAAAAGACTAATAGGAAAAAAGTTATACGAGTTAAATTGCTCTCCAGAATTTTGAAAATAGAGATAACGAATGCTGCTTTTCAGCAGGTTGGGAAACAAGACTCTGATAAGCACTTGTTAAATAGTTTTTAAAGTATATAGGACAGCTCCGGAGAACACTTCTGCAAGATTATAACAGGTATGTTGTCCAGACCACAAGCTGTAGAAGAGTCTAAGTGGGAAATCATTTTAGATACAGAAGCTGGAGTGATTCGAATATCAAGCATTGGGTCAACCGGTTTGTTATCCATATCAGGTAGAACGCAAATAGTGAAATCAAGAGATGATATTGATGAAAAGTTCTTAGCAAACAATTCAGCTTTGCCTTTAGGTGAGGTGATAAAGTCTGAACCATACAAAAGAGGTGGAATTACAGACTTGCATTATTACTGATACTGTTTAAGATTCTCCAGAAGTCACGGGAGCCTAATTTTTTAAAAGACATACAAGATTTCATGACTTCAGAAGAGTTTGTCTATTTTCTGGAGAATTCTTTTGCTGATAGATATCAAAGTAATTGTTTTGATCAGAGATTGCAGCAGCACAATGTGAGGAAAACCAAGGAGAAGAGTGAGGTTTGACACACATTTGGCTGAAGCAATTTGTTTTATTCTTTAAAAAAAAACTTATTGAACCATTTGAATCGTTTATATAATTTTCTAAAGTCATTTATTTAAGAAAGCTAATTTTGTTCATAATTTGAATTGTTGAGAGGGTATGAAAGATTCCATGCCAGCTAAAAACCAAGTAGTTATGTAAGAAGCACATTTGTCAGCAGGAAGACGAAAGATTTATACCTAAGGGCCACTAAGAAAATCATGGAAAGAGTCCCGATCACCTTTAAGGTAGTTATGATAATAGTGATGATAATGGATACTGATGATGAGGAGGAATGAGATAATAGTTTTATAGAAATCAAACCATGATCAAAAGCACCTAAGAGTGAATGTGGAGAAATTGAGCACTGACTAGGATCAGAAACAAGACATAAGTCGAGTAGAGAAAGTAAATGATTCAGGTTGTCTGGAAAGCGAGTTGGAAAGTTGACTATTTGAGTTAGAGATTGAGAAAGGCAAAAGTTGTGGGCTTTAACGCCTGCAGAGTCAATGACACTAGAGCCAAGCCAATCAGAGTGACGAGCATTAAGATCACCAACAACAACAATATTAACTGATGGATAAAGAGAGAAGACTCAGTCAATTTGATCAAAAACAACATCAAGTGCAGTCTTGAGATGAAGGAGAGCAATATAGAACAAAGAGAAAGGTGATAGAGTGAAGTGGTGCTAAACGAAAGCAATTAAAGAATAGTCAGTGGATTTAAACCTTGTTTTCCAACAAATTCTTAGGGTGAATTCTTATGAATGTAAACACCCAGGCCAAGCATGTGACCATTGGAGTCTTTATTAATTAAAGGAAGATAATCATTAACACTAAGATCACAAGATGAACTCAAATTAGTTTTACAAGCAGCAAGTAGATCTGGTAAACTTTGAAAGAGATAAAACTCAACAGAAGAAAAGTTACTTTGAAGACCATGAATATTAGTGAATGATAAATTTAGAGAACTTGGTGATGACAATGGCTTTTTGTGTTTTATAGTTTTTGGTACTTTAGTCATTTTTAAATTTGTTAAAGAATTTGACTTAAAGCATAGATAGTACTCAGTGCACTATTAAATAGTCTAAGCAATTGCCTCATTACTATTAATGAACCCAAAGCAGTAACAAAGAGCTCCAATGTGGCCTTGGCAATGCACACCAAAAGTAAAAACAGGGGCACCATCCATGCGCAACATGGCACTGTTAGTATTTTACAGCTGTTGATGGAATCAGCTTCTTTGAGAGCTACCACAGAGTTCAGGAAACCTGACTACCATAAAACTGAGTTTTAGAGCTGTACCCTCATTAGGAGATAATAGAATGAGTTGCCTAGTCATAAAAACAGAGACATAAGCAAAACCCATGCATCAAGTGAAGAAGATCCAGCATTCAACATCCTAAAAAAAATGTATTAATCCTAAAAACAATGTATTATAAATACATCTGCGAATCTGCAAAACAATAATATCTTATCTTAACTAAATCTTTCTTGGCAACAAACGCTCTATTATTGTTTATTTGTATTTGAAATTTTATTGTATTGAAAGTTTATTTGAAAGTCACAATAACAACAAAAAAAATAAAACTATATAAATAAAAATAACTATAAGATCTTATTATATATCACAGTATCATCACATCATACCCTAAGGCAGATCTCTTACTCATTTTTAAAATACTGAAAAATTTTTTATGATTTTTAAAGTAAAATTACTTAAGATCAAATAAATAAAGGAAATTAAGCGAAGGGTAAAAAACAAAAGACAAAGTTAAGTGATAAACGTTTGTGGAGGAGAACTATATGCTTATTCCTTAACAATGTAATTGTTGAATTAAACAATAATACTCTGGAAATTTATGTATAAAACCATTGATGTTAACTTTAGTTACCTGGGAGCTGCTTCAGAATTACTTTTAGCATCATCGCTTAATTCAGTGACTTCACCTTAGATATAAAATTATGAAATTATGCAAGTAAGAATTATGAATGATAGAATTCTTGATATTCAATCAATTAACTACCATTATTTTTATGTATACTACTATACTCAATGAATATACTAATATTAGAATTTATTTATTATTATTTTTACATATAATATTTTTAACAATATTGCTAAATTAAGAGCTGAAAAAAAAAACTATATCAGCATATAAGGGTATTATTATACAAACAATCATTTTAATAACCCATTCAGGTGGTTTGAGGTTTAAATCCACCTGAAACTTCTAGAAGAACTTTTGATTGTTTAACAACTTTGTCACTTTCATGATATTTACCTTGCTGATGTCCTTGGCAAAAAAAAAAAGCATTTAGAAGAACTCAAGACTGATAATGACCAATAAGAAATTGATGAAGACGATAATGACTCTGATGATGATAAAGGTGAGGAATATCAAAAAAAATTAGACAACAACAGTGTGATTAATTAGGTACCAACTAACGGTATGATTAAATTTTTGTGAAACTAAAAAAAATTGCTAACTTATTCAGGAGATATCTAACCAAAAATAATATTATTTAACAATGTTGTTTGAAAGAGTTATTAAGAACAATCAATGATTTTTGACACAAAGATAATATGGAACTCTGTGTTCCAAAGATAATATGGAACTCTGTGATCAAAATCCTTTCATGAAATTTCCAGATAAAAATTTTTAGAGATCTTATTCAATATAAAAAAACTTTGATATGGGTGGACTTTTTAGATAATTAGGCAATTCAAATGGTTATGATAAAATTACTGAAGATTTATTTCTTTCATATCCATAAATAAATGATCTTTCAAAAATTGCAAAAGATCTATTAATAGGAACTTTTTTGTTACAATTGAAAATTGCTAATCTTAATTGGTTATTGTCAATCAAATGACTTAAACAAGGGAACTCCTCCAGAATCTAAAGATTTATTTTTAAAGATAAGTAAATTGATAAGCTTTATGAATATTTATCTGAATATGTTGTATGAAAGCAGAAATATGTTTTAATCTATTAGCTTATTCACTACCATTAATTGTTGAAATCATTGATACATTATATTTTTTAAGGTCAAGTTTAACCAAAAATAAATAATTTTTACTCATTTGGTTGAAGCAATTTGTTTTATTCTATTAAAAAAAAAAAAAAAAAAACTTATTAAACTATTTGAATCATTTAAACAATTTTCTTAAGTCATTTATTTAAAAAAGTTAGTTTTGTTCATAATTTAAAAAGCCCTATAAGGGTATTACAAGAGTGTTATAGGTTGATAGGTTTGATAGTATTAGTTTATTTAATAAGCTATTAGAAATTTCTTGGTACCACAATAAATAATGATCTGCTTTACTTGTTGCTTACTGCTAGTTCATAAAATGAAAAATTTTTATGAACTAGCTTTATATCTAATCTATTAATACCAAGTATTTATGAACCATTTTTACAAGAGTTTTGATACCAAGCAGTAGAAGTAAATGTTAATTGCTTTTTGTTCTAATGTGAAGACTGAACTTTATTACAACATATTGCTGAATATTTTTTCTAATTTTTTTAAAAACGAAAATTAAAAAATTTATAGAGTTTCAAAGAGCAGTTTCAAAAGATTAATTAGCTGAAAGTCTAAATTCTACTATACAAGAAGTTGCTTTACTGCATTATCTAAATAATATTGAATTCAGCATGCATATAACAATTGATCACTAAATTAGATTTGTTATCCTGTTTACAATTTTGTTAAAGAAGTGTACAATTTTTAGTTTGTAACATAAAAAGTTAAAAGTTAATTACGCTGGAAAACTTCTATTGCTTTTATTTTTTCTGTATGGTTGTCTTTAGCATTTAAAAGACTAATCCAATATTTTTTTGTAAACCTAAATTTGATCTGTTGTGTGGAAATTGAAAACAAAAGAAATGCTTTGAAATGCTCACATGATATTGTTAAAGGTATTCATTCTAAAATTTAATTATATAGAAAATTTTTCTTAATAGAAGGATAGAAACTAATAAAAAAGACTTATTGTTAGTATATCTTAACCAATTAATCTCTTGATAAGGTTGTTTTCCAGGCAGAATGAGTAAACAAATATATTAAAAATTTGTAAATAACATTATTAATTACATAAGTGACATTAATAAACATTATTAGATAACTGATTCTTCCAATTTAAATTATAGCTGAATTTAAATAACAGACAAATAGTTTTTTTTAAATCAACACTAATAACATTAACAAAAAAAAAAAAATAGTTTCCTCAACTACAGTGACCCCTTCAGCTTTGGTTAGGTTGATGATTTTTTTTTCAAAAAAAACCTACTGCTTGTGGCAGATTCCTTCAAATGTTGACGTGAAGGTAAGCGCTTTTCCTGTGGAGGAGGTCTTGGAAATTCATGATCAAGCCTATCTGTTAAGTGAAGATTTTTGTGTGGGCTTGTTTCTTTTAACTGCACATGAGTTTCAACAACATGAGAAACCTAATTATAATAAATCATATGAATAATAATTATTTGCCATTAAAGCAAGTCATATTACATATTTTGTTTAGTATTTTATATGTTAGTTTATGTTTCTTTGTTTGATATATACTGTTAATTGCATTTTCTTTATTAAACATATTCTGTCAACATTAGGTCATTTCATTTAACAATATTTTTTAAAACAGTTAGCAGTTTAACACTTGATTTTACTTAACGTCTCACTTTAAACTTTACTTAGATTTTGAAACACTTATCTGAAAGTTAAAATTATTTTCTAGAAGTTTATATAATTAATTTTTAATTCAACTTTTTAAAATATTCTTCACACTCTGTATTATGCAACACTAAATTATATTTAAATTTTAACATTATGCTTACATTTTATTTATACACCTCTATATATACTTAGTATATATAGAGGTGTACAAATTTATTAAAATTAAAGTATAAAAGTTATTCATTTATAAAGTTTATTTTATAATTTTATTTTTTTAATAATACAAAAACGGAATGTTTTAAAGGGATCCCAAAGTGCTATAAAGATATGATCTCATATGAAAGAGCATAAAAAAAAAATGTTTGATGTATATTATTTTTTTTAAAACGTAATAATAAACACACTAACAAATTTAATTTAAAAAAAAACGCTTTTCTTCGATTAAAAAAAATGTGTCTTGTCCAAAGTTTATTGACTCAATTGCCTCAAAAAACTAACTTTTGTACGTCAAATTAAACAAAGTAGACAAAATGTCATTATTGTAAACGTATTCATTGGTAATTAAATTTAAAAGTAAAGTCTTTTTTTTTTTTTCAACTAACACATAATTACTTACAAGAATAAGTTTTGTAGCATTTTGTGAAAATATAATTTTATATTAAAATTTTTTAAATAATTTTTAATTATATATTTGTGTTATAAGGACAATTCCATGGCCAAAAATGAATAGAAGTCAAATTTTGAACTCTTTTTAGTCAGTTTTTAACAAATGAATATTGATCTAGACACATGAAAGTTTATTTAAAATATTTCCTTAGTACAAAAATAAATTTATTTCAGTCATTTTTATGGTTTCAAAAGTGACGGTTACTCTCATTTTTGCTTGATAAAAAAAATAATTATTGTAAAATGTTTTAGTTAAATTAACATTTATGTTAATTTTGCTATACTTTTTTGGTAAAATTGATAAGGTTGAGTAGACATTTTATTAGAAATTAAACTAAGACAGGGCTCGAATTAACGCAAAAAAATCTAATCGCAAAAAAATTTTTTTTTTGCTCTCCCCTCCCCCTCTCTCTCTCTTACAGCTGGCGCCGATATACGGTAATGGGGGGAGGAATTTGCGTTAGTATAAAATTGTCTCTTTAGCACGTAATTGTTATCTTTTAACATACTATCTCTCATATTTAAATGCTATCTTATGATTTTCTTGTTTGGCGGAGTTTAAAATAGCGTAAGTTACTGTTATAATTTACAGCTTAATTTATAATTTAAAGTTTAAGTTACAATTACAGTGTAATGAGCAAGTAACGTATTTAATACTATTAATTAATTGTTTTTATTTAACATGATACTTAAAAAAGTAAAAGTAAAAAAATAAGAGTAAAAAGCAAACATTACTATATTTCAGTGACGGATCCAGGGGGAGAATGGGTGTATGCATCCCCACCACCACCACCACCACCAGGATCTGAGAGTCTTGAAAATAATGAGACCTTGTTTTTTGAAATTGAAAACCTTGTTTTTTGCTTTTTTTTAGGAGATGCAAACATGGTACAAAATTAAAAATTGTTTTAACATCCCCCTCCACCAAAAATTCCTGGATCGGTCACTGCAATATTTTAAACCACTTTAATTAGTCATAGAAAACTGTTTAATACAATCACGCTGACAAAAAAACATGTGTTTTTAATGAGTATTTAATTGTTATTGTAAAAAGCTATATAACAACAATGAAACAAAAAGTTATCTTTAAAATATAAATAGTTTATAAAATAGTAAAATATAATAAGTTTTTCATTTAAATAGTTTTTAAGTTGATGTTTTTATTCAATTTTTCTATTTTAATTGTTTTCCAATAAAAAGTGAAACAAAAAAATTTGGTTTAATAAATTGTATTATACTTTATGTTTAAAATAAGGCGTTAAAGTAAAAAAATTGCTGGTTTTTATTAGCATTTTTATACTGTTTGAAAAAAAAAAACTAATAAAAAAGAATTAACTAATAATATATTAATTAATAATTAATAAAATTAATAATAATAATCAATACTTTTTTATTCAAACAGTATACAAATGCAAATAAAAGTCAGTAATTTTTTTGCTCTAGGGTTTTAAGCCTTATTTTAAACATGAAGTTTTGATAAAACAAAAATAAAAACCAACTTTTCGCTTTAAAGACCTTGTAAAAATTTTCCACGCAGAGATTTAAAGTAGTTTAAATTCAAAAATGTTTTACCTTGAAAGAAAATTTCCGCGCGAAAGAGCAAATCATCTATTCATCTATCTATTCAGAATAATAAATTTTGTGTGACGTTCTTTATGATAAAAAAAAGCTAAAAAAAAAAGTAATTAAATAACCAAAAAAAAACAAATCGCGAAAAGATTTTTTTTAAGAAAAAAACTAATCACGAAAGTGTGAAAAGCAATCGCAATCGCGATACGCTTAATACGAGCCCTGTAAGACTTTTTTATAAGTTCTAAACAATTTAAAACTATTACTTAATAACTTTTTTTTAACGACGCCTTTCAACAAAATTCTATTAAACTGTTTTTGCAAAACTAATTAAAAAAACTTGATTAAAACTAAACTATTTAATCACAACTTTTTTTTACTTGAAAATTAAAGTAGATATTCTAAAGTTGTTGTGACGTACTAACATGATTTTTAACGACTAACAATCGAGTTTCAATAGTAAAAAAAAAAAATTAAAATGGAGTTGTTTTTTAGTAATTTTGGCAATTGCTTTTTGTTAGCATGCATTTATTATTACCACTTAGTGAAAAAGAAAAAAAACTTACATATTTTTTTTAATGCTCTTTCATATGAGATCATATGTTAGGAGCACTTAGGGATCCCTTTAATAGTAAAAAATTTCAATATATTTCAAAAAAAAATAAAAAAATATGCATAACACTAACATCTATACCTAAATTTCAAATACAAGCTTTAAAAAAATAAAATGTTTAAAGAAACTTCTAACTTCCAACACGTTTAAAAAACAAAAGACAGTCTTTAAAAAAAAATTCCAAATTGGTTTATTAGACTAAAATGGCTTAAATTGACTTTAGCTATTTTAGTATAATCCTAAACTCTTCAAAATAGATGCACTTTTTAGAAACACAATCTACAAATCTAATAATTCTATATAAATAATGATGTAAATAATGGGGTAATAAATTAATAGTAGAGTAATAAACTCACATTCAAAAGGTTTGAGATTCAAATCCACCCTACACCTCTGTAACAATTTAATTTTACCCTGTACACCTCTTAAATACAACATTTATACCTCTAGAAATACAATGCTTTAACCTGTTTCTCTGTTCAGCCTTGTTTAACAAGATTGATATTTTGAAGTTTAGGCTTAAAAGAGAGCTACAAATAAAATAAAAATTTATTTTAAAAAAAGCCCTTTTTCACAGTGGGCCTAGAGGTGGAAATAGACAAAAAAAATTTGCTTGAGAAAGCCAAAAAAAACTATTTATTCAGAAAGTCAGATAAATTTGTGGATGAATAAAAAAAAAATTTATGTTTATAGCTAATTTCTAAGTGACGATATGCAATTTTGAAGTTGATGAATTTCCAATTTTTTTGTGTATCTATAAAAGTTTAGTAAACTTGGTTAGTTTCCACTCAAAATTGATTTACCGACATAAAAATTGATCAAACTTATGTAAAAGTTGTTTTTAATTTAATATGAAATATATTTTTGAATAAATAAATTAAAAGTGTTTTATTTTCTTTAATTTTATTTTTTTTACAGCTTTTAAAACCTAATTATGTAATTTTTGTTATATTAATAAATTTTGTTATAAATTTATGCTGTTATTTTTTACAAAAAATCAGATTAAATCTTAAATTTTTTCAAAAGTGCTAACTTACCTCTATTGTGTCATACATTTTTTTAATATTTAAAATTTCTTCTTTTCAAATATCTCAAGGGGAACTGAGGCAAGTTAGCACTTTTTTATATTTACATGATTTAAATAGGTTGAACAGTGATTACTTTTATTTTCTTAAAATATGTGAAGATTTAGTTTTTGGTTACAAATATGAAATATTTTTAATTTCTATTTGTTTATTTGATATGATTTTGTGTTTGTTTTAGCATAAGTAAAGTAAAATAAAAAATAAATGTAATGGAGGAAAACAAATATGTAAAATACATCAAAGAAATAGTTTTATTTGAATAATTTATTAAAGCTGACAAAACTGCTAGGTCAATTTCAGTAACATATTCATATATCAAAGAAATACTTTATAAAAACTTTGAACTATCAGTTAATTCACTGGAGTTTGAAAATGTTTATGAAAAAACATGGAAAACGTTACAAACGCTTGAAAGAAAAACATTTAAAGAAAAATGGATATGCATTTATAATTTCACGTGCATCAAAAGATATTGTTTATGAAGTAGAGGATACTTACATAACAGAACCGTGTTTTTCAAAACAAAGAAAATATTTTACAGAACTATGCAATAAGATAAAAAAAGAGAGGACACAGGAACTCCTCAATTATATATACAACTTTATCGCTAATGAGTGCCCAGAGTTGCATGTTAACCAGTTATTGGGTTACCTCTTATATAGAGTTAATACACAAAATAATAAAAGTGTTGCTTGTGTTGGCAATGCACTTTTTACACACAATATGGAAACAGCAGATACCTTTAGCATAGACGAATCCATTGCTTTAATGCATTCCCTTACATTAAGTAAGGAGCAAATGAGAAGGTTAAGATTTCTTTTTCCTTCAAAAGGCATATATTTTCCAACAACCAATGAATTGTTTGAAAAAAAAAAAAACTGTGCCCTACAATTAGTAATGTTTTGACTGGAAAAGGTGCTTCTGTTCAATACAAAGTGCTTGTAAAAATGACAATTGATTCTGTTTTGAATATAATTAAAGATTCTTTTATTTCAGTAGACGGCGATGAGTATCAGATGTGTTTCAAAGATAGTTGTGATGGAGCAGGGCAACAAGTATCAATGAAATCAAAAGAAATGATTGAAAGCAAGTCAAATATGTTTCAATATGATCTTATTCCTCTGAAACTAATATGCCATCGAGATAGTAAAAATATGACCCTGTGGCAAAATCATTCACCAAATGCATCAAGATCATTATGTCCTGTGATAAGAGAAACTGAAACTAATCAAGATTTGCTAGATCTTATTCTTCTAACTACTGATAACGCACGAGAAGAATTAAATGCTGAAGGAATGTGTTGTCTGTTTGGAAAAAATTATATCAATGTCAAAATTTATATTCAAGATACAATGAAGGATTTAAAATTTAAATGACTCATCAGCGGACTAGGAGGTGCAGATTGTATACTTTGCAAAACAAAAACTTCTGAATGGACAGATATTACAAGAGTTAGTGAAGGATTTCTGATTGATTAATCATCAGAAAAAACTTGGCTGTTGCATGAAAAGCTAGTTAATAAGGATGGTATCATTCCTACTAAAACGAGAGATTTTGACACACGAAAAGGACTGACTAAAAAACCACAAACCAAATTCGATCAAAAAAGCATGTGTATTACACATTCATATATAAATGGAACTACCTGGTTTTTAAAACTACTGTATCGGTGTCATATAGATTATAGACTTTAGGTTGAAAAAACAGGACCACTTGGTAAACCAATACGTTATGCAAAAAATAGTATTATTACTAAAATAAAAGAAAACACTGGACTGCGATTAGATGTGTTGTAACCCTCGTGAGAAGGGAGGAACATCTACAACAGGGTCACAAGGTCATAGATTTTTTTCTGAAGAGTTAATTTCTACTATAAAAGATCTATGTTCTCCTATGTACGAAGATAGCATATTACTACTACATTCTCAAATCAGTGTAATACTTCGATTAGTTTCTTGTCAGCGTAAAATTAAAACAGACGAATTTCAGGAGTTATACAATAATACTACACTTAACATTATTACAAATATGCCATGGGCACAAATTAACCACACTCTTCACGGAGTCCTTCATCATTCAGCTGAGTTAATAATTCTTAATGATGGTTATGGCCAAGGCAATTTATTAGAGGAAGGTCTAGAAGCAAACAACAAAGATATAGAGAGATCAGATCCTTGTGTTTTAAACCGAATTATCCATTCGCATCCTCCAAAGTTATGCCAAGATTGTGGTTCAACTGAGCATACAAGCAGATCTCATAAGCATATGTTTTCAAAACCAAAGAGATATTTTGATGATATGTTTGAAAACCTTATTTATGATTAATTATGAAGTTATTAACATTTTTTACTAATTTAACTTTTTATCTTTAAATATGTTGCAAGATCAAGTCATTAGAACTCTTTCTTAATAATATTATTATATTAATATTATTTTAAATCCAAATTTAACTAAATACTTGTTTTTAAGTACTAAATTTTTTATCAATAAACAGTAGAAACCAGACCCCCAAATAATTTAAATTTTTGAATTTTATTTTCTTTAAGTATTTCTAATAAATTACTCTTTCAATTGTCATCTAAATAAAATTTTAACTTTAATTATTTATCAAAAAATACCTATTTATCAAAAATGACCAAATATGGTAAATTGAACCTAGTCCACAAATTTGGTTTAATATTAAAAATTTTAAGTTTCTTATAACGAGCAAAAAAATATCTTTCTAAAAAGTCCTCTAGAGTTTTCTAGGATTTCTTAATCATTAGTTATGATTTTATTTCCAAAACTTTGCCTTCTGGGCCCACTGTGCTTTTGGAGTTTTAAGGAGGTGAATTTAATTTGAAAAATCACTTTTATAAATTTCTTTAAAGTGTATTTAAATTTTAAAAGATTAAATTTTTTTAAGTTTATATATATTTTCTTGGTTTACACTGGTTTACTTGTTTTAATCAAAGAAATTAAGCTCCAATGTTTTTTTTCTAAAAAAAATATTCTCCCCAACAAACGCAACATGGGTTGAAAATCATCCTATTAATACTCAACACTTCTATTATGCTCAAAGTTTATTTTAAAATTTATAAAAAGTGAAAAAATCTGAAAAAATAAACCTGTCATTTTATGACAGCAATCTTCAGAAAAGAAAAAAAAAAAAAAAACTTCTATTTATAGTAACTAATAAACATTAAATATTATGCTTCTATAGAAGATTTAAATTGTTATCCTACAAGTATAAATATTGTTTGCTAACTAAAACTTTTAGTTCCGACTTTCAGATAAGCTATGTTCTGTCACGTCAACTAAAATCTGAAACTAAATAGACTAAAAACCTTGTGAAACCTGCGTCTTCTGTTATACTTTTGCAGAGTACCCTATAAAATTTGAAACAAACAATTATTGACAACAAACATAACACTAAACTAGTTTTTTAAATAAGCCAGGCAATTAAATTTTAATTTCTTTTTTTAATTCAAGAGATTAAGAATTCAGATATGTTGAATTTAGTAAAAATAAATAAATTGTATTACTTTGTATTTTACATTGTCTAAGCTCATCATAACTGAATACTTAAAAAACTTTTAAAGCATTTTAAACATTATTTTAAAAATTTTGATTATTTTAGAATTTATTTTTAAATATGTGAAGACATGTACATTAGGGTGATCAAATTTTTTTTTTTGAAAATTTTAGCTCAAAAAAGTTGATAGTGTAAAATGTTTTTTGAAATGGTTTTTATTTTATATGTAAGATCTATTATGGATAAAAATGCAATTATTATACATTTTATAATTATACATTTAATCAACTACAAAGATTATTTTTAGATTATACATTTAATCAAGACTGATGTTGTACCTTTTATAATTATTGAGAATAAAATATTATGACATCATTAAATGACTATTGCTGTTTTCTTTTTAAGCCTAGGATTTAACACTTGTGTAGTTAGGATGAGTTCTACATTATGGAAGAGTTTAAGCAATTTATCACAACTGGATGGCCTTCCTGGCCTGTTTTACAGATTATGGTTGAGTATTTTTATTGTAATACTACCACCAGAAGAATTACCATCCATAGTTTAGTAGCTTATCCTTCCCTTACACACAATTAGGGGTAAATAAATTAAGGCTGATATATCAAATTTTCTTCTCCTAGGTAAGTTGTCTCTATCATTGCTAAAGAGTCTCATTTACTCCAATATACGATCAGCTTAACATCATAACCAGCACATTAGTTAAAGAATTTCATACCGATTCAGAAATAAAAGAACGATTACTATAGTTGGACTCTAGTGAAAGCCAAATAGCTAATAATAGTTTAATAAAATTTTTTTAGAACCATTACAGTATATATTATAGATTATCAGAAACAATTTTATAGCACTGCTTTTGATTAGCAGTACATTTACAAAATTACAACCAATCATCAAATAAAAAAAACAATCTAGGTGCATCTATGCTTTGTGCAGCACAACTATTAGTTCAGATCAAAAAAAAAAAAAAAAAAAAAAAAAAAAAAAAAAAAAAAAAAAAAAAAAAAAAAAAAAAAAAAAAAAAAAAAAAGAATATATTTTGATAATGTTACAAAATTAAAGTTAATAAAAAAATAAAGAAAAATATTTTGATAAATTGCTGTCATCAATCAACTCCAAAAATCATTTTGAAACTGTCAACCAACAAATTAATAACAATTTCACTTGAGTTTTAGACTTGGTTATATCTCAGACAAAGAGTTGTTTGGCGTGTTGAGATTTGGTTATATCTCATTCAATCAGAACTATTTTACTAACATTTACTTAAATTAAAAAGTTTGTTTTGGCTGCCAAAATAATATTTATATTTAACATTTGAGCCCATAAGAGTAAAAGTGGACCAAGTCCATATTTCTATATTGTTAGAAATAAGCGTTCTTAGTGTTTGCATATATTATAAATCAGCCATATGTAATATTATTGATGTCTAGTATCATTTTAAATCTTTTTTCTTAGACAACAAGATATGTGAAATGCACAAATAAATTTTTGAATAATTATTAATAATATAATAATAGTTATGGCCTTGGTCCATTTTTTCTCTAAACATATTCAACAAATCGCTAAATCATTTTAAGTGTAAAATCATGAACAAATTTCATATTATTCGTTTACAATAGCAATTCAAATTAAGACAAGTAGTACAAATTCATACTATGTTGTAAAAAAACACAGTTACTATTTACTAATTATCGACAAAAATAGTCCTCATTATTACAAACAGTACAATAAAAACCACATGAATTTACTGATCATCATCGCCACTGTCATTGAGCAGTTCATCTTCTAGTACATCCTTGTTGTGACCGCTGTGTTCCAACTTTTGATAGAAGTCATGATAGATGGGAGGAATATACTTTAACTTTTGATAGAAATCATGATAGATGGGAGGAACTTTAACAGTTTCATTAGATCTGAGTATTTTTCTTTGCTCAGTTTTGTTGCTCCACAGTACAGTGGAGCCAAACTCACTTCACTAAGATTCGTTTGACGTCCGTGTTTCGCTAGCGAAATGAAACTGAATGATGCGTCGTCATCTAAAGAGTATTTAAAGAACAGTTTGTATGGCTCGTTCTTTCTAAGTTGCAGCCATTGCATACCCAGCCAGTTGACCTTCTGATCACTCTCATCCACTTTCTGATTTGTAATTAATTTCAATAAGGGCTCCACACTCTTGAAATTATCAGTGCTTAATCTTGCAACACTGAAGCGCTTCTTCATAGAGCAGTTCTCGATCAATTTGTACCACTGTTCTGGCACGAAGATCTCTGTGGATTTTGGTTTTGCTCTCTCAATTTTTCCAAAATCTGCATCGTTAGGCAAATAAGAACGCCCAGAGACCATAAACTTATGATTCACCAGTTCAATACTCGTCGTCTGCGTCAAATGCATCCATAACAGTGCAATTTTTATATTTCGATTTTAACCACCGCACGAGTCGCTGAATGCTGTAATAGACGTAATATCCCTATTTGCCAGATTTTGACAATATGCCAATAAGCATGAACCGATCTCACCTGCACCTCGTGAGGCTGTTCCCTCATGCCATACATTCATCACTGCATTGTCATTTTTAAGGTCATGAATGCCTAGATTATACACTGATAATTGCCGGCAATAATAAACTTCATTGGTTGTAAGGCAAGGCAATGACATGACCTTTTGCAGGTCAAAACAAAAAGATGCATGTTTATTGTCTTCATTTTCCTTTTCTAGTTTTAAGGATTGACGTGCCTTCTCTGCTTTGCGCAAATGAATCTCATGCGCTGCTTTTAGTTGAGATTTTTTGTGTTCAGTTTTTTCTATTTCAATGTCTGTTTTAAAAATGTCACATTTCTTGCACGTATCTTTTAGTGGCTGATGGAACGTCAAGTTAAATTCATGATTAAAAATGTCCCGAAATTTCCACTCTTTTTGGGGTTCGACTGAATCCTGTATGCATTTTTCTCTATACATGTCGTACATAGTGGATACCGTCAAATGAGCAGGTAGAAAGCGGCGAGATGCACTGTGACTTCTAGTATAGTGACTTTCGTATGTGGGAAACATGCGAATATAATCTTTAATGCGAGTGATGTGTTCCTCATGAATGCGTTGTGTCTTGTGATCATATTTTCCTCGTCCATCTTTGCCTGACACACCACCATTCTCCCGTTAATTGACTAATGCACGATTTAGTCGACCGCTGCTAATGTCAAATATCGCCAAGAAGTATGGTTTGCAAACAGTAACGGGCTTATTATCTGCAAACACAGAGTATACTAGTGCAAAATCCTTTGCATGTTTATTTTCATTTTTCGTAATTTTGGTTTTTCTTACTCTTGGTCGTCTACGTTCTACTGTTGATTGTTTCACACAGCCAGCAAGAAACAGATTTTGTGCATCAAAATCTCCCAATTTCCAGAAATTTTCAAACAGAGTTTTAGTCTGCTCTAAAGTCAAATTTTCAGCATATTTGTTTTTGCAACTGTGATTTATTAAATAATGTTCGTTTAATTTCTTAGCTTTTTG
The DNA here is from genome assembly GCF_022113875.1 of Hydra vulgaris. NCBI lineage: Eukaryota > Metazoa > Cnidaria > Hydrozoa > Anthoathecata > Hydridae > Hydra > Hydra vulgaris. Next base: position 22,551,298 of record NC_061162.1, on the reverse strand, counting down.
TAACGTTCCGCCATGCTTTACATATTCGCTAACTGTATTTCGTAAGCGCTTAATCACATTTTTCTTCCAGTTCATTACACAACGTTTTCGTGTTCGAGGGCGTTGATCGGTTACAATCGGAGATTCAGTTGTTACAATCGGAGATTCAGTTGTTACAATCGGAGATTCAGTTGTTACAATCGGAGATTCAACTGCTACAACCGGTGAATTATTGGCTACAATCGGAGATTCAGCTGCTAATGTAGAACGTTCTGTCTGTATATCTGCTGCTAAGTTAGGATCTGCAATTGTTGTATCTGTAGCTAGACATCTCTGAACCTTCTTGCACTTTATCAATGCCAGTGACACCATGTGTGCGGCTCATGAATGCATGTTTACACTATTCTACAATAAATATTTTTTAAATATTACATACATTCAGAATATTATTAGAAAGAATAATGTACATGTACACAACATGCATGCAAGTGCTCCCCTAGCTAGATGTTATTAAAGCCACAAAATTGACCTTTCTAAAGAGGCTGTAACTTTGGTAGTGACAGACCATTATATCTACTGTCTAACAAATCAATATTTATATTCCTGCTGAGAGCAATTGAATAAATCTTATATTATTGCTCACCAAACTATTTCAGTTTTGTCACTTTATAAAGTGTGAAAGTGCTGTATACTTCACTATATTAATATAAAACCATAATCAGATATTCATTTAAAGCATCTTACCTGTACTAATGTTATTCTTGTTCTAATATAACAATAATAATTCTAAGAAAATTTGTAGTTCATGTGGTCTTGAATCTTGATTTCTTACATTAATGCACTATCAATGGACTTGGTCCACTATTACTCTCTATACCTGGTGATTTATTGTTAGAGTAAAAATGTGCTGCCCTCTGTTGAATAAGAAATAAATGTGTTATGGACTTGGTCCATTTTTGCTCTAAAAATATAGCAGTTTTACATACATAAGGGTCATTTGAAAAAAATTGGACTTGGTCCACTTTTACTCTCATAGGCTCATTTGTTAGACATTTGTGTCAGTTAAACAACTCATAAATCACTGCAGAGTGTTTGATTAAAAGTTTTAAAAATAATATGACAAAAATTTAAATACATTAAACTGTAACAGAACCCTTAAAACCAACTAAAATTTAATTAAATACCAAGTGAAATCTTAAAAAATGACATTTAGATTAGTACTTTTTGAACTAGTGTTTTCATAATAATGTGCACTAACAACATACCTAATATTGCAAAATGTACACATACTCACAATTTAATAATATTAAAAAAAACTATGCAAAAGTTGCTATTAATCACAACAACAAAAAGGGCATCAAATTGAGTGTCTTTTTATAATTAAAACCTAATAATAAATCAAAATATATAATTAACCTAAAATGCCATCTAAGTAAATTATAAAATAATTTGTTATGACCTACTGTCATAAACATTGGGTATTAATCTTCTTAATGGTAGCATCACAAAAAAATTTTTTAGTCAGTTAATAACTTTATTCAAGACAGACCACTCTGCAACTGGCAACATATAATCCAGTACAACTTACTTCATACAGGGGAAGGAAAGGCAAGGCAATGACATGTCATTAATAAATATTAGCTAAGGAGCTGGGGTGAAAACAACTTACCTAGGAGAAGGAAAAACTCTGCTATAAAACTCTTCAACTTAATTGTGGGTAAAGGTAAATAAAGCTCAAAGTCATAACGGTGATCTTTCTAGTATCACAATAAAATATTTATTAATGATTAGCAAAACAAGTTAATGCCAGAATAGGCATCCAGTTATAAAAAATTGCCACAACTTTTCTGTGTTATTTAATTGAAAAATAACATTATGGAAACCTTTCTAAACCTCACAAGCATGGGAACAAACAAAAAAATCCTTATCTACAATGCAGGTTAAAAGAAGAAAGGTCATTAAATTAAATATAGGAATGAAAATTTTTACAAATGTGTTTTAAGTCTCTTTTAGAGATAAAAGTAAAACTAAGTTTAAACTAAGCTTTTTCATAAAGATATATTAAACAGTTTTTTTTATAAAGATATATTAAACAGTTCCTTTAACAGCTTATAACACTTTTTCTTTAATGAAATGCATCAATTTATAAGCTAGTTAATTTAGTCCTTTTTCAGTAATGTAATCATCAAGTAAATATAAAGTCATATAGGAACTTTTAGACTTTAAAAATACTTATTAACAAAAAGTTATTATTTTGAACATCCTAATGTACACAACTACGCTTTTTTAAAAGAGCATTTAAATTAAGTTCACAACTTAAAACTTAAGAAAACTAATTTTAAGTATATAATTACAATATGCAACTGATAATTAAATAGTTTAAACAATATTTTTTAAATATTAAAAAAGAAAATCTTTTAAATTTTTTTTAATTATATTATTAGTTTTAAAATTTATTATTATTATGAGAAATTAGTAATTAAGCTTATATTTTAAAAAATCAATAATCATATTAGATCATACTGTAGTCAGCTGAAGTATGCAAAAGATTCACAAGATACCTCTTCTGTAACTCTAGTCCTTTTAATATATTCAGGATCCTAAAACAAACACCATTTGATTAAAAAAAAAATAAAAAATTTATTTTTGTTGCAAAAACCTTTTATAGAGACACCATTAATTAGCAGTTTTTTATTTACATTAATTTTAGAAGCATGATGGAAGGTTTATTTTTTATAACAGTAAAGGTTTATTTTTAAGGCTGCAGCATCAAGAACAATCCTAGGAAACAAGGTAAAATTTAAACTAAATTTTGTTAACAACCAGATTTATTTTCTACATGCTTAATTTAGTTTTCAGTTACTTCAAGGTGTAAAAAAAGGTGATTTCAGATCAGATTAATCAAGATTGTAAATTTTTGCAATAGAAAATATTGAAATAAGACTTAACTAAATTTTAAAACTTCTTAAAAATGCTATTTGTATTTTTGGAATTTTTTGCTGGGTTGTGTTACAATTAAGAAAATCTTTTTATTTTTGACTTATTTTATCAAGTCAAACTATTTTAATATTTAACTCTTTTTTTATAAATAACACTAAATAACATTGTCTTTTATTCACAATAGAGTGCAAAATTATATTTAATATTAAGATATTATTATTGAATGCTATGATAAAAACAAAGTTTGTAATTTTTAACAAACTGAATATTTGTAGCCCAAAAATATTTCCAAAGATAGTGTAATGTACACTCACTTATTTTACATCTTTGATTACATTAGAAATACATATATGAGTATTTGACTTAATGAAAATTTTTTTCTATGAAATTTCCAAAACATCCCGGAAAATTATTTTATTAAAAATTGATCATATTAACTGACAACATAAACCTTTGTAAACTTTTAAAACAGAATTTAGATTATTTAATTTTTTACAAAAAGGAATTTCTAATATTCGAAAAAGTTAATTTGAAAGAATTAAAAAGCAAAAAAAAAGAAAAAATAATTGTTACAAAAATTAATCTCTTGAAAATTTTAATTATAGAAAACATATTTGTTTAAATGCAAAAGTTGTAGTAATTATAATTTTATGTAAAAACATATAAACTTTTTTAAAAATTAAAAACAAAAAACATCTGGAACTTTCCAGAAAATTAAATAAGTTTTATGTGAATATCCGGAATTCCCGGAAAAAACTCATCTATGGAAATATCACATTAAAACAGTAAAATCATTTAGACCAACTTTTTTTTAATACAAATACTGTCTAAGTCTTATGGTGAATAAAATCATATGTAAAATATCACAGAAATCAAAACAATAAAAATAAAAACATTAAATTCAAACCAAAAACAAATTATACCTCACTTATCTCATCTGTCTCTAACAAAGGAGCTGATGGTCTTCCCTAATATGTACAAAATTATATTTTACTACTATAAAAAAAAAAAAAAAAACAATTTAAAAATAACATTCTTAAAATTTTTTTAAATACTACCCATCCTTAAAAAATAATGTCAATAAAAGTATTTTCATAATTTTCAAAGTAGTACAAGGAGAAGTAGTGAGCCAATCATTAAAGTGGGAAAATGTTATAAAAGAAATAAGATATAAAATACTTTATTTAAAATTTTAATTTGGCAACTATTTATAATATTTTCAGTAAGATGAAATTACTTTATAATAACAGATATAATAATTAATTAAAAGTGATAATAAAATACTTTTTTTTCAACTACATTTTTTAATAACTATTTTTAACAAAACCAATGCCATTTTAACCATACTTTTTGTGCAATAAAACCCTTAGAATATTAGTAACAAGTTTGCAACTTAGTATATCACAAATACTTTTAAATATATAGTTTCAAATTTTTTATTTTTTTACATAACAAGGTGATTATTAAGTAAAAATTTAATTAGCTTGGAAATTAAAGTGCATAAAAAATAACTACAAAAATTTTAATCAACCAAGTCATTAAGAAAAATTAATAAAAGAATTTTAAAAAGCTTAACTGGAATTTATAAAAAAACCTTTTAATAAAAAAGCTTAATTTTAATAAAATATTTAACATTGTTTTTTGTTGTGAAGTAGAAAACAATTTAAGCAAGGAAAATACTATCAGCAACAAATTACAAAAATTGACTGTATGGTAGTTTAAAATATCTTTTATTAAAGATTCTAACTTTAAATATCTTCAACAAATATCTTTAGGTCAACTCAAAAATTGGCATTGTTATTTTTAAGAAATATCAAAATTATAAAATAAAATTTATTTCTTTACTAACTACAAGAAAACCTGATATATTCAAATATAACTCAAATGTATAAATTAAAAAGTACAGCTTACATGTTTAATTTACAATTTTTCTTTAAACTATTTTTTTACCAAAATAAAAACTTTTATAAAGAGTTATAATTATTTATTTATTTATTTAAGAGCTGTAACTACTTATATATTTAATAAAGAGAAAAAATAATTTATTAATTATTTTTTTTTGTATGAGCATTTTTTATAAACAAATTTAATAAGAGAAATTACAAATTTAATGAGTAAAAAATAGGTTTATTCAAAAACTTCTTAATTTTGGTTAATGGCTATGTATGCCAAAACTGTTATTTATTGATTTATTACCAAATGATCATTAAAAATCTGTTTTGGTGTAAAAAAAAGTTAAAATGTATATATAAAATCAAACTTTCTAAAGATAGAAAAACTTTCTAAAGATAGAAAAACTTCTAATTTGTAAATACTTAATTTGATTTTATAATTTAATAAACAGTATATTGGTTTAAAATAATAGTTATATATATTATAAAAATATACTATATATAATATTTATATTATATATAATATAATATAAATATATTATATATAAAAATATATTATATCTATATTATAAAAATACCCTTTTGTGAGACTTTCCTTTGTGCGGTCCCATAGAACTTCCTGTTTCATCCTAAATGTTTATAAAATTGTTTTATGAAAGAGATTGGTATAATTAATGAATTTACTTCTGCTACAAATACAAAGGTTAAAAAACTAATAAAACAACTTTTACCTACCTAAATTTATGTCCAATAACCAGCGCTTTCTATTTTTAAAAATGCCCTTAGCCGAGAATTATATTGAAGCTTATTTTTTGATGAGAATTTTTCAATAGTACTATTAGTTAACTAGCAACATACAAACATCAAGTTTACAAATATATTTTTTAAATTAAATTAAATGCCAAGCTTTTAAACAAGATTTAAATTTATAAATCTGGTTTAAAAGCTATAAATGCAGATATAAATGTCAGTCAAAACCACAAAATTGAAAAATGGAACAAGAAAACAATGAACAAAAAAAAGAAAAATGGAACAGGAAAACAATACCATATATGAAATATGATTTAATAATCAATAATATTGTCTGTGTATGTATGTATGTATGTATGCATGTATGTATGTATGTATGTATGTATGTATGTATGTATGTATGTATGTATGTATGTATGTATGTATATATATATATATATATATATATATATATATATATATATATATATATATATATATATATATATGTATATATATATATATATGTATGTGTATATATATATATATATATATATATATATATATATATATATATATATATATACACACATGTGAGTGTGTATGTATATACATATATATACACATGCATATATATTTACATATGTGCATATACACATTGTAATGAAAGGAGTTTTATTCTGTGATAATTTTTTTCAAATTGTTACATAATGATTATCAAGTCAGAAACAGTTATTTATTTAGAAATTCTGCTTGTTATAAACACGAAATTATAGCTTAAATTTCTAAAATTTCTTGCTCATTCGGTATTTTATTGGTTTTAAGGATTTGCTTGTCATGCATAACACAGACAATATTTGCTCTATAGAAAATACTATTCTGAGCAAAAGAAGAAACTTTTAAGTGTGCTACACTCAATTTAAAAATATATTTTTTTATGATGCATTTCAATGCAGTAATGCCTTTCACTGAATTGCAGCAAATAATTTTTTCCTATATAGCATGGCTCAGATTTTCATAAAAACAATCAATTTGAGTTATGTGTTTCAAAAGCATTTTATAATTTTCAAATTTGTTTTGTAACATCTAACCATAATATCGTATCTTAAAATTCTACTTGAATAATTTGACAACTTTAAAGTATAGATTTGAAGAACAAGTTTTTGATTTACGCTTATAAATTTTTGAATAACTTTTTAAAGTGGTAACTCTTTTAAAATAAAAATGAAAAACCTTATAGGCTTGAGTAACATTACTCCTTAATTTGTAAAAAGGGATTTTATATACAAATTTTAATTTTTGTAATATTTGTTAATTGAGCAGTAACAATTGTATAGCATAATTAAATATAAAAGCATAACATAACTAATGCTTGCAACAAGAATTATTGTTAATATCTTTTTTCAAAATAAAAAGTAAACTTTGTACATGTTAAATAAACTTAATAAACAGAAGAAATTCAACAACAACTATTTATAAATGTAAAGAAAAAAAAATTATTCCAGAACTCATATTAAGAGTGTTATTGAGGAAACATAATCTAAGTGTTTAGTTTTTAAAACCTTATAAAAATATATCTATGTTAAAATATCTATCAATATAAAAGTTAAATGTTCTTTTGTCACATAAGTAAATGCTAAATTAGTGCTATTTTATAAGGGATTTTATTTATTTAGCAATAATAATAAATGTTTATAAATAACTCATAAATAGAAACTTAAAATAAAAATAAACAAATGAAGAACTGTTTAACAATAAATACAAACAAGCTTATTTTACTTCAGAACTCATTGACTTAACACAATCTAACATTAAAAACTAAAATCACTGCAACTAAAATTTAGGAAAATATTTTTTCTGTTGTTTCCCTACCAATATATCATCATCTGTCATATCGTAATCTGATGGCGATAATACACTACCAGACTCTTCAAATGTGTAGCTATAAAATACAATAGCATTTTTTTAATTATATATATATAAATACTTTAGAGCAACTTTAAAAAATGAATAAAATGCAATGCTATGCAATTAAAACCTATATACAGTAAAATTTACAAGTACAATTATTTATTTTAAGTTTTAAACGCTGGCAATCCTTTAAATCTAGGTTCATTTACTGCACTTATAAACCACAATAATGACTTAAAACTTTGAAAGGTTTGATCAATAGTTTAAACCTCATTATCATGCATTATACAGACAGACTTAATACATGAAACGCTGACTCTAAAATTTATGTCTAAAATTAAAATTAAATATTTGCTTTTTTTGAAAACACCTTTACATCTTTTTTAATAGAGTGATGCAATGTTATTGTTGTGTTTTTTCACTGCAATGATTATAGTTTAAAGGTTATACAGGGATAAGTAATACTAACTGCTCATTTTTCTTGGTTGCCATGCATTTAAAAATATTCAAAAAAAAAAAAAAAAATTATTCAGAGTAACACAGTATGCTTGTACATTACAAGTAATATAGGTAAGAATAGTAATGTAAATTATTTATAGAAGGAATAATAGATGGGTTGTATTTTTTTTAGAATATACTATGTAAACTAATTTTTTTAGTATCAACATGAATACTTAAACTTGTCTATTCTCTTTTTTTAAGATATATCGAGTTTCATCCTAAAACTTTTTTTTTTAACGATACTTGCTTACTCCCAGTGAGACTAATTTAAATTCTGGTATTCCTTCTTCTGATCCTAGTGTTGATGGATACTATCCTTTGATTCGCAAAACTACAACAGTTATATGCTTGAATTGGGGGTATACATACCCATCAATTTACCTATTTATTGTGAAATCAGGTTAGAACCTTTCAACCATTCTTTTATGTGCTTTTGCTTAGCATATTTTCACTCTTTCTCTTTATTATTCTCCTTCTTCTAAAGACTGCACTCTTTTAGATGTAATTGTGATCAAATTTGACCATGCTCTCTCTTTACTCCTCTGTCAATATTGTTGTTATTGGTGACTATAATGCATTTCTAACATCACATTGAATGGCTTGGCTTTGGCGCCACTGACCCTGCTGACAATAAAACCTAAAACTTCTGCATTTCTCAATGTTTTACCCAGATAGTTAACATTCTGACTCATTTTCCTGACAACCCTAATCATTTACCTTCCCTCCTTGATTTATGTCTGGTTTCTGATCCTAGTTTGTGTTCAGTTTCTCCTTTTTCTCTTTTAGATGGTTCTGACCATGCAATGATCTTTTTAAAACCTTCATCTCGTACTTCCTTTTTGGACTACCTTAAAGCTGACTGGGATTTTTTTAGTGACAGTCCTTGGGTCGATGTCTTTTCCCTCTCAAAATGGGCCTCCTACATAACCTCCTGGATTCATGCAGGAATGGAAGCTTATACTTCTTCTTGTCGGTTACAAGTTATGTAAGGCATTTAAATCACTTCAGCTTTCTTAGCCAAAGTCGTATCACAATTAAACACTTCTATGGAAAATAACATGTTCTAATTTTCAAAAAAAATTTTTAGAGATTATCAAATCGTTTCTTTTTAACCACTTTATCGAAGTTATCCTCAAAGACCAACACTCTTCTTTATTTTCAGTAACTTCTGGGTTACCTCAAGGTTCTATTCTGGGTCCCTTTTCGCTTAAAATTGTCTAATCAAGGTTTGACTAAATTTCAGTATGGGAAATAAAGAAATCAAAATAACTTAATTAAAATTTTTAATTTAAAATGCGCTAAAAAAACTAAACTAACTTAAAAAGTAAAATTGAGAAAATTAAAAACAAAAAAACTATAAACTGAAAAAAGAAATGAACTTAACGAATAATAAAATAAATAAAAACCAGAGATAATAAAAGCATAAAATTAACATATTTTTTAATTTAGAAGCACCTCAATAGTTCAAACTTAATTTAATTTAAAAGCATTGCAATTAATAAAAGCTAATAATTTTTTCGATATTGCCATGTTGATATAGCACTTAGATTGATTAAATGCATCATATAAATTAGGGCACAACTAATATATTGGCATTGGATGAGGGTTAAAATCCTGCTAACAATTTTTTTTTTTTTTTTAATGTTTTAATTGTTTTGTAGATATTTAAAAAATATTTAAGTATTAAATTTTTAAATAATTAAGTTTCGAATTAATTAATCTTACTTAACTAATTAACTTTGACACTTCAAATTTTTCTAAATTCTTTGTAGTGAAATAATTTTAAATTAAAATAAAAAACATTAACTTTATGCTTTTATTTTTTTAGGTTTATTTTTTATTCATTTTAACATTCCTTAAGATTTTTATTTTTTTAGCTTATTTTTTATTTTAGATTTTACTTCTCTTTCCAGTTTTCTAGTCTTTTTAGTTTTATTTCTAATTTTACTTTAAGTTTTCATTTGTTTATTCAGCAAATTTTTTAACGCGCTAATTTAAAAAATGCAAGGATAAATGCGTGATACACTGACTACTTTATTAAAGCAAATACATTCAGAGCAGCGTGGTAAGAATAATCTGCATTATATTTTTTAATGTTGTTGTTAGATTTTCAAATAAAAGTTTTATCTACTTAATAGTCTATTTAATTAAAAAAAGTTATAAATAAATAAAAGACTCGTTTTTTATCATGGTTATAATTTTAGGCCTGACTTTTATTGCCAAAAGTTGCTAAAATTCTAAGTATCGCTTGAATAACATATATTATTTACCTATAATTAGTTACTTATTTAAATTATTTTAAAATTATCAAAGTCAAAAAAAAATTGCCTTTAAAAATTTATTTTTTTGCAATATAAAGTATTAAAATATGAGCTTCAAAATTATCATTTATTTAAAAAAAAAAATACAATTTTACCTCTGGTTCATAAGTCCCACCTCCCCATGTCTATTATTGTTTGCAGAGCTATAATTATTCAAAGATTGAGCAAGTGCTTGTCTATCAACAGAACTCAATTGATGTGTATTATCTTTATCCAGCAGCAATTCTTTAATTAACTGAAGTTGACGAGCCTGCAGATAGATAATAAAGAATATATTAATAAATTTTATTGACCCAAATACTTTCAACATTACATATTTAATTAATGTGCATGTTTATAATAGCTTTGTTTTATTTAAATAATTAGATATTCAAAAACACATGAGCAAAATTTTATTTGCAAATTATTTGCAAATAATATATATATATATATATATATATATATATATATATATATATATATATATATATATATATATAAACATATATATATAATATATATATAATATATATACATATATATAATATATATATATATATATATAATATATATATACATATAATAAATATATATATATATATACATATATATATATATATATATATAATATGTATATAATATATATACATATAATATATATATATATATATATATATATATATATATATATATAATAAATATATATATAATAAATATATATGTGTGTATATATATATATATATATATATACATATATATATATATATTTTATTTTTTTTTTAATTTTAATTCACCTCCTCAAGGCCGAGAAGGCCACTACAGACGAGAAGGCTACTTATTTGTGGTTATAACCCTCTCACAACTCTATAACTCCGAAACACGAACCTTGACAAGCAAGGCTGCTGCGCGGAGAAACGAGTTGCATACATATATATATATATATAATAAATATATACATATATATATATATATATATATATATATATATATATATATATATATATATATATATATATATATATATATATATATATATATATATATATATAATAAATATATATATGTGTGTATATATATATATATATATATATATATATATATATATATATATATATATATATATATATATATATATATATATATATATATATATATATATATATATATATATATATATATAAACTAGGTCAGCTTAAAGTCGAAAAACTGTCTCTATAACCTTCGTCAAGTCGACACTTTTCATAAGTCGACAGATTTCCTGTCGACTTTACGTTTGAATGAATTTTAGTAATGATTAGTTCAATGGAAATTAAAAAAAAAAGATACCATTGTAATGTCTAAATTATACTCAAGAGATTTCTATGAAAAACATTAACAAAAAAAAAAAAACGCGGCAAACTATAAACAATAACTTGTTTTAAAAGCGCGTATGTTTACTTGTGTTATATATACAATCTATAGGTCGATAGTTAAGAGATTGCATTTTTTGTTTGAAATATAAAGATATATTTATTATAATTTATATATATATATATATATATATATATATATATATATATATATATATATATATATATATATATATATATACCGTAAAAAATTATCACTTTTAAAAATTAAAAAAATCATTAAATTCTCAATTTAGGAGCGGCTCCGATTTTAATTTTTGTGTAACATTAATCCACTAAATCCACCTGATAATTCTGTGAAGAAAAAATCCAGGTACCAACACCTTTAACCTAAACCCCCTATCTGGGAGTATCAAGTATTTATTAAATAGTTCAAAGGGAATTGAAAAGAGTACTGAAGAACACTTTTGCAAGAGTATGACAGGAATATTGCCTAAATCACAAGAGCTTAATTGAGAAATGACCTTAGCAATCGAAACTAGCATGGTTTAGATGTCTAACAATTGGTTAACCTATCTAACTAGGATGGCAGGAAGAGTAAGGCCATTTGATTCAAGACCCGAGTTAGAAAAGTTATTAGCAAATTGTTCAGCCTTATACTTGGGAGAGGTGATAAGATAAGACCCATAAATTGGAGATGGAATGTTTAACTTGCCTTTGTTAATGATATTGTTGAAGTTATAACTTGAATATTGTTGATATTATAACTTCTGAGATAAGATACAAGATTTAGTAAACTGGGAATAATGGAGCCTAGCATCAGAAAACACCTTTTTACATTGATTTCTTGCAATAATAAAAAAGTGTTCTCAAGAGTGTTGCTATTTTAAAAAAATGATTATGATTAGAAATAGCAGTTGCAAAAAAAGATGAAGACCAGGCTTGACTTGGAACAACTAAAAAAAAAAGACACCATACCTATCTGGATTCAGGAGGTTACATAGAAAGCGCATTTATCAGCGGAGAGAGAAATAACATCAGCCCAAGGATCGTTACGAAGAAAATCAGGAAAAAATGCCAATCAGCTTTAGGGTAATAGTAAGTAGTGTGGTGATAGAGTGAGTCTAAAAAAGTACAGGATGAAAGATTTAAAAAGATGCATGGTTGGAACCACCTAGAGGAGAACAAGGAGAGACTGAACACAGGCTAGGGTCCGAGACAAGGCACAAATCAAGAAGTGAAGGTAAGTGATTAAGGTTATCTAGAAAAAATGAGTCACAAAGTTAACTATTTAAAAAAAAAGATTGAGAAATACAGAAGCTTTGATTTTTAGTGCCAACAGAATCAGTGGCGTTAGAACCAAGTCATTCAGTGTAATGAGCATTTAAGTTACCAACAACAACAATATTGGCAGAGGGGTAAAGAGAAAGGGCATAGTCAATTTGATCAGAAATTGCATCTAAAAAAATTTAGACTTAAGAAAAAGGAAAACAATATGTAACAAAGAAAAAAGTGAAGTGAAGAGGTATTAAGTGAGTGAAGAGGTATTAAGCAGAAGAACATAAAAGTAAGAACATAAAAAAATTGGCAGATAATGTAAACCTGATTTTTTTTTTTTTTATTTGCATTCACTCCCAACAAGGCTGCAAGCAACCACTATTAAGTTGGGAGTTACTAGAAAAAAAAAAGAACAGAGTTATAGAGCAAGGAAACGGTTGACAGAAGATTTGAAAAGTTGAAGGTTGTATGAGTCAGGAAAACATGAAGATGGGAGAGAGTTCCAAAGGATTGAAGTGCGGGGAAAAAAACTAGATGAATAAAAGTTTTTAGAGCATGCAGGGACAGATACAGTAAACGAATGAGACTTAGCTGAATAACGAGTAAAACGAGAATGAATTTTAGTTGATGGAACTAGAGATGATAACTCCTTTGAGCAGTGACCATGATAGTATCTGTAGAAAAGAGAAAGAGATGCAACTTTACGACGATGGGAAAGAGGTTCAAGCTTAGCAGATAGTCCAGGTCCAACAACATTTACAATGCGTTTTTGGACCTTGTCAAGAAGAGAAAGTGAATCGTTAGAAGAACCAGCCCAAATATGACAACAGTATTCCATACAGGGACGAATAAGAGATTTGTAGAGGTAGAGAATGGAATCAGAAGTAAGGAAATGGCAAGCACGATAAAGAGAAGCAACCTTAGCGGAAGCTAATTTAGCAATCGATTGTATATATGGTTTCCATGAAAGGTCAGTAGTAAGCGATAATCCAAGAAGACGTAAAGAGGAGGACTCAGTAAGAGGATTGCCATTCATTAATATAGGAATGTTGACCATATTACGGTAGTTGTTTGCAGTAAGCAATTGGGTTTTTTTAGAGTTGAAATTCACAAGCCACTGTGAACCCCAATCTATTACTGAAGTGAGATCAGATTCAAGATCAGCTGCTTGTTCTAGGCGATCGAAAAGAGAAGACTTTTTGTCAAGACAGGAGTATAATGTTGAGTCATTAGCAAAAAGAGCTACTTTAGATGAAAGGTTGTCAGGAAGATCGTTTATGTAGATAAGAAACAAAACAGGGCCCAGGATGGAACCTTGGGGAACCCCAGAAGTTACTGGAAATAAAGAAGAGTGTTGGCCTTCAAGGATGACTTTAATAAACCGGTTAGAAAGAAATGATTTGATAATCTCAAAAACTTTCCCAGAAACACCATATAAAGCAAGCTTATGGAGAAGACCAGCAAGCCAAACTTTGTCGAAAGTTTTAGATATGTCGAGAGCAATAGCCCTAGCCTCACCGCCTCCATCTAATGCACGATAAAAACTTTTAGTTACAGCAGTTAGCAAGTCAGCTGTAGAGCAAGAGGATCGAAAACCGTATTGATTGTCTGACAGTAGTTTATTTGACTCAAGATGAGATGCGAGGAATTTGTTGATCAAAGACTCAAAGACCTTGCTAATAACAGAAAGAAGACTGATAGGACGATAATTAGAGGGGTTAGAATTTTCTCCAGAGTTTTTGAATATTGGAAACACAGATGCCATTTTCCAACAAGCAGGAAAACAAGACTCAGTCAAACACTTGTTAAATAATTTAGAGAGAATTGAAGAAATTTCTGGAGAATAATTCTGCAAGACTGTGACAGGAATGTTGTCTGGACCAAAAGCTGTAGACGAGTTTAATTGAGATATGACTTTAGCAACAGAAGCCCGAGTGATTTGAATGTCTAACAATGGGTCAACCTGTTTGACTGGAATGGAAGGAAGAGAATGTCCATAAGATTCAAGAGTGGAATTAGAAGAAAAGTTCTTTGCAAATAGTTCTGCCTTATCCTTGGGAGAGGTAATAAGATCAGTCCCATGAATGAGAGATGGAATGTTAGATCTACCCTTGTTAATAATGCTGTTGAAGATTTTCCGAAAGTCTTTAGAGCCTAACTTCTGTGATAAGATGTGAGATTTAGTGAACTGAGAATAAGGGAGTTTAGCATCAGAAAGCACCTTTTTACATTAATTTCTTGCAATAATAAATAGCCGTTTGTTCTCAAGAGAGTTGTTCTTTTGAAAAAGATGAAAAAATGATTACGATTGGATATAGCAGCCGCACAAGAAGGAGAAAACCATGGAGTAGAATGAGGCTTGACTTGAAACCGACGAGAAGGAATAAAAGCTTCCATTCCAGCCTGAATCCAGGAGGTTACGTAGGAGGCGCATTTGTCAGCTGAGAGAGAAAAAACATCAGCCCAAGGACCATCACAAAGAAAATCACGAAAGGAATCCCAGTCAGCTTTAGGGTAGTAGTAGGTGGTGCGATGATAAGGTGAGCCCAAAAAAGAAGTACGAGAAGAAAGATTTATAGAGATCATTGCATGGTCAGAACCACCTAAGGGAGAAAAGGGAGAAACTGAACATAAGCTAGGGTCAGAGACAAGACATAAGTTAAGGAGTGAAGGTAAATGATTAGGGTTGTCAGGAAAACGAGTCACGAAGTTAACTATCTGAGTAAGAGATTGAGAAACGCAGAAGTTAAAGGCTTTAGTGCCAGCAGGATCAGTGGTGTTAGAGCCAAGCCATTCAGTGTGATGGGCATTAAAATCACCAACAACAACAATATTGGCAGAGGGGTAAAGAGAGAGGGCATGGTCAATTTGATCAGAGATAACATCTAAAAGAGTGCAATCATGGGAAGAAGGAGAACGATAAAGAACAAAGAGAAAGGTGATAGAGTGAAGAGGTGCTAGGCGAAAGCACATAAAAGAATGGTCAAAGGATTCGAACCTGTTTTCACGACAAATAGGGGAATTAATGCGTATGTATACCCCTAAACTTAGCATGTGACTATTGGAGTCTTTACGAATCAAAGGATAGTACCCATCAACACTGACATCTGAAGAAGGAATTGCAGAACTTAAATTTGTTTCACTGAGTGCAAGCAAGTCTGGTGAATTTTGCAGGAGGTAAGACTCAACTGATGGAAAGTTGCTTCGTAGACCGCGAATATTTGTAAAAGGTATATTAAAATATTTAGGTGGTGGGGATGGTTTTTTAGGTTTTAAATTTTTGGTTACTTTGGTCATGATTTGGGTTTAATGAGAACTTGACTCATTCATAGATAGAGCACAGCCTCCTAATCAATGAGCTATGCAGTTGTCTCAGTCCTGTTAATTAACCCTAAGTCGTGACATAGGGCTCCTTATGTGGCCTTGACAATGCACACCAAAAGCATTAACAGGGACACCATCCATGCGCAACATGGCACTGTTAATGCTCTGATATTTTGCAGCTGTTGATGGAATCAGCCTCTCTGAGAGCTACCACAGAGTTCAGGAAACCTTACTACCAGCCGGCCTCAGAACCATTAAACTGAGTTTTAGAGCTGTACCCTCATATGGAGATAACAGGAAGAGGTGCATAGCCATTATCAAGGAGGCATAAGCAAAATTCTATGAGTAGAGTCAAGGAGATCCAGCATTCATCATTCTAGGCAGGAAACAATGTAACACAGGTTACATCTACGCCAGCCTAATAGATGAAGAAGGGGTTCGAGGCTGGTTAGCAGAATTTTTTTGCTTATCCCTAAAGTCTTTGCCTAGGAGGCCTTCTACAAGACAGTAGCAGGATGCAGTTAACATCTGCCCAAGATGAGTATTTTTATCGAGACACCATCTCTAGCCTTTACTCAACCAAGAGCCCCAAGGCAGGGGAATTTTTAGTCGGAGTTTATTTCTCCTAGCCTTTGTATAAGAAGAGCACACTCTGCAAGGCAGCAGGGTTTGTGGCAGGTGATACTGGGTTACGTGATACCAGTAGCAAGATTGATCTCGATTATCCTGACCTGACCTGGAGTAGTTAAAAGGAGTTACTTCCCGCAACAGTACTTTGAGAAAACCAGGCATGATATTTTGGAAGTGCATTAGGAAAAACACTGCATCTAACAAAATACAGGAGTCTAAGATGAGTGTAGGTTTTGTAGTTGGAGTAAGGAGTTAGTTACTGAGCTCACGCTGCATTAGAGTATAAACAGAACACAAACAAACATAAATCAACTTACGGGTGAGTCAACACCGCGCCAGAGGTTCAGACAGAACACAAACATACATAAAAAACATAAAGTAACTTACGGGTAAGCGAACACCGCGCCAGAGGTTCAGACAGAACACAAACATACATAAAAAAACATAAAAAACATAAACATAAACATAAACATAAAGTAACTTACGGGTGAGCGAACACCGCGCCAAAGGTTCAGACAGAACACAGACATACATAAAGAACATAAAGTAACTTACGGGTGAGCGAACACCGCGCCAGAGGTTCAGACAGAATACAAACATACATATAACGTAGATTACAGGTGAGCTAATACAGTAACTAAGGCACCTCCAACTATATGGAAAAAAAAAATTACTATAGGCATGACTGATATAAGATAGTACTGATGACAGGAAGAACACTCCTTCCAGCCTTTGCTTAGATAGCAAATCCTGCAAGGCAGCAGAACATAGAACAGGTTGCACTGGGTTACATGTTACCAGTAGCAGGATGATCATAAGACCATACTCCTGACCTGACCTTAGATTTCTCGACAAATGGGTGAATTGATGCGTAAGTTTATATCCAAGCCAAGCATGTGACTATTGGAGTCTTTGCAAATCAAAGTATAATACCACCAATGCTGAGATTTGAAAAAGGAACATCCAATCTAACTAGTTTTACAGGGGCAAGAAAGTCTGGTGAACTTTGCAAGAGGTTGCAAGATTCAACTAATAGAAAGTTATTTCGAAGACAAATATTTGTAAAAGATATATTGAAACTCTTAGGTGGCAGTGATGGTTTTTTTATGTTTAATACAGATTTACAACTATGCCAGCCTAATAGATGAAGAAGGGGTGCAAGGCTAGTCAACAGAATTATTCTGGTTACCTCTTAAGTCTTTGCCTAGGAGGCCTTCTACAAGATGTTAGCTTGATGCAGTTAACACCTGCCCAAGATAAATATTTTTATCGAGACACCATCTCTGGTCTTTACTCAACCAGAAGCTTAAGAGCAGGGAAGTGAGATTTATTTCTTCTATGCTTTGCTTTAAAAAGCAAACACTTCAAAGCAGCAGGATATGGGGCAGGTAGTACTGGGTTACATGATACCAGTAGCAAGATGATTGTGACAATCCTGAACCTGACCTGACTAGGAGTAGTTAAAAGAAGTCATTTACTGTACTTTAAAACATAGAACAGAATATTTTGTAAATGCATTAGAAAAAAACAATATATCTAACGCAATACTAAAAATTAAGAGTGTAAGCTTCATAGTTAAAGTAACTAGTTGGTAACCAAGCTAACACTACACCAGAGATTCAAGCAGAACACAAACATGCATTCTGAGTGAGGAAACATCGTGCCAGAGGTTAAGAAAGAACACAAATAGACATATAGAAACTTACAGGTAAATGAACACCACACCAGAGGTTCAGACAGAACACAAACAGGCATTTATAGTAACTTTAGGGTGAGCGAACAGAGAAACTAAGACATCTCTAATTATATAACAGAAAAAAATAGATACCACTATAGACATGACAGAAAATAGATAGTATTGATGACAGGTAGTACATTTTTTCTAGCCTTTGCTAAGGAAGTAAACCCTACAAGGTAGTAGGACATGGAAGAGGTTGCACTGGATTACATATTACTAGTAGTAGGGTGATCATGATGATCATACAACTGACCTGACACTGAAATATAAAACATTTGCGGATCAGAAATCAAACTTTAATTTGTCTATAATTATACTATTTTAAATATTTTAAATTAAATGTTTAAGTAATTAATTTAAATAAAATGTTAAAAAAAGCAAATTATTTTGCAATTGAAAGCTTAAAAACTGTCAATTTAGTAATTAGGAATGTAATTTTCTACTGAAACAAAATTATGTGAAATGAAAAATATTTAAACACAGTATATAATTGCAAAAGTTGTCAATTAATTGAATAATCTATAACATATATGGTGTGTATTCATCATTTTTATTCACTAAAACTTCAGGCTAAGAATTGCTATTTCGTTTCTGTGTATGTTATCCATTTTTTTATCCTTTTGTTGATTAAAGCTGCAAAACCTTGAGCAATTATTTCCATATCATAAATCTTTTTGGTCACATCATTTCTTTTATTTCTAAGTAAATTAACATGCTTTCTTTTTATCTTATAAAAAAAACTACACAATTGGTAGAAATCAATGTCACTTAGTCAATACTTTAAATGATAACCATTAAAAAACTAAGACCTAGTGGCCAGAATTTTTGATTGACATGGTAAATCAAATTCGACTGACAATCTTACTATATTGTTGTTGTCAATTGTCAGTGACCATATTGATTTCTTTATCATTTTTGTTGTGTAATCTTTGTAAATGAAACACCAGATTAATCTCAAGTTAATTTGAAAAAACAGTTATTAAAGAACACCATTGACATCATGCATATTTTATTGGTATTATCACTAAGAAATTTTTTAGAAAAATTCTTGATGTGTCTTAACTCTTTATATATAAAACATTGTATACCATTCATGTCTTACCTCCACACAACTTTTTGTTATTGAAAAATGATTTAGAATGATTTTGTTATTGAAAAATGATTTAAATGATTACATTATTTTACTTGAGACTTGCTGGCACTTATATGGTTCTTTATTTTAGTGGATTCCCATACAGCAGCAATAAAAGGGGAAGATTCCACAATTGATTGCTTGACACGTCTGCTCAATTCTGAATAATTTTTAATGCACCTTTGAAAGCATTTTCCTGAAATAGTTTGTTGAGTTTAAAAAATTGCTTTTAACTGAACTTAATTACCTCTAATATTTACAAATATTTGCATGACATTTATATACATACACTAATTGATCATTTACATGCATGATATAATAATACAATAAACTGCATGGGATTTTAATCCGGCTTGGCATAGCAATTGATAATGCTATACCATATCAGCTTTGTTGCTATACCATATCAAATTGTTATTTGCATTAATAACAAAATTTACACCAGTGTTTATCAGATGCTACTTTGAAGTCATTAATTGTTTTTGCTGACACTACTTCTTCAGGTAAGCTGTTGCATCTTGAAATTATTTGAAACGGTAACGGAAACAAGAAATATGTTAAAATTATAAGTAGAAAAATAACAATAAGAGGAAAAATTCAGACAAAACGAAACTTGTTAAATGGAAAGAAATTCTAAAAAATACCAAGCAGAAAGGAAATAGATTTATTCTCTAAATTTCTATAAATTCTTCGAAATTTTGATATAAGTTTATCTTAATTCAATTTCTGTAAACTTCATTATCACTTTATTATGCTTTTTATACTCATATTGGGAAATATACTAACACTTCAAGAAGTTTGGAACTAAGAAATTTCATATTTACTTAATAACATTAAATTGGATCCAATCAGTATCAGTAGCCGTTGCACCTTTTATTGGATGATCCTCAGGAAAGTCGGATCTCAGATGCCAATAGTGGATTTTAACCTGTTTTAACAAGAAAAAAAGAAAAGTGATGTCACTTTTTTAACATGACAATTAGAGTTTACACGGTTTTCAATACCGGTATTAAAAACCAGTATTCAACTAAATTTTTCCAATACCGAAACCATTTCCCAATACCAGTTTTTACGGTTTTAATAATTTGAACTTAAAAAAACTTAATACACTTTTTGTGTTTGAATTTTGTAAAAGAATGACAAAAAATAGAAGCTATTTTGCTATGCTGTTTGCATAAACCACAATTTAGTAACTAATTATCAAAAAAAAATTATTAATTAGTTACTTTTTGATATTATAATTACTGAAATACTATCCTTAAACAATTTGTATAATTATTTTTAGAAAAGTATTAATGATTGCAACATTACAATTTCCTTGGGACAATGAAGGTATATAATAGCTGTAGCGTTAACTTGAAGTTTTTAAGTTAACTCTACAGCTAATAATAAGTTAACTCTACAGCTAATTTAAGTTAACTCTACAGCTAATAGCTGTAGCGTTAACTTGAAGTTTTTAAGTTAACTCTACAGCTATTATATACCTTTTTACAATAAAAAATCATGCCAAAACAATGCTTTTTAGTCTGGAAGTATTTCACAAAATCATAAGATTCAGCTAGTGAAGCAAAATGTACCCTGTGTAATTCTTACATAAAATGCAAAGGTTCGAGCACATCTGGTCTGATTACCCACATGAAAACTATCCATAGTGTAATTATAAAAAATAAAAAGCTAGATGAAAAATCTGTTGCAGAAGTTCCAAAAAAACAAATAAAAGTTGACAGATTCTTTAAACATGAAATCTTGGCTGAATTGCTAGCTAAATGTGCAGCATAGGATGGCATATCCTTAATAACAAATATAAAATCTGATGCAATATGTGAGTTTATTCAGAAACGTGGTTTCCAAAGGCCAAAAAATCAAACAGTCACAAAACTAATAATGTCGTTTTACAAGATAAAAAAACTAGAGCTGTGTGATGAAATTTCTGCTTTGAAAAAATGCGGTGAAAAGTTCAGCATAACAGTTGATGAATGGATTGACACCTCCATTAAAAGGTATATAAATGTAACTCTTCGCAATAAAGTTGTTCATATATTGGGTCTTGTTAAAACTAATGGTTCCTGTGATGCTTTTACAAACAAAGAATTAGTGAAACAAAAATTGACAGACTTTGGGTTATATTTTTCATACATAATTGCATCTACTCACGATGGTGCTGCAGTAATGCAAAAATATGGAGGGATGATTCCTGTAGAGTCAACTGCGCTACAATCACTATAGTTATCTGGTCGTAACTGATGTTTTCTACAAAAATTTACGAACCAGCAACGACCAAACATCTTCGAGTGACGAATTAAATGAAGAAGATGCCGATGAATATGATAATGCAAACGATTCCAAAGAACTTCTTTTTAATCTTACTTCAGTAAAAGATAATAGTCCAGATTCTGATTATGATGACAATTATTATCTTAAGAGATTGAATGGCAGAAATATTTTTTTTTTTTTTTTTTTTTTTTTTTTTTTTTTTTTTAATTCACCTCCTCAAGGCCGAGAAGGCCACTACAGACGAGGATGCTACTTATTTGTGGCTATAACCCTCTCTCAACTCTATAACTCCGAAACACAAACCTTGATGAACAAGGCCGCTGCGCGGAGAAACGAGTTGAGCGCGGTACTACCAGGGACGTGGCGAGGCTCGAACTCCGAACCACTCGTTTATGAAGCGAGCGCTCTACCACTACACCACTACCGCATTTTTAATAATATCATAGAGAAAACTGTTCATGGATGTAGCAACAGAACATTTTCAGATGATATCAAGTCTGTATTCAACAATTCAGTTAAACTGATTAAGCTTTTTAAATTGTCAAACGTTCGTAATTCCCTATTGCAAAAGCATGCTTTTGAACAAGAAAATAAAAAAACTGATGCTAAAACTTGACAATAAAACTCAGTGGAACTCTTTGGTTCCCATAATTGAAAGGTTGATAAAATTGAAACCATGCATTCAAAAAACAGTTTTTTTTAAATATAGTTAAACAAAATTTTACCAAAGCATTGGATAGTGTCGAATCATCGGATGAAGATGTTGCTGAAGAAGCTAATAATAACAATTACTTATATGTCTTGTTGAAAAAGTGTTTAATAAGCACTTAACGTAAAATCTTATTGAAAAAATTATGAATAATTTGTTAACTTTGGCTATTAAAACTTAAAAAAGTGTTTTTAAGAAATATACTGTCCCACCGCAAAATTACAATTTATTTTAATATTTTTTGTAAAGTTTTTTTTTTTTTCATTAATGAGTTTTACCTGATCAATGTTCTGCTGGATGTAAATCAACAGACTCGGGTTGAAACTTTGTCCATTTAATTGTAACAATTTGCCCGCCTGCTGAGAAGACTCTTTCAGAGCTTGTAGAGGAAATGGGTTTGAACAACTAATGTAAAAGAATTATATCCTTCTTATTTTTCCACCATTCTAATGCATTGCACAATTTGTCTGTTTTTAATCTATTGATAGACATATGACATGTCCCATTTTGTCTCAATATCGCTCTTGCCCTCCAAATTTAATGAAAGTTTTTTATTAAATTTGGTACAGTAAAAGAATTAGAGGTTTTTTGATAAAATCTTGTTTTGTCTCATATGAAGCAAGATTAGATTTTTTATTTATTGTTATGAGATGACAATGGTAAATTAAAAAGTAAGAAAATATCTTTCAAAATCATAAATTGCCGCATTTTGTTTCATCAAGCTCGCTAAAATTTACCATTTAAATTTGAGATGCAACAGCTTATATCAGGTAACAAATTCCATGATTTGACAATGCGATTGGTAAAAAACTGATAATAATTGCTCATAGCTGCACATAAATCATTATTTTGTTTCGATGTACAGCTTTGTTTTTGTTATTTTTTGAGTTACCTCAGGTTTGCATATACACATTAAAGATAGATAAGTTTTTTAAGAGCTTTATGCCAGTTCACTATATCGAAACCTTTTTGAAACTAAAAGAATTGAAGTAAATTGCCTCTTTTCCTCCACTTTGTTAATGTCATTATTTCCATCGCCTGTAATCTATTTTAGAATAGGCGCTTCTTCAATGGACCAGATGTTATTGTTGCTTTTTTTTTTGAACTCGTAAATATATATCATATAGACTTATTGATCATTTACAAAAATAATTTCACATAACTTATTGTAAATTAACACCTAATTTCTTAAACTTCCTTTTTTAAAAATGTTGTTTAATACAAATTATAATTTACACAAATCAATATCTTAAATTTTATAACTTACTAATATAAAATAAAATTAACATACCATATGGTCAACTGATTGTTCTGCTTTTAAACGCTTCCTCATTTCAGAATCTAATTGATTCCTAAAACAATCATTTGTAAACAAATCTAACTATAACTATCTTTAATGTGAATACTAAATAAATAAAATATTTAACAAAAAACAAACTTCCATTTTTCAACATTAGCTTATTCATAAAATGCAAAATCTATTTAAATTGGTGAGAAAAAACAATCACAAAACCTAATAATTTACATATTTCATCACAAAACAATCATTTAGCTTCAAACAATGTGCACAATAATAAATTGTAACATTTTGTATGATATAATCATACAAAATCTTACAAAAACCTAACGACTTTTTGGCTTTCATTCAATAATTTTGTATGCTATAGAAGGTGATTAATTTTTCTAAAAATTTCTTAACTTAATAACTTCATAGATGATTAAAATTTGTGATTAAAGAAATATTTTTTAAATCTTAAAGGGATCCCAAACTCCCAACTTATGTTGTGGTCATATTAAAGATAATGTTAAAAAAAAAGGTTTGAACCAAGTTTTTTTGATTAAAAATAAATAATGAATGCATACCGAGTAAAACTAATGTTGTTGTTTTAGCCGAAGCTCACCTTCATTTTATTAAAAAACTTGGAGTCTTTAAATTATAGGTCACAATCTACAGACTTTGGTGATTCCTTTGAAGCGCGTTTAATTCATAAAAGTTTTAGTATTTGATGTCAAGGTAGAAAAATTTTTATTTATTTTTATTCATAAATTTTTTCATTATTTGTTTAGTTATTTATTTTTTACTTAACATTTAAAAAGATATTAAAAACCTTAAATATTTTATGCTGGTTTTGTTGCTATAAATTGTTATTGCGCTTTATTTAATGTTAATAAATGATATTTATTATCTCAATCAAGAGTGATAAAAAATTGTTTTATATTAAATACCCGTAAAAAAATAATAACAGCATTTTTATTTGGTTAGACGATATTTCGTCTGAATTTGCTTTGCATGAGGTTTGGGAAGTCAAACGAAAAAAATTAGTTTTAATAATCATGTTGAAATATTAAAAACAAATTATTTTAATGACGGGGGTTCTAAAGTTTTTTATAATAAATGTAGGTAAAAAATATATAACTAAATAAAAAGTTCAACATTAAACATCTTTTTTTTATTATATTGCAACTGTAAATAATGAAATATTAACTTGAACTAAATTTAATTATTATTTAGAACTACTAAGCAATAAAAATAAAAAGCCCCTAAAATTATGCGATATTGTGTTGTTTATTTGATTATTATTGTTGATAATGTTGTTTATGTTGATTATTTTCATCAATATCAAAATAGTCCCAGATTTAACTGTTAGTTGCTTTGCTCATTGTTGAGTTATTTCTAATTTAATTTTATTTCAAAGTTTAATTCTATGTTAAGAAAGAAAAGTTTTTACTTCATTGCACGCTCTTTTTATAAAAGAGTAGAACAAAAGAGCGAGAAAAGTTTCGCATTATTAAACTTCGAATAAAAGTTGTATAGGATTTTTTTTTGTGTGTGTCACACATTCTTTTTTTAGATAAGAGAAATAAAAGATTAATTGTAACTTTTCTTTGAATAAATCAGAATTGGAAGAGAAAATTGCTTGAATTTGTCAATTTTGTTAGTTTTTTAATTTTCCATTTTAAGAAACAAATGCCAATTACGACACATAAATTGGGAAAACCAAATATAATATGTTTTTTAATGCGAGTTATGACATTTTGACAATTTAAATTACCATCTA
>NC_061162.1:22518053-22523053 GCF_022113875.1 Hydra vulgaris | reverse complement strand
ATATAGCACTTAGGGATCTTTATAGCACTTAGGGATCCCTTTAAAGAAGGCGTTTTTAACAAATATTTTAACAAAATTAAATTAAAAAAGTTTGTTTAATTAAAAGCGCTTGTTAAAAAAATGTTTAACATAAAACACTCAAAGTATATTAAATTAAATTGTTTTAGACTGCAAAGTTGGAACAACAGTAAGTGGTTTATACATTAATATTATTGCTTATGTAGACTAAAATCCTACAAAGTCCTACTCTTTCTTGTTTACAAGAATTGGTTAATAAAAACTAAACACTGAAAAAACTGAGTTTATTATATCCGGTAAAAGTTCTATTACAAAAAATGTAATTCAAATAAATGGCTCTTCCATACACCTCAACAATAAACTGAAACATCTCAGATTCCCATGGCTTAATCAAAATCATACACAGCAAATGTGTATGATTTTGATATATCATCTCATATGAAAGAGCATAAAAAAAAAATGTTTGATGTATATTATTTTTTCTAAAACGAAATAATGAACAAACACTAACTAATTTAATTTTCAAAAAAACGCTTTTCTTATATTAAAAAAAATGCATCTTGTCCAAAGTTTATTGACTCTAATGCCTCAAAAAACTAACGTTTGTACATCAAATTAAACTAAGTAGACAAAATGTCATTATTGCAAACTTATTAGTTGGTAATTAAATTTAAAAGTAAAGTTGTTTTATTTTCAACTAACACATAATTACTTACAAGAATAAGTTTTGTAACATTTTGTGAAAATATATTTGTATATTAAAATTTTTTTTATAATTTTAATTTATATATTTGTGTTATAAGGGCAATTCCACGGCTAAAAATGAATAGAAGTCAAATTTTAAACTCTTTTTAGTCAGTTAAAAACAAATGAATATTGACTTAGACACATGAAAGTTTATTTAAAATATTTCCTTAGTAGAAAAATAAATTTGTTTCAGTCATTTTTATGGTTTCAAAAGTGACAGTTACTCTCATTTTTGCTTGATAAAAAAAATAATTATTGTAAAATGTTTTAGTTAAATTAACATTATAAAGTTTTTCATTTAAATGGTTGATGTTTTTATTCAATTTTTTTATTTCAAGTTTTCCAATAAAAGATGAAACAAAAAAATTTGGTTTAATAAATCGAATTATACTTCATGTTTAAAATAAGGCTTAAAAACGTTAAAGTAAAAAAATTGCTGGTTTTTATTAGCATTTTTATACTGTTTGAAAAAAAAAACTAGTAAAAAAGAATTAACTAATAATATATTAATTAATAATTATTAGAATTAATAATAATAACAATTAATTCTTTTTTATTGGTTTTTTTTTTCAAACAGTATAAAAATGCAAATAAAAGTCAGTAATTTTTTTGCTCTAACGTTTTTAAGCCTTGTTTTAAACATGAAGTTTTGATAAAAAAAAGGATAAAAACCAACTTTTCGCTTTAAAGACCTTGTAAAAATTTTCCATTTAGAGATTTAAAGTAATTTAAATTCAAAAATGTTTTACGTTGAAAGAAAATCTCCGCGCGAAAGAGCAAATCATCTATTCATCTATCTATTCAGAATAATAAATTTTGTGTGACGTTCTTTATGATAAAAACATTACTTTTAAGAATTGCTAAAAAAAATACAAAGCTAGAAAAAAAGTAATTAATCAACTAAAAAAAAAACAAGTCGCAAAAAGATTTTTTCAAGAAAAAACTAATCACAAAAGTGTGTGTAGAAATCACGATCGCGATATGCTTAATACGAGCCCTGTAAGACTTTTTTATAAGTTCTAAACTATTTAAAACTATTACTTAATAACTTTTTTTTAACGACGTCTTTCAACCGAATTCTATTAAACTGTTTTTGCAAAACTAATTAAAAAAACTTGATTAAAACTAAACTATTTAATCATGACTTTTTTTTTACTTGAAAATCAAAGTAGATATTCAAAAGTTGTTGTGACGTACTAACGTGATTTTTAACGACTAACAATCGAGTTTTAATGGTAAAAAAAAAAAAAATTATATGGAGTTGTTTTTTAGTGATTTCAGCACTTGCTTTTTGTTAGCATGCATTTATTATTACAATTTAGTGAAAAAGAAAAAAAACTTAAATATTTTATGCTCTTTTATATGAGATCATATGTTAGGAGCACTTAGGGATCCCTTTAAATAATAAAATAAAATTTAAATATACAAATTAAGTTTTGTTATAAGCTCTATAACAGTAAACATTCCATTGTTATATTAAAAATAATTTAAATATAATGATACATTTTATTTTAAAGAATAACTTCAAAAAAAACTTTTATCTTTTACATGTTTGAAAGCTATTTTATCTTTAAATTATTGTTCATTCAAAGTTAAATTACAAAAAACTTTTCTTTCTGTCTTTAAAAAGAGCAAGTGCCCAATAAAAATACAAAGATGTTAAAAACGCTAGTTTCAATGTATTTTTAAAAAACTTTTTAAAAAGTTGCTAATGTTGCAATTTTTATTCAATCAAAATTTTATTATATAAAACGTGACACTAATAAAAATACCAAAACTACCAATTTGGCCTACAACAAAATGGAAAAAAAGAGAGTTTCGACTAAAAAAAAAGTTAGTCTTTCTTGGTAGGCATTAATTTTTTTCTTTTAATTAAAAAATTTAGCCCAAACATTTTTTTTCTTTTTTTATCATTTTCTTTAATATGATCACAACATGTCTTGGAGGCTTGGGATCCCTTTAATTAGGCAAATTTTTCTTAAAGGGATCCCCAACTGACAAGAGTTGTGTTCATATTAAAGAATATGTTTAAAAAAAACATTTGGGCTAAATTTTTTTGATTTGCAAATTCATCAAACAAAGATGAATTTACTGATGCTGTCAATTCCAAAAATTTTACTTGACAAGAACGTTTATCTTCTTTCAGAGTTAAACCCTCTATTACTTCTTGCAGTAACAGTTTTTTAATAGAAGTGTTCCAACGAGAAGTTAGCATTTATTTTCTTAAATATTCTAAAAAAATACAATACAGATATACATCAAAAACTATTTTTTATATTTATATACATTTGTTTCAAAAGCATAGTGTAAATTTATAGCTGGCATTTTTTATTGATAGCGAAAATATTAGTGCAAAAAATAATGTGGAAATCAAAACCGCATTTTGTCATGACGAAAAAATTTGCTTTAAGCGATTTTTTTCATCTTGTGGGAAAACAGCCTTTATTTATCATTAATTTGCACGCACTTTGTAAATGCATAAAATATTGATTTGAATTAATAAAAAAATGAATAAATTCAATAAGTGTGTTTGATATATCTAATAATTGATTGACTAGAATAAAAGTTATGTGAAAATAAATCTCTTCTATAATTTAATAAAAGATTATTTGAATAAAAAAATTATTTTAAAATAAAACTCCCTTATTTGACATACACCTCT
This sequence comes from Hydra vulgaris, assembly GCF_022113875.1. NCBI lineage: Eukaryota > Metazoa > Cnidaria > Hydrozoa > Anthoathecata > Hydridae > Hydra > Hydra vulgaris. Next base: position 22,519,626 of record NC_061162.1, on the reverse strand, counting down.
TAAATTAGACGTTCATCAATAAATAAAGACATAAACGTCAACGCTTATTAAAAAAAAGATTTGCCACGCCTTGATAGAGCTCATGTGTCTAATTATTTGCTTGAAACTTTGATGTTTATTAAATATAACAAATATTTATAAGTTATATAGTGAAAGTTAATGCTTTTGACATATAGTTAATGCTAGCAACTAATATTAACATATTTTTAATTAAAGGATTCTAATATTAGTTGTTGGCATTAAGCACAAAAATACATAAATATAAAGAATTAAAAGTTTTAATTGCTTATTTTTATTTTTGTTTTTAGCTTTCATATTATCTCCAAAAATATTTTTTTACTGACTTTATCAAATTGTGCACGTAACCTTGATGTATAATTGCACATGGTTTTATTAACACAGCACTTGTAACACGCAGTTTTGCTAATAATGTATAGGCCTTGACATTAAAACTCTTGTCCCTGGCCTTGGTCTTGTAAATCTTAGCCAAGTAATCTAGAAATGACAAAGCAAAATGTTTGCTTTGTCATTTTTATTTTAATTACTTTATTTAAAATATAAAACATTTCTTTTGTCACTTTTTATTGTAATTATTTTATTTAGTATTTAAACAAAAGGTTTGTTTTGCTGTTTTTATCTTTATTTTTATTCTTTATCTCTACAAATCTCAAATCCGTCCTTGTATAGAATACTGTTGCCATATCTGAGATGAATCTTCCAATGATACCCTTTCTCTTTTAGACAAGGTACAAAAACGCATTGTAAAAATAGTCGGACCTGCACTTGCAGCCAACCTCTAACCATTATTACATCGTCATAATGTTGCTTCTCTTTCTCTTATCTATAAATACTATAATGGGTACTGCTCATTACGGGGAATAAGAATTTAATTTGTATAAACAAAAGAGGGATGAGCAGCACTTATTTTTGTTGGAATTGATAGTAATAAGAGTTTATTCTCAGTTCTTAGTCTTAGTTTCACTTTATCTTAAGTAAGCTCCCACATACCTATGAAAACATAAAACATGGTCTGAAAAGTTTTTTATGACTGATGTTCCACATTTCTGGAACATTTCTGTTGACATCATCCGCGTGCATCTTATGCTGCATTTATATATGTATACATATGTGTGTGTTATATATATATATATATATATATATATAATATATATATATATATATTATATATATATATATATATATATATATATATATATATATATATATATTATATATATATATATATTAATATATATAAATTATGTTAGTGTATTCTACAAATAGAGTGCTCAATGTTCTTAAAGAACAGAGCAATAATAATTTTATATATTATTATTGCTCTGTTCTTTGTTATTTATATATATATATATATATATATATATATATATATATATATATATATATATATATATATACACATATACAGGTAAACAGGGGAGTTGGGGTAGATATATTTAAAAAAAATATTTTAGATTAACATATTTGACAGTAGTTGCATAATTTTCAATATTAAAGGGATCCCTAACTGCTGAGACAAGTTTTGTTCATATTAAAGGAGAACTTTTCAGGCTAA
>NC_061162.1:22500553-22513053 GCF_022113875.1 Hydra vulgaris | reverse complement strand
TCAATGTAATACATTATGTATTACATTATTATACATTATTAATAATAATGTTATTATTATTAATAATCAATGTAATACATTATGTATTACATTATTATACATTACTTATAATTTAATACTAATAATGTGTATATATATATATATATATATATATATATAAATATATATATATATATATATATATATATATATATATACATCATTACCAGGCTTAGTCGGGAAGCGGGAGCAATCGCTTTTGATTGCTGACCATGTAAATAATATTTAGTTGCGAAAAGCTGGCCAGATTTTTTAGTCGTTTTGAGAACATTATAAAAAAAAAAAAAAAAAAAAAAGATTAATTGGACCGATAAGAGACAATTACAAAAAAAAAAAAAAAAATTACACAAATAATATCTTTAAAAGCGAAAAAACTTAAAGCTAAATAAATTACGTTTAGATTGAAACATCGCTCTTTTATAATTTTTTTTATAAAATTAAGCAGTATTTTTTATATAAAGTAACAACTTACGATTGTTTAAAAAGGAAACAAATATTCTTTATTTAACAAAGTTTGCAAGTTTTAGTTTTATTTAGGCTAAATTATTTTATAAATAAAAAAGTTAATTTTTTTAATACCTATTTTATGTTTCACGTAGTTTAAAAAGTTTAACATATTTGAAGCAGTTCTTCTTAGTAAGATAAACAAATGAAATAACTAAATCATTGAATTACTATAAATTAAATTAACAAGATAGAAATCAACTAAAAGGGTTAAAAATACTTTATGACGAGGAAGCGAAACTGCTTCACAATATCGCTGATGATGTTTAGTGAGTGAGCTTTTTAATTTTAATTAGTATTTAAAGCAGAAAAAAGTATAACGAGTTTCAAGAATGGCAAGCGAAAATAATTAGAGTTAGTAAACCAATATCCAGAAACTTTTCTTTATATCTAATTATTTGCTATATATATTTGTGTTCTGTCATGACCTCAGGCGCGGTGCTTGTTCATCCGCAAGTTACTTTGTATGCATTGTTTGTGTTTAGTAACCAGAAACTTCTTATATTTTTGTTACATAATTAGTTTTATTAACTTTGACGATTATAACTTCTATGAAAACACAAATATTTTTGTAAGTCTTTGTTTAAATCATAAAAATTGCTTTAAAAGATACATTACGATAAAAAACAGATACACAAAATTACATTTATATAAAGAATACTTATTTTTTAAATAAAAAATAAGAATATAATAATAAAATCTATAATTTATCATAAACTTTTAAAATTTTGACAATTTAATTAATATATATTTAAAACATTTATTTTTGTAAACAAATAATATATATTCTTAAAACAATTTATGCTAGAAATCTCAAAACGTCACAAATCGTGAATAATACAATTTCTTTAAAACATTTTAACAGAACACATGAGAACTTTATTTTGCTTAGTCAGCATATTTTTTGAACCAATAGAATTAGTTTGTTCGTTAATTTGGCAGGTTTTTAGTGTTCACAAATATTCTTTTTTATTCTTTCGCGCCAAAAAATTTTGAGAACATTCAATTTTTTTGTTTCCATGTATGTCCATAAAACAAAATTTTTTTGTTTCGTATATTAACTTAATAAACTATGTTCTCAAAACGACTAAAAAACCTGGCCAGTTTTTCGCTAACTAAATATAATTCAGTATTCGAGAGCGATCGCTCCCGCTTCCCGACCAAGCCTGATTATTACTAATAAATTATAGCAATGTTTTTAAATAATAAAGACAAGATATTAACTTTTATTAATTCTATTAATTTAAATAATATAATATTATTAATATAATAAAAAAAAAAATTTAATTAAAATAATATTTGATTTTTTTTTACATCTGGTATATTAAATTCTTTTTTAAATATTCTATATAGAAATTATGTAGAATATGGATGTTGTCATGGAAAAAGGTTTTTACTATTTTTATTGTTGAGCATTAATTTAAATAAATTTAAGTCTAAAACAAGTTTACTTATTACTTTAATTATAAGTTTTTTTAGTTGAAGGTATTGTAAACCTATTCCTACGTAAGTGATATTTTTACCTCTATCAATTGTAGATATTTGACTAGTCAGCTACTGTAACCTAGTCAATTAAAGTAATTAACTGCTAGGTAGGCTGGTAATAGTTAACTAAACCTATCCATATTTGCTTAATACTTATTTACCAGAACTGTTGAAAAGTTGGTCAAGTCACTATTATCAATAGTGATTGATTTCTTCAGCAATGGTATTGTCAATCATTGTGACAATGTTCTCAATGCCATTGCTAATTGTGTTTTTAATTGAATTAAATAATAACAATTGCAATTAATAAATAAAAATTATTAAACATAACATATACAACCCTCAGAATTAGGATCAACATTCGGCAATGCTGACCTAACTGCCGACCTGAAAGTGTTTGAGGTCAGCAAAAAATTGCCGACCTCAAACTTTCATGCAAATTATTGCCGAACTCATTTTTCCTAATTCCGATGGTTGCATATATTTTTCAATATCATGTATTGTTCTTTAACAACTTATTTACCTTCTTTTTATTAAAAAAATAATGTATCAATTATATAAAAAAGTGTATATATTATTTTACAAAATAATTGATTTATGATTTGGATAGTTAAGAGTTGTTTTTAAAGTATCGCAAATGATGAAATTTGCAAAAAAGTTACTGCAGGTGTTGTGACTTGCAAAAAGGTATTGCAAGTGATGAAACTTGCATAAAATTTTTGATAGACTCTGGCTTACTTTCACATGGTGTCTATCGTTAAAATGATTATTATGTAGTTTCATTAATGGAACTTTAATTTTTAATTATTTACTAAAAGCTAAGACAAAACTAAGACAAGCTAAGACAAAAGCTAAGACAAAAGCTAAGACAAAGCTAAGACAAAAGCAGACAAAAGACAAAAGCAGACAAAAGCTAAGACAAAGCTAAGACAAAACTAATCATTTACTAAAAGCTAAGACAAAATACATCCTCTGTGTAATTAAAAATTATATATATATTTTTTTCATTTTAATTTGTTTTAATTTGGTTAAGAGGGGGCAAATACCCTATCCCAAAGTGAAATAAACACAACACAGATGAATAGATAATTTTTAGCATGTTTTTATTAATAATTTATAGCCATTTTATAAAGACACAAATAATTATAAAATTGCATCATTCTTTAAAGAGATATGTATTTTTGGATAGTTAAAATGGCAGAGCAACTCCCACTCTGGTTATATTAAATGATATGAGGTATTGTAGATGCATTTAAATTTTGTTTTAGTAGCTTTAGCGCAAATTAAAAGCAATTAAATTTTTTTGGGGGGTTAGGCGGAGGGGAGGACCATACGCCCTTCCTCCCCCATATGTCAAGCTAAGCACCACTGGTATATGTTGTAATCAAGTAGAATATAAATTTAATTGTTATAACTGTTATAATAATTTTGATTAAAAAAATATTTATAAAAATAATTTTTTTTTATACTAGGGTGTATCAAACCATCACCACTACATCCACCCTAACTATAAGAAATACTTCTAATGTTTTCTTGGATATAAAATGAAACAACAACACATTAAAACAATAACACACTTAAATACTACACAAATGAAACAATAACACTTTTATTGATGAAATTTGAAATTATTGGATGGTAAAGGCAGAGGTTTAGTGCCCCTTCAAACTCCCTGGAAATGTCCATTGACTAGTGACCAACGTTAACATATAATCCTTTCATACACCTATCTTTTGATACCAAGATATAGATTTTTAAATAAGTATTGACAAAGTTATAACAATTTTAGTAAAGGAAAATTAAATTTTGACCATAGTTTCTTCAACAAATCCACATATCAAAAAAACGGTACTTAAAATGTCATAACTTTTGGAAGGTACGTCGGATTTTGATAATTTTTTTGCCTTTAAAATACTGTATTGAAGCTCTTTCTAATGATATATAACAATATAGTATATAATCATTTTAAAATTTTCATATCACATACCTACTGATTGGTAAAAAAATTATTCCGAGTAGTTAATGCCACTGTTCCATCATCTGCTCCAGTTAAACATTTATTTTTAAAAAAAGCCTTAATTAAAGAGCTATGCTGAAATCAGTTAGTCAATAAACATTTTGAACAATTGTTGTATCTGAAATCCAAAAAAAACTTATAGATTAGTTTTAGTTGTCATTTTAAATTTTAGCAGATTTAAAACACTTTTAATTAGTCAAAAAGTATTTTGTATTTTAAATACTTTGAAATTAAGTATTTTGTAATTCTAACACTTGTTAAATACTTTGTATTTGCATTTTAAATTTTTTTAAAAAGTATTTCTCACAACACTAAAACATACTTAAAATCAATATTTTGTTAAAGTAAACATTATTGGCCATGGTTTTGACAAAAAAGGCTATTTTTATCAAGATCTAGAAAATGCATATTAAGAGCTATGCGACATTATTATGATAGCTTATATTATTTCTAAATGACATATACTAATCTTATGAACTAACTTGAATTAAACACCTGATGACGTTTATGTCATTAAGATCAATAGGATGTTGCAATTTTTTTTAATTTTATGAGCTGTCTTTGTATAGAAAAACTTGTTGGATTATATACAACCACAAAGCTCTATCCTTGCAGTTGGCAAACTGCAAGGATAGAGCTTTGTAGATAAAAAAACTTGTTGTCATGAAGCATTAAATTGAAAACATTGAAACTTTTGACTTAAGTTACTCAGTTTTTTTATTTATTTTATTTTTTATTTTTTATAAACGTAAATTAAGAAGTTTAGTACTTTTATAGTCCACTTAATGCAATAGAAAAAACTGCTTTTTTTAGTTTAATTAGCTACTTTCATTTACGTAGTCTAGGCATGATAAATAAACAAAATATAACTATTTTAAATTTTTTTAAACTTACCAGTTTCAATGCCTTCAGCCAATACATTTGTACATCGTATAAGTTCGTCATACTTTTTTATGGCAACGCTAGTCATATTACTATCTGGCTGTTCAAACGAAACTTTACTACCAGGTTTTTCGGGATCAGTTTTCTTAGCCTTTTTCATTTTTCTTGTACAATTCAAATTAATTGAACGGGGTGGACACACTTGTTACAAATAACTTTTTATCATACTATGTCTTATAGACCTTTGATTACAGTAAATAATACTAAAGCTTGAATTTTATAATAAAAATGTTTATTTTTTTATATATAAATATTAAAAAATAAAGTTTTAAAATATTCTTAATAACTTATAACTATTAGTAATTATAAATTTGTTTTTGTCTGTAAAACCACAGTATAAACATTTTAAAGATAGTTCGCGCTTTGAAATTATTGTACCAATCAAAAAGAGATAAATCAAAACAAGTACGTATATCCTCAGTATGAAACAAGTGCGTATATCATTAATTTATAATAAGCATTATAAAGTTAAAGTTATTTAATATATAACATTATATAAAAACGATAATATAATAAAAAATAACGAAATGCAACTAATAGTAACCTAAAATTACATATTTAAATAACGTATACTTCCAACACTACCATTGGTTTTTATAATTAAAATATTCTTTTAATTAAGAGTAATTATATTTAAAAATAATTAAATTTCGAAGAATAATTTTGTATAGTTACCGGAAATATTGATTTCAGACAGCAATCCCTAAGGAAAATGGAAAGGAAAATCCTAAACGTAATAAACAGAAAATTTATATTTGCGTAATAATGTTTTCCTTTTACATTTGCATATATAAATACAAATAAGTGTAAATCATAAATATTCCCCAATGAATGTTTAAATTTATGTACTATTAATTGTTACTATATTTCATCAAGCTGATTTCATTAAGATGTAAATACGTAATAATTTAATAACACCATGGTATTTTGGTATGTAAAATACTTGTAAAATAACAACGCTATAGTGTATAAAGGCGTAAATTGTATTCAAACCTTTATTCTTTACCAAACGGCTCACCCAAACATCTCAATAACCCTACCAAAAAGTAATTTTATTTGCCCCCTTAAAATTGAATTTCAATTTATGTATTTGGAAAAAAAATATTATATCGTTTTGTTATTTAGTTACAAAACAAAGTCACAAAGTTCACGCATTTTTCCAAAGATTATTTTGGAAACATGATCATGATATATTTAAACAATTTTGAAACATGATCTTTACTATAAACTTTAAAAAATCTAATTGTTATAAAAATAATTATAAAAAGTGTGGAAAAAAATGTTTAAAAAGTTCTATGCATAAATTTATGTATATATTAAGAAATATAGTGACCGCCTAAATTGATATAAACAGCATTGGATGTTTGTTTTTTATACTTTTTTCTTAATTTTTTTTCACTAGAAAAAGTGAGACAAACTATCTAGTAATATTAAATACATACATACATACATACATACATACATACATACATACATACATACATACATACATACATACATACATACATACATACATACATACATACATACATACATACATACATACATACATACATAAAGTAATTAAGTTAATATATAATTGATCAGAGCCGGTTTAAATACTTGGCTTCCTGCCATTTACGCCATCAGGCGTAAAATGGCAGGTTGATCTCCCAGTATTTAAATTTAATAACAATACAAAGTAAAAAAATATTTTAGTTGTTACTTTACGGCTTTTAAATGTATTTTCTTTTATATTTAAACTTGCATTGCACGTTATTTATTACACAAAAATACGTTATTTGATGAAAAATTTAGTAGCCTTTGTTGCTAAGCGATTAATATAGGTTTTATAATACCTATTGTTGGCATTTTAAGCTCGCGAATGCTGAGATGATATTTTCTATGTTGATGAAAATCAATATCAGATTTTCTATTGGAACAATAGAAATATCTGAAAAAGCTTTTGCGTGTTCTCCGACACTTTTTTATCGTAAGCATATTTGTCTGCATTGACCAAAGAAATGACTTCTATTTTGTTATACTCGAAGTTGGAGCGAACTTGCTCATATTAAAATCTAGGAATTTAAACAGTTTTTCGACAAAATCTAAATGAATCTTGACAGACTGCAGTTTTTTATTAACTTTAATGAATTACTCCATAATGCTGCTCCAAAGAATAGCAAGAACAGGTATTCAAGTTGGTTCATTTTGGTTAAAAATTGAAGGCCTTTCTAGTTTTTGATTTCTGCATTCATTGTTAAGCTCAAGAAGGGCGACCTCAATAGAAAATAGTTATTAACAACTTCTGTTATTAAACACTGTTATTAACAAAATCAAAAACTCTTGAAAGAGTCTTGGAACTTTAAGGGGAAAAAACATAACTTTAATACATTGATAAGTTGATGCAGAAAAAAAGTTATAAATATCATGAAGAATGCCAAAGAACTCAATAGCAACTACGATGTATTGTGCTGCACTTACTTTTACGAGGCTTAAGAACTGGGTAGTACATGAAATGTAGTCGGCAAATTTTTTTGCCATGTACATTTTATGTGATCTCTTTGATTCTAGCTTGTAAACTAGCGATCGACCAAAATTATGTTTCGGAATTGGTTTTTGCCGAAATTTCAATTTAAAATTGTGTCGTTACTTTTTATAAATTCGGTACAAAGCAAAATTTTGGTTTTGTATGATTTTAAATTTTTATTTAATTTAAAAGAACAGTTATTTATGACAATTTTCACAAAATATTTTACCATATCTAAATGAGGTTTTAACCCCGTTGTTCACAAATTACTTCACTTTTTTAGAAATTAAATAGCGCGTATTGATAAGCTTCTTAAAATTATCAAAACCCCAAATAATTAAAGCATTGCGGTTCGCATATCATTTTGAATCTTGCACTGATAACGTTTTGTTTGAAGAAAACAAATCTGATTTGAATAGTTTAAATAGAAAGTAAAAAAGGATAAAAATTTGTTGATGTAATCTTTTTGTTATTTCTATCAATTTTTCTTAAAAAAAAAAAAGTCAAATTTTTTGATTTTATAACTGGTATAATTAAGTAGCCCAGCTTTTGTTTCTTACATTTTTTTTTCTTGTTATTTGTTTTGAAAACTCTTCAATCACATCATGGAAGTCAAGATTTTGACTTAATATTTAAAACAGCAAGATCGCTGGTTCGTTCTTGTCCCATAGTTAAACGCAAAAAATTCTTGATGAGCTTCAATTTATTAAATGAAAGCTCATTTGAGGCCACTCTTGCTGAAATTGAATCAAAAATATGCAGTGTAATCGCTTCATTTCTAAAGAGTTTATGCAAGCTTTAATTTAGAAATTCTGTTCCACAAGTTGAGTGAGACAAAAGTTTTCTCTCCAAATTTTGCAGCATAAATTTGTTTTTTATTTTCATAATCACTGGTGGGAGCCCTAAGCAAATTGCTTGGGTGACTCGCCGCTCTGGATTTTTCTATGAATTATTTTATTTTTTTTCTTATTTATTTATGACTATTTATTATTACAATTTAAGATGGAATGATATCATCAAAAAATAAACAACAAATGTAAAAAAACAAGCAAATGTAAATTAAGAATCAATGTAAAATTGCATTTTAAGAAAACATTTTTAATGAAATCAGTTTTTTAAGCCGAAATTTCTTATAAATAACTAATCCATTCATTGAGTTGATATTTTTCGTAAGAATCAAGAAAGTAAAAGTAGATGTCCGACACCAAGACCAATATTCTTGGCTTTTAAGACCAAGACTAATACTTTAGGTTTTACAAGACCAATACCAAGACTAAGACAGTTAAGTTTGAGTCTTAAAGATCTCTGCAGAAACTGTAGAAATATCGGTAAAATGTTTATCTGTAATTTCGGTTTATTTGGATTTCGGTGTATTTCCTTATTCAGTTTATCAATATTGTAAACCAGAGTAGATTAAAAACATATTACTAGCGTTATCATATAACTGGCCACAGCAATTTTGATAGTTGATCCCATGCACACTTATGCATGGAAACTCAAGATAGTTATGCATGGGAATGATGGATAGGAAACGCTCAACTGGTTCTCCGTATGGTAAAACGTGGCACTAAGCAAATTAGAGTAAGTTAATAAGCGGGAGTAGAACCAACAATGATTTAGAAATATTGGGAGTAGAACCAACAATTTTGAAAACTAAGAATTTGTGTTTAAGTTAATAAAAAGTATGTAATAGAACATTTCGATTTAGAGATGATCAGTGGCGGATCAAGACTTCTTGGGGCCCGGGGCTATTTTTGGTTTTGGAGGCCTTTTTTATGGACCAGAGCTCTAAAATTTTTTTATGGACCAGAGCTCTAAATTTTTTGGGGGCCCCTAAATTTTTGGAGCCCGGGGATATAGCCCTCACTAGCCCTGCCTTGATCCGGCACTGGGGATCTTATTACCTAAAAATTCCACAACTTTGGTGGTAATAAAGATGATGATTTTTTTACCAATGTTTTAGATAGGTACGAGGTGCTTCACTTTCCTTTGTTACCGAGTGTGATAAAATTATGGGCAAAAAAATAATCAAACTTAGCTAATACCTGGATCCAGGTTAGTTTCCGTAGTGTAACGAGCCCAGTTTTTTTTCCTATCCGCAGAATGATAATCCTCTTAGAAAAAATAATAAATGAAATATAAAATTATTTTCAAAACAGGTGTATTAAGCTTAGCAAGTACAACCACAAAATATATGCTCAATATTAATGAAGGACTATGATGATTACTATCTCCAGAAAAGATAAAAGAAAGTCTCATCTTTCTTAAGTAAACTCTTTGAAAAGTAAACTCTTTGAAAAAGCTATGTATAAGAGGCTCTATGCATTTTTAAATAAACTTAAATGTCTTTACAAACACCATTATGGGTTCGTGCTAATCATTCCACAACCCACTCACTTATTAAAATTACTGAGTCTATTAGAAAAGCTCTTGACTTGAATCAGAGGAATACCTCTTAATTGGTTTACTTCATATCTTCACAACAGATCTCAGTTTGTCTCAGTCAATGACTCAAAATCTACTCAAATAAATTGTTCCAATGGTGTCCCTCAAGGCTCAGTATTAGGACCACTACTTTTTTTTCTCTTTATTAATGACCTTAATAATTCAATTAAGTTTGCAAGTCCTTATCACTTTGCTGATGATACTAACTCGCTCATTATCAACAAATCTTTAAAAAAAATTAACAAATACATTAATCATGATCTTGCCAATTTAGTTCAGTGGCTTTGCTCAAATAAGCTTTCTCTCAACTGTAGCAAAATTGAACTGGTCATATTCAAATCTAATAAAACAAAAACCAATAAAAATTTAAACTTTAGATTAAGTGGCCAGAAAATCATTCCTGTAAACTCTATCAAATATCTTGGAATTATAATTGATTCCAACCTATCGTTTGCATCCCATATTAAAGACTTAGCCATAAAATTGAGCAGATCAAATGAAATGCTGGCAAAACTTTGTCATTATGTCAATCTGGAAACACTATTAAATATATATCATGCCATTTTTGGCTCACATATACGATATGCTTGTCAAATATTGGGACAATTTCCACAGCAAGCAGTTTTAAGGATATTGCATCTTCAAAACAAAGCTTTAAAAATAATACATTTTCAGAATTACAAATTCAACCCTAATGTGCTTTATCTTACTTCTAAGATCCATAAACTATGTGACCTTGTTCAATTCTTGAATTGCCAGTTTGTCTGGAATCACCAACACAAAAACCTACCTCTTACCTTCAACAATTTCTTCCCAAAAAAAGCAAATAACCGTTACTATCTTCGATCAATTGATAATCTGAATCTTGCAGTCTTAAAACATCGTTCTGTTACTTATGTATATAAGTCCATAAAAAACCAAAGTATAAAATCTTGGAATAACCTTCCCTATGACCTAAAAGCTCTCCATTCAATCTATATTTTTAAGAGTAACCTATTTCATTCTTTCCTAATCAAATACAGTTAATAAATCCAAAGATATGTATTTGTGTTTAAGTGTTTGTGATACACACATGTGAATAAGTGGTGAGTGTATATGTATGTATATATATGTGTGTATGTGTATATATATGTGTGTGAGTGTGTGTGTGTGTGTATGCGAATATGTGTTGGTGTATATAATATATACATATATAATATTATTAAATGTGTGTATATGTATTCATGTTTGTATATGTGTATGTATGTGTGTTATGTTATGCTATGTTTGTATATGTGTATGTATGTGTGAATATGTATGTGTGTATGTATATGTACGTGTGTGTATATACGTTTATTTGTGTATAGTATATACGAATCTACATATATGGGTGTATATTATGTTTGTATACAATTAATGTTTACATACCTGTATTGAATACAGGTATAAGTATATGTATACAGGTATAAGTATATGTGTTTATATGTATTTGTGAACGTAAGTTTGTATATGTGTTTGTATGTGTGTATTTTTATGTGTCTGTATATGTGTGTATTTATGTGGCTAGAACTAAATTACTAGTATTTTTTTTTTGATTATTATAACTATTTTTATTTCTGTTACTTTATTTTTATTTTAATCACTGTACTTTTATCATTGTATTGTTATTACTGTTACAACTACAACTTTTATTATTATCTTTATTAGTATTTTTACTCCTTCACCTTTTAATGTTCGTTTTGTTGCTGCTGTGGATGATTAATATATAATTTGCATTAATCAATATATTTATTAGCTTTTATTTACAAGGTTTTTACTTAAGATTAGTACATGTACTATTTGTAAACTTCCGTGAATGTAACAACTGTTTCAGAATATATATGAATTGAATTTCCGGTTGTCGCATATGGTCCCGAATTACCCTATTTTTCATCTATTACCAAGTTTCATACGGGAAGGTCTGGGCACTAATATTTAAGTTGTAGGGACAAAATTTAATATTGCGTTTGTTTACGTTTAAAAGCTGTAATGTAGAAAGTAAATGTAAAAATTTATATAATTATAACTATTTATTTATTTATTATTACTTATTATCCTTTAAAAAAAAGATTTTTTGAAAGTAAATAATAATATAAAAAACTTTCAACGGATTTTATTAGTCTGTTTAAGAAGGGCTTATAAATCATAGATTTATAGACCACAAGGTCTGATATTATAAACGTATGATATTATAAAACTCCGATTTTAAGAAACACATATTTGGTACTCTCTGTAGATCAAGAATATCAATTTTCAATTAAGGATAGTTTAAGATTCAGGTATGACGCTGAAGGCTCAAATTTTAAATTTAACATTAAAATAATGTCAATATATTCAAATTAATAATCTTAACTAAATAAATACTCAATATACACACAAAGATCTATTAAAAATTATACTATTATATATATATATATATATATATATATATATATATATATATATATATATATATATATATATATATATATATATATATATATATATATATATATATATATATATATATATATATATATATATATATATATATATATATAT
>NC_061162.1:22495569-22499553 GCF_022113875.1 Hydra vulgaris | reverse complement strand
TCAGTTAAATTTTTTCAAAATTTTATTAGATTTAGGGAAGCACAAGACCCTTGAACACTTACTGGGTCCTTAATAATATTAAAAAAAACAGTTTGTCAAAAGTATGTTATGTTGGGTCTATATATATATATATATATATATATATATATATATATATATATATATATATATATATATATATATATATATATATATATATATATATATATATATATATATATATATATATATATATATATATATATGTATATATATGTATATATTATATATATATATATATATATATATTTATTTATTTTATATATATATATATATTTATATATATATATATATATATATATATATATTGCAAAAAAAATTTAAATTTTGATTAAAAAGTTTATTTATTGGATTCATAATGTATGTGTACAAATATTTAAAAAAAGAAATATATTTATAAAAAAATACATTTATAAAAAAAAATAATAATTTATCATTATATAGATGAAGAAGGGCCTGAAATGTGGGATGATGATAAACCAGTAGGTAAAATTGGAGCAAAAAAACTAAGAAAATTGGAAATGAAAGCAGAGAATCGTGAAATAAGAAAGGTAGGGGAAATTATGTTTTAAGTGTTATTTTGTTTTTATTTTTTAGTTTTTCTTTTATTGATTGAGTAATTCCTTTTTTTACAATTCAAGCCTCTCCAGAAAATGCGTTTGGTTTTTTATTTTGTATGTCCACGTATGAGTATTTTATTTTAGACAACTTAGTCACGGCAAGTGTTATTATAATAAGCATTAGGGAAAAAACTAAGTTTAAAAAAAGAAGAAAGCTTAACTCTTAAAATATAAAATTAAAATAAATTTAAATCAAAAAAATTAATAATAATAATTTAAATAATTTGTGTTCTGTTTTTATTTTTGTTTCTTTAGGGTGGTTATTATTTTCAGCAACAAAATTTGATAAGGCAAAGCAAAAAAAAAAAAAAAACAGTTTTAAGTTGACATTAAAAATAATGATTTTCCTATATTTCATTTTTTTTTTTAAAGTGGAAAGTGAAAATATAAATTACTATCTGTTTGTAAAATATTTTCTATAATTTTAGGTAATATAGTATATATATTACCTAATGTCTATGAATGCATGTGCATATTTTTATGCATAACCTTTTTCTATATAATTATATTTATTTATTCATTAGTATACGCACGTTTAGCTTATTTAGATCAGATGTTAACTTCTTACACGGTTCGTATCCTACCGCTAATCATTTAATTATTGTTTTTCTTTTAAGTACTGCTGGTCATATATTTCTTTGTAACCATTTATCTTTTCTTTTTTGTATATAAAAATCTTCCAGCTGTATGTTTTTGAATGATATACATCTCTTCACAATCAGATTTCTTACACCATTCAAGCCTCTCAGTGTATTTTCTGAGTAAGGCGCACATACATATATACATAGTTTTTAAGCTTTAAACAGCCCATATTGTCTAGACATTTTTCATAGCTTTAATTCTTTCATATTACTTTTTTTTGTATGTTTTTTATCCCCAATCATTTAGTTGTTTGTAATTTTGGATATTTGTTGCTTTTTAACATTTGGCTCTGTCGGCTTAGTTCTATCCAACTTATCCCTTTTGATCTACTATATTATTGGTAAAATATACATAAACAATTATTATTAGTACTTAACAAGAATTGTTATGGAATTAATTTTACTATTATTATTATTAATTTGTTTTCGTATTTTCATAAATAACATAATAGACCAAAAAAAAGGGCAGGTAAAAAAGCAAAAAATTTGGAAAGTTGTGGAATTTGAAAAAAGTTTGAAAAGTCATGGAAGGCGTTTACTTCATACACGGACATTCCGTGTATGAAGTAAATGCCTTTTCTAAATAAGATATACATGGGTATACTAAAAAACAAATAAATATATTTGTATAATAAAAAAAGTTATGCATAAAAATATGTGTATGCATTATATAGATGTAAAGGGGCAGTATATACTTGTTACATTAAATTTATTCAAATTTATTTTACAAGCAGATAGCCATTTTCCCTTTCTTATTTCAAAAAAACAAAATAAAATATAGAAAATTTTTTTTTTAATGTCGACTTATAACTTTTTTTTTTTTTGTTTTTGTTTTGTTTTGTCTTTTTTGTTGCAATTTTGTTGCTGAAAATAACAACCACCTTAAAGAAACAAAAATAAAAACAGAACACAAGTTATTTAAAATATTATTATTTTTATTTTTTTTGATTTAAATTTATTTTAATTTCCCATTTTGTTAGTTTTGCTTTCTTTGTTTTTGAAACTTAGTTTTTTCTGTAATGTTTAATATAATAAAACCTGCAAATGGACATGACCAAGTTGTGAATAATAAAATATTCATGTGTGGACATACATAACAAAAAACTGCACACGTTTCCTGGGAAGGCTTGTAAACTGATGTTTATTAAGCAAAATTCTTTGTTTTCACTTAAAATTATTGATAAGTCTTTTAAAGTACTCATATTTAGTGTATAGCATACCATTGATAACTATTCGATTAACAATTTGACATTTTTTTGAATATTGCTTTACTTTGATAGTTTGTTAATTTTATCTTTGCAATGTTATTGCTATATTAGATAATTAAGGATATTAAGTTTTTTTTTTTTTTTTTTTTTAAACATTTTTGCTTCCAACAAGGCTGCAAGCAACAACTAATTAGTGTTGGAAGTTACTGGAAGAGAAAAGATGAAGGTTGTAGAGCAAGATAACGATTAAATATGACTTAAAAGATTGCAAATAATATGAATCAGGAAAGCAAGATGAAGGAAGCGAAATCCAAAGAACTGATGTTCGAGGAAAAAAACTAGACGAATAAGAGTTTTTCGAGCACTTAGAAACAGTAACAGAAAAAGGATGAAACTTAATTGAATGACGAGTAATGCCATACCCCAGATATGGCAACAGTATTCCATACAAGGCCAGATTTGAGATTTATAGAGATAGAGAATAGAACCCAGAGTAAGAAAGTGACAAGCTCGATAAAGAGATGCAACTTTAGCAGATGCTAATTTTCCAACGGATTTGATATAAGGTCTCCAAGAAAGATCAGAAGTGAGAGTTAATCCTAGAAGATGAAGGGTAGGAGACTCATCGAGTACATTACCGTTCATAAGTATAGGAAGGTCTAAACTATTGCGATAACGATTGGCCAAAAAAAATTGAGTTTTATCTGAATTAAAGTTCACCAGCCACCATGAGCCCCATGCTGTAGCAGAAGTGAGATCCTTTTCAAGCTCAGATGCCCCCTGCAAGCAATCTGAGGGAGTTGGCTTTTTATCGTGGCAAGAATAAATGGTAGTATCATCAGCAAACAATGCCACCTTAGATGTGAGAATATCTGGAAGATCGTTAATGTAAATTAAAAAGAGTATAGGGCCAAGGATTGAACCTTGAGGAACCCCTGAGGTTACAGAATAAGAAAAAGAGTGTTGTCCATCAAGATGTTTCCAGATACACCGTGAGAAGAAAGTTTATGGAGAAGACCAGCATGCCAAACTTTATCAAAAGCTTTAGAAATGTCAAGAGCAATGGCCTTAACCTCTCCACCTTTTTCTAATGCGCGATAAAACCTATCGGTTATTACTGATAGCAAATCAGCCATAGAACGAGAAGATCAAAATCCATATTGATGATCAGAAAGTAGGTTATGAGATTCGAAATGAGAGATTAAGTGTTTGTTAATTAAAGATTCAAAAACCTTGCTTATGATAGATAGAAGACTAATGGGACGGTAGTTAAACGAATCGGATCGCTCTCCAGAATTTTTAAAAATAGGGATAACAGCTGCTTTCCAGCAGGCTGGAAAACAAGACTCTGATAAGCACTTGTTAAATAGTTTTGAAAGGATAGACGACAGCTCCAGAGAACACTTCTGCAAGACTATAACAGGTATGTTGTCCGGGCCGCAAGCTGTAGAAAAGTCTAAGCGGGAAATCACTTTA
>NC_061162.1:22408069-22490569 GCF_022113875.1 Hydra vulgaris | reverse complement strand
TTATTCACGAAACGGTCCATTATTCCATCGATTCTATGTATTGGACCTAGACCGTTAGCAGAAAAACACCCCCAGACCATTACATTGCCTCCACCATACTTCACGGTCTTATGGCAGTAACGTAAATCGAGGCGTTTTCCAGCCGGTCGACGTACACGGCAAATGCCATCGCTCCCAATAATGTTGAACTTCGGTTCATCACTGAACAGGACAGTTCGCCATTTCTGCACATTCTAGTCAATATGAGATGTAGCAAACAAGAGTCTTTTCTTCTGGTTCTTTAGTGAAATTAGTGATTTCTTTGCAGGGCGTCGAGAAAACAATCCGGCTTCAACAACATGCGTCAGATACAGGCAGCTCTAATTGCTTTTGTATCTCGACTGATGATATCCAGAGAATCCTCTTGACGGATCTGACGATCATAGAATCCTCTCTAGAAGTGGTGGAACGCGGTCTTCCACCTTTGTTATTTGCTGCCAACTTCCCCGTAGAACGATATTTGGAGCATAGTTTTGATACGGTCCATTTTTTCACGCTATATTTGTCACAAATACTTTTTTGTAACATTTCACTTACGTAATCGGCAATAATTTTCTTTCTTAGTTCCAATCCAAGGCTGTCGGGAGCCATTTTTGCACTTGAAGTCATAAAAAAATAAAAATAAATAATCACGCTTCTCAAGGCTTACCGTGTTACATTTACCTTGTGATGATACAATAATGCTCTGTGGAAAACAATGTCTTGATTGGATGTGGACTGTATTGATGTAATGAAACACTTGTTATATTTCACTTCTTGTATTGATGTTCTTCGATAAAACACTTTGATAAAACTCACTTCGATAAACTGTCTTGATAATACTGACTGATTGACTTCCATATACTGACTGAATTACATGTCGGTTTACATGTCTCTAATATAGTAAAATGAACCTGTGTGAACCTGTTCTAAAAGATTCTAGATGCTTTTTTTCGATGCTTCAGGAAGCTTCTGAATGTTTCTGGATACTTCTGGATGCTTCTGGATGCTTCCAGATGCTTTTTCTGGAAACTTCTGGAAGCTTCTGCATGCTTCTGGAAACTTCTGGATACTTCCTTTAATTATTAAAAAACTTCCGTGACGTTGACACGGACCAGATTTAAGAAAATGAAACAAACCAAAAAAGTTGCACTTGTTTTGTCCGCTGCAAAATGGCACTTGTCAACGAAATTCTGCCTGTGTGCTGTCACCTGTCAGCTGATTGCTCATGTCATGGCATGCTATGACTCCAGACTCCTGAACTGTTTGCTGTAGTAGTAACTGTTTGTTGCGGTAGTATAGTTCGTTTCGTTAAGACATGTAAAATTAGGAACACTTTTTAGCATTGTTCGATGTTGGTTGCAAATGTTTTGTCCAATACTGTATATATATATATATATATATATATATATATATATATATATATATATATATATATATATATATATATATATATTATATATATATATATATTTATATTTATATGTATATATATATATATATATATATATATATATATATATATATATATATATATATATATATATATATATATATATATATATATATATATATATATCTGTGTGTGTGTACACACATATGTGTGTGTGTGTGTTTGTGTATATATATATATATGTATATATATATATATATATATATATATATATATATATATATATATATATATATATATATATATATATATATATATATATATATATATATATATATATATATATATATATAAATTATAGGTGTTATGGATGACCGTGGAAAATTTGTCTATATTTCGGAGGAGGAACTTAAAAATTTTGCAAAGTTCATAAAACAACGTGGTCGTATATCAATAGCCGAACTTGCTGAATCAAGTAATTCTTTAATAAAACTGGATGAGGCAAATAGAAAAAATGTACTTATTGAGGCACCAGCTTAGTTTTGTTTTATTTTTATTTATTTTTTTTGTTCTTCATCTTTTGTTCTTTTATCTTTCGACATATAGACAGAACAATGAAATTATTTAATAGAAAATATGAAATATTTATAATGATTTTTTTTATTCAGTGCAGTAAATATAAATTTAGTTTGCTAACTGTATCAAGTGCATGAAATGTATTTAATACAGTCAGAAAACTAAAATTTTTGAGCGGAACTCTTTTATGTGCAACTTAAATGTTTGTGTTATTCAAATAACATTCGATATGTTTTTTAAATATAACTCTGTTTTGAGCATGGGCGTAGAGTACTCAAATTTTCAAGGGGGGCAAAAAGTTAAAGGTTCGACTTTTTTTGAGCGATGTATGTAGACTTTCAAGTGTTTAATATTTTTTATATAGAAATAAAAGAAAACAATTTTTGATTTTGGTTACCTAACTTCAAGAAATTAGAATAAAACAAGTAGGTATGAAGTTTTACTTGTTTTGTTTCCAAATTTTATTTGTTGGTTTCCAAATAAAACATTCTACGGCGTGTTTCGTTTTTTTCAATAAACATCTAATAAAAATTCCAATTCGAGACTCGAGGTAATTTCTTTATGGGTATCCATTAGAGAAACAGCGTTCAGCCGTTCCTGGCTCATGGTTGATCGAAGAAAAGTTTTTAATCTACGCAGGCTACTAAAGGATCACTCTGCTGTACAAGTTGACACTAGCTGGAACAGAATCATTTTAATAAAACGGACAATTTCCGAGGCAATGTTTCTCAATCCAATTTGTTCTTTAGCGCAGAACTTTTTTTCTCTTAGCTTCGTTAATGAAAAGATCCCGGTGAAAATGCAGTCTTTGATAATTAGGAAAATCGTCCTTGTAGAAGGTTTTTATGTAGTCGATACTGTATTCAGTGTTATTTGATCCAATAACAAATTCTTTAACTCATGTTTAATGACGAGTGGTTTTAGTTGATTCAAATTTATCGGTGAGGCCAACTAAAACTACATCTAAACTGGTAAAGTATAATTGCTTCCCTGAAGTTGAATGCTTGAATCTTCTAGGATGGTAAAAATGATTCGAAGAAACTCCAATATAAAAAAGGTGTCAAAAACCTCAAAAAGAAGACAAAAAGGCCATTGCCTCTACTCGGCATTTAGTAAAGTCAGGGTTTGTGGTAAGGACCTTCAGCCGAACCAGAAGTGATCTCTAATTACTGGTAATAGATACTAGAGATGGCTTGCGCATTATCCATTTGGTTAGGCAAAAAAGGCTATATGATGTTCCATTTTGGTGTCCATCTTCGCTTTCATTTTGGTCTTTTAGGCTTAAAAACCAAGCAAGTCTCTTTGGTGAGCCTCTGGTAAAAACGATGAATTTTTGAACAAGTGACATGATATTTTCTATATCAGGTATGTTTTTTATTTCATCTTGTACGACCAAGTTTAGATTGTGAGCTCTGCGATGACCATAAAGGGCTCTGCTTTCTTGTTGAAGAATAGGTTTTTGCAAGCCAGCTATTTCAGAAGACATGGCAGCAGCTCCGTTGTAGCCTTGTCCCCGACAGTTCTCAAGCCTTAAGTTGGAATGAAGAAGGACGTTTTTCATAATCAAAAACAGATCCTTGCTTTTAGTTGTGGCTGTCTCATAAAATTCACAAAAATCCTCATTAATTTGTAACTCATCGTCTACAGTACGGAATAATATCGATACCTATACAAATTTAAAAAATTATAAAATTTATTAAAGGGAAATACAAGTTCAATGAGTTGTTGATTTAGCTAATAAAACCTGGTCTTTTCCTGTGTTATCTGATGATTCATCCATCATGAATCCAAAGAATTTTTTTTTTTATTGTGTTTGATAATTCAAGTTGGATAACTAACGAAATATCTAACAAAATTTTATTTGTGACATCTGGAGATATCCACTTGTACTTCTCTGGTCGAATTATCCATTTTTTTAAAATCGGTACATCCATAGACCTCAGTTCTAAGAGCTGGAATAGATTTGAAGACTCCTTTGTCTTGCTTCTGATGGCCAAGCCTTGACAACTGAGAAAAATCAGACTAGAAAATATATGGGAGAGAGCTTTTCTTGCGTCTTTTATATCTTAAAGATATTGAGTAAAAAGTTTACTGGAAACTGTAGAATCTGACGTGCTTGTCAAAGTTATCTCGTTAGCGGCTCGCTGAAAATGGCTAGCTTTATAACGGTAAAACTTTTCATAAGCTTTCTTCCAGTAATTAAGTCCATTAATAACAAATCCTAAAACGGATTTTCTTTCTCTTGATTCAGTAGACAGCGGAAGCTTAATTTCAGTAGCTTTAAAACACGAGGACTTTTTCTTAACAGTTTTATACTTAATCTACTTGTACTCGTCTTTCTAGCTGGACAGATATCGACGAATGTTTTTTCCGCCTTTTTTCCATTTGAACCTTCTTTTGAATAAGATTTGTATGACGATGAATAGGGAATTCTGGAAAGAAAAATCTCTTATTTTAGGTTGTTATTAAAAATCTTTTATAATTTTATAATGAGGATAGCTTGTACCTTTTTTGTTAATCCCCATCATTATCATCAACGAGATCTTTACTGTATGTTTGCAATTTTAACTTATCATCGGAAAACGATGATACTTGTACGACAGATGAAATGGGGACATTGGCATTATGAGAATCATTCTTCTTAGTTCTAATGATAAACTTATCCATGCTGTAAGTTTTTCGAAAAACAATTTTTTTTTTAGTTTTTTAACTTTATTTAATTATTTCTTAAATGGAAATTAATTAATCATTTTTTAAGAGTAGTTGACAATAATATGTAATTTAAACAAATAATAAAGTAAATAAAAAATAATGACAGCAATTAATTTTCAAAATGCGACTATTATAATTAAAAATAAAAATAAGAACAAATATACAAGCATCACTCAAAATGTTTACACAAGTAAAAGTAAAAATCAGCAAATTAAAAATTTACTCAGTAAAAGTTACTTACAACAGCTATTTAAAAAAAAAACGCATTTTTTTAACAGATGTTATCAGTTAACTTTTATAGCACTCTGTATAAAAATGAAACTTTTGAAAACTTAGTTAAATTTTCTTTTAAAGTTCTGAAAAGAAAGACCAAATTTCGAAACGTCAGCGGTGGACTTGTTTGAAGTCGTCATAACTTGCCGAACTCGCCGTTACCTTGAAATTTGCATAAGTTTTATCACCGTTAAGTCAAATCCAAGGTACCTTGTCTAACTGGCTTTCTGTAAAGATTTTTTAATTGATACTTTCTTCTTATTTGAATCTTAAAATTTAATTTCATGAGTATATAATCAACACAAAAACAAAAACGTTGCTGAAAAAATTACTTTTCCTAAATCGAGATTTAAAAGATTGAATATGACGTTTTATTTTATCACAAAAGCGTATTTTTTATCTGAAAAAAAGATTCGTTTGTTCGTCAAGTTTTCAGAGTTTTTATCTTAAAAACATTTTTTTTTGGATGTTTTTAGCAATGGATTATTTATTTCTTCGCTTTTTACAGAAAAAACTTGATTTCGTCTTTTAATTTCTTCCTCTGTTTTTAAAATAAAAAATCAAAATAATAACTATTATGATTAGATAAATTTTCAAGGGGGGCAAACGAATTTTCAAGGGGGCAAGATTTACCCAAGGCGCAGCCTGCCCCCGTTACACCCCATACTCTACGCCTATGGTTTTGGCTAGAATAATTTCAAACGAGTCATTGCTAATTATGGGTCATACCTTTAATTATTAATTCACTGTTAATTTTAGGTCACACTAATAAACGGGTCGGTGCTAATTTGGGGTTACTCCTGTAATAAACGGCTCACTGTTAACGTTGGGTTACACTTTAAATAAACGTGTTACACCTTTTAACAAAGTGTGACACGTTTTAACACTAAGGGTCGTTTTAGTATCACTTAGAGATTCTTAGTTTCAGAACCGTTTTTCATGAGTGAATCTTGGTTGTTTAGTTACAAAGGTGATTGCCTGAAATGTCGAAGTTTATTTCATTCATCGACTGGGATTTTTATTTTTTCATGAAACTGCGGAGCATATTTTCAATTTACTAATTTCTAATAATTGCATCGTTTGCAAATATTTTTTTCCAAAGAGTAATAAAACAAAAAAAAATTATGATCCTTGGGTTATTTTACATATTAAAAATCTAATACGAGCAAAAATATCCGCTTGGCATATCAACTGCTTTACCAAATGGAAGAATGATGAGCTTAAATTATAATCATCTTAATCATTCAGTAAATATCTGAAGCAAAAAGAGCACATGAAAAAAAAAATGATATCAAAATTCAAAACTTGTCTACAAATATATCAACAAACAATTAAAAATTATAGAGTTTGTTCCTCAAAGATACTTCAGGCAAAATTATTGAACCTCTTCCTCATGTAGTTGATCTTCTTGAACTCTCAATTTAAATCTATCATTGCACTTAAAAACTCTGAACATTTTGTACCGTTATATAAAAGTGATGTTAAATCTGAAAGCATTTATACTAACAACTTGGGTTTTTTTATCTCAGATATTTTTTATCTCAGATATTATTATGGAACTTTCATTCAGGAATAGTACCCACTCTCTGAAAATTAGAAAAAATTATTATATTCCTGTCTATAAAAAAAAAGGGAGATAAATTGTTTGCTGAAAATTATCGACCTATCTCACTAACCTCTACAGCTTGCAAATTTTTTGAAAAACTCGTTAAGAACAAAATTTTAAAGCACATTAACAATAATAACTTGATCTCTACAATTTAACATGGCTTTCTTTATCATAAATCATGCGTAACTAATCTAATAAAGACTTTTGATATTATTCATTTCATTAAGTCTACCATAGAATCTTACCAGTTTATTGATGTAACCTATCTTGATTTTGCCAAAGCAGATTTTGATTCTGTACCTCACAACAGACTTATGGTAAAACTAAAATCTTTCGGAAAATTTCTACATTAGCTTAAATTCTTTTTAGTCGACAGAAAGCATCGTGTTACCATAAACAATACCAGCTCTGTATGAGATGCTGTTCTCAGTGGTGTTTCTCAAGGTTCTGTTCTAGGCCAGCTCCTCTTTATTCTCTACACAAATGATTTTGCAAAACATACTTTTGAGATACTTGCCGATGATACTAAACTTTTTTCTTAAATTTTTTGATCTGCAGGATCATCTACGCTTGGTTAAACACTTGGTTACTTAGGTTAAAGATTTCAAAATGCAGTGTTAATCATTATGGTTAGACCAACCCTGAGGTATAAATCAATGCCTAAAAAGCTTTAACAAGTATAGCCTAAGTAATTTTTATAAGTATAGCCTTGGTCAAGTCTGCTTAACGCTAAGCTAGATAATGGGCTTCCAGCTTGAGACATCTTCAATAGTGAGAAAGGCTAAGAAAATTAAATCTACCGTCACTTGAGTTTCGGCGTCTTCAATGCAATTTAATCCAAATCCGAATTAAAACATCGTTTTAATTTAGTTAATGATATATATCTACTAAAATTTATTAACTCCTTACCTCGTGGTCATCATTCTAAACTAAGGCGTAAGTATGTTCTTATAAGATACTGTCTTATAAGACACAACCAGTTATATAACAGATCAGCAAAATTCTGGAACAAACTGCTTGAGCAAATAACTTTCTACTCCACTGTACTTTCTCTCAAAAGTAGACTAGACTCCTGGTTGTGGGGGAAATGATAACTTGATGACTTCTCTTTTTTTTCCCCCGTTATTTTAATTAATAAAATACATAAAATACATATAGTAAGAGTTACAAATTTTGTATTTACAATAAAAGTTTGGATACTCGCAGAAGTTCATAAGATCTTGTTATCAAGAACCGCCAAAACGGATTTTAAACAAAAAATAATCCTTTAATAATTCATATACAAATATTCACTCATAAATACATATATAATTATTTACACACAAATAAACATACAAGCATATGAATATATATACTTCCACATACATATATACATATACGTTAAGATGAAAGATTTCGTATATATAAATTACGATGTAAAAATTTTTAAAACAAAACAAACTTAAAAATATATAAGAATGTTTTCAATTGAAAAAAGAATTTTTTTTAATTGAAAACATTCATTTAAATAAGAAAAACAGTTCCATTCTTGAGAAAAACCAAGAAGTTTTAGTACTACTTTGTTCCATAAAAATCCTCTACAAATCCTCTGTAAAAATGTTCCTCTACAAATCCTCTGTAAAAATGCTCCTCTACAAATCCTCTGTAAATGAAATATAAGATTTACCAAAATTAATTTTAAAAACTGGTTGAAAAATAAAATTTTCATTACGCATGTATATTATAATGTAAATTTTCATTACGCATGCATGTATCTATTTTTAACTTTTATAGAATATAAGTTGTGAAAAGAAATCGGAGATGTGCAAGTTTTACATTTAAACATAAAACACAATACATTAAAAATATTAAGTTTATATATATATATATATATATATATATATATATATATATATATATATATATATATATATATATATATATATATATATATATATATATATATATATATATATATATATGTATATGTTTCGTCAATAAACAATCATTTTACAATGTTTTTTGTAAAAATTAAATCTTCATATTCTGGCAGGAGTAAGTAGAAGACAATGCGTCTTATCACTCTGCTACTATGTTCGTGAAAATGTCAATAAAGTTTTACGTATTAAGTTCTTAAAACATACGTTATATAAGTTTTATACATATTACAAGTTTTATACATATTATAACATATTACAGTTCGTAAATATACAAAAGTTATAAGATGCATATATACGTGTTAACAAATCAATAAAGTGTTTTTAAAAATAAAAAAGAATGTTTTTATTATTTAAATTTATTATCGTATAACTGTTCTTTTAATTAGTTTAATCGAAGTTATGTTTTTCATATCTTTATTCAGGATATAGTTCCACAAACGTGGTCCTCGACATGTAATTGAGAAGTCTGATTTTTTAAGGGATGTTGTAGGGATAATATTATAGAAAATGACATCAAAGCTAGTAAAACAATATGTTTAGAGTAGTTAAAATAAAATTTCTATTATGTATGTAACTCTTTATTTAAAATTAATTTTCATACAATATTTCAAGGGAGTTACATCCATAATAAAAGTTTTATTTTAATTAGTTTTAATATTTTAAACTCTTTAATGATGTCTTTTAAAATTAATATGTTTAGAGGAATTGAATTAAATGAAATAGAAGGTATTAACTTTGAAAATGTTTTAAATTCTTATGAGAGAACCGGTGTTTGTGAAATTATAACTTTTTTAACAAATTTTTTATTGATATGATGTGTACTACTTGCATCTATCAAAACTACTGAAACTTCTTGACGTTGAAATATGCAAGCAATAATCTCTATAAATTAATAAATAAATATAAACTTCTAAATAAATATCACGTTTAAAATGACGTTTTTCCGTATCTTATTTAAAATAAGATACGGATAAAAATATCCATAACTTTCAAAATAAATATAGCGCCCACTAAATCTCATTTGTCGGATGAAGATTATTAAAATCTTATTTATCGAATATAAAATATATTTTTACTTTCATAATTATCTAAAAGATCGAGCAGTGATGTCGCTGTATATGACTACTAAACGTTGGTGCGTTTACGCT
The DNA here is from genome assembly GCF_022113875.1 of Hydra vulgaris. NCBI lineage: Eukaryota > Metazoa > Cnidaria > Hydrozoa > Anthoathecata > Hydridae > Hydra > Hydra vulgaris. The sequence continues at coordinate 22,480,921 of NC_061162.1, read as the reverse complement.
TCTGCCGACAAAAACGCTAAACCACTACCAAGAGATGGCACCTCCAAAAGTAACAAACATAAATATATTTGCAGATACGAAATAAATTGAGCAATTAAATTTAGCAGCCGTGGCGTAGTGGTTAGAGTTCTTGCTCAGAACCCAGAGGTCCGAGGTTCGATGCCCAATAAGCGACATTGGTAAGGAAGGAGGCGTGAACTTCTATTTAAATACTCTCCCGCGGTGCTCCGTGATAACACCGTAAGGACTTCTGGGAGCACCTAAATAACCTTAAAAAAAAAAAAAAATCTAGATATAAGCATTCGTTCTTTTTTTATCTTTTTTCTTTTTCTTTACTATTATTATTATTATTTTAATTTTGCTGTGCATATTGCAAAAAAATCGATAAAAAAGTTTTGAGAATGTTACAAAAAATTTTGTATTTACAGTAATTCCACAATAGATTCACAAGATACACATTATTTAAATATTTTGTCAAGAAGTGATATGACAATACAATAGTCTTATCTTGTTGATTATGTTTGTGATGCTTTTGTGTATACCGCTTTTGATATTACAAAATCAGAGGACAGAATAGCAGCTAAACTTGTTCCGAATACTTAACTAGATTATAGGACAGGATCGTGTTCATTTCGCTTCAAATATAAACGTCAACAATAACTGAAAAACTATTACTGGATTATTTCATAAAGACAATAAAAATAATTTTAATGTATCTTTAATAACTTTTGTCAAAGTATTTTTGCATTAAGTTTTATTTTATTTTGTATGTCATGTTTTTTCTGTTTCCTAGAATAAACAATTCCAAAGTATAAATTATGCCAAGTTTGACCGGCATCACTCACTTATGATATAGCTCAATTTCCAACTTGCCATGCGATTACAAATATTTTTTATTTCCTCTAGCAACTTCTATTAATTAACCATGATAAAGAAATTAAATGAAAATTGAAAAATCACCACATTCAAGTCATAAGGATTTAATAAAATTATTTATATTGATAAATTTTTTCTGTTTTGTTCCTTATAAAATATGATTTGTATTAATCAGAACAAAAAAGAAAAAATTTTTATTTTATGAGATTTTATTGTGTGTTGAACTGCAATTAAAGTAAACAAATTATATGTTATATTGTTATATTTTTTGTTATATTTATATTGTTATTATTTTTCTGAACAACCCTACTCTAAATATTTTTACAAGGTAAAAATAAAAAATTGCTTAGAGTTGGAAAGGAAGAATAGAAATCATTTTGGAATGTTTTCTTTTAGAGTTTGCTCGAAGTTGTTTCTCTGTTCTTTTACGTTCCACGAATCCAATGAGTATTTCAATGTTTTCTCAATGTCTTTCGGGATTTTATCCCCCACCACCACAAAACATATGCTACTTTTTTCATTCCTTAACTTTTCAAAACTTAGTCTACTAATACGGCACACCTGCTGGACACCATCTAGAAAAGATTGTTTTACCGTGTGATTGTTGCTGAGATTCAATAATATCATTCGTCGATTTGTTATCCAAAAGACGAACAAATAAGTTCAGTTTACTCTGGTAAATGTATATTAATATGTCTTGAATTTTAAATAACGAATGTAAATAGTTTTTTGCAAATATTTTGAAAGGTTGAAAAGCAATTTTAATGCGCTCTTTCCGATTTTGTCTAGGCTTTGCATCGTTACGTCATTCATTTTACAAAGTTTCAGACCGTAAGTTAATGTTGGTACTACCAAGGTTTGATAATTGTGTGATTCCAAAAATAAAAATGGATTCCAGATTGAACAAGAGTTTGGACAGCTGCGCAAAAATTAGATATTTTTCAGCAAATGTTAACTCAATCAATTGAGGCAAATAAAGAGTGCTCTGTATCCCCATGCAAACCCCAAATGTTTGAGTCTATTGTGTAAATTTATTCAATTACCATCGAGAGATATTGTGCAGCTTTGTAACTGTCTTTTACCTGTCAGGAGGAACTCTGTTTTATCAGGGTTTAGTTTTATGCAATTTGAATTGCAGTTTTTATTTTACAAGTTTTTATTAAAGCTTGTTTATAAATCCAATTTAGATGTTTTTGTGAATATAAATATAAACGTATGTAAAATATAAACGTAAATATATAAAATAAAAGTCAAATTCTCGATTGGATTAAAGCTTTTACGTTGTATTTTAAATTGATTCAACGTTATATTTAACGTTTGCACAACGTTAATATAACTTTTATCGGAATTAAATTTATTTGTTTTATATTTTGGTATAGATATATACATTAAATATTATATATTTCCACGCATATATAATTGTATATATGTACTTATATATATAATTTATTTATACATTTTACATTGTTTTATTTTATTTGTTTTATACATTATACATTATTACATTATACATATATAATGCATAATATACTTTTTATATATGTACTTATACATATATAATTATATATGTACTTATACATATTATATATGTTACTTATACATATTATATATGTACTTATACATATTATATATATACATATTATATATGTATTATATTATACATATTATATATGTATATATGTACTTATACATACTAAATATATACATATTATATATGTTACTTATACATATTTTATATGTACTTATGCATATTATATATGAATTATATATGTGCTTATACATATATAATTCACCCATTATGATAAATCGACTTTGCATAAGACGTATAAACTTATCATAACTTATGAGTACGCATCTAATTAAAAACGCATTATTCGTGTTTGTTTTGATTGTGGCTTGATATTTCATTAAAAAAATATATTAGCAAAATATATTTCCATAATCAATTGAAATATTGGGATGAAAAATTGTTCTTATAAACCATACAAATGTATATTTGTATATCTGTCTTTTCTCGATGCAAACACAACGTTGATTCACTGTATATAATCCAACGTTATTCCAATGAATACGGATCAACGTTAAGCAGCCGTGGCGCAGTGGTAGCGCACTTGACGCAGAAACGTAAGATCCGTGGTTCAAACCCCACCTCTGGGCAAGTTTTGCGACATCGGTTGGGAAGGAGGCGTGAACTTCCTATTAAATGCTCTTCCGCGGTGCTCTGTGATAAGACCGTAAGGACTTCTAGGGGCACCTAAATTAACACTAAAAAAAAAAAATGTTGATCCAATGTATGTAATCCTACGTTAAGCCATACACATTGGATTAACGTTGGGTTATAAACATTGGATCTACGTTAATCCATATACATTGGATCAGTGTGAGGTTATACACATTTAATCAACGTTGATACATATACATTGGATCAATATTGATCACTATACATTTGATCAACGTTAATCCCTACAGATTGGATCAACATTGCGTTTAGATCGAAAAAACAACTTTTTTTCTTCTTTTGCAATGTTTTTATTGTTTATCGTTGGACCAATATGTGGCTAGGTAGCTCAGTTGGTTGGAGCGTCAAATGAAAAGTTAAATTCCGGACTATTGAACGATACGAGTTTAAATCCTGCCACAACCAACTCAGAGCTTGATTAGTACCTCGGGACGCAAAAATCTTGGTCAATAACGGGACGCTTCTTTGGATTAGCCTGAATAACTACTTGTGGCTGTTCCTATGCTAAGCCAACAATATCTTCAGATATAAGAAAATTGTATAGAAAAATATAGCATGAAAATTTAAATAAATAAGAACAAAAAAATTTAAAAATAATATAATTTTACTGACTATTTTTCACGTCGTTATTAAAGTTTTTATTAATATAAATACGATAAAACTAATATTGTTATCAACGTTATATTTGTATTGGCCAATAGACATTTCTCTAATTTGATTGCGCAACTATTTTTGCAACATGAAAACGAGGCCAGTAAGGACAAAAATGTAAACAAGTAGCGACAAATTGCTTAAATAAAACTCATTCTTTTATTTATCTATCTAAAAAATTATGAATAGAATTAATATTTGATATTGCAAGATATAAATAGTGATTTGGAAATAGAGTTAAAATCGAAGAAAGATGCATCTTTAAAAGAAAATAAGTGCTGGGGAAAATCTCTGGAGTTTCTACGAGTGTTTACCAAACGCGAAATTGATAACCATATGAGCAAATGTGGTAAAATAAAAAAAAAGACTACTAAAAAAACTTTAGAAAGAGGACTACAATTTAAACAAGAACGTTATATTTATGTTGACAGTTTATTCACAGCACGAACACTAAAATGCTTCATTGTCAAATGTGCATGTCGAGCAAGCATGAAAAAAATGATTAGAAAAATGCAAATTTACATAAATCGCAAAAGTAGTCAAGTTGATAAGGCTTCTTGCAGTTGCCCTGCTGGTTTGAGTGGTTATTGTAATCACATAATGGCTTTACTGTTGGGGTTAGCAGAATACTCTTTAAATTCCTTTAAAGTTGTTCCTTCTGAAATCGCTTGCACAAGTTCTTTAAGAAAGTGGGGAGTGCCTGGTGAGAAAGAGAAAAAAGTATATCCTGTAATGAAAAACGTACTTCATGCTAACTTTACAAAAAAAGGAATCAACCGAACAGTACATGAGGCAAGGCGTAATTTTAGACATTTTTATTTAGGAGCGAAACTATGAATTTAGTTTGTTTACATTTTTGTCCTTATTGGCCTCCTTTTCAAGCTGAGAAATTTGTTGCGCAATCGAATTAGAGAAATGTCTATACACAGTCAAACAAGTGCTATTAGTGTCAAATGCTTCAGCGAAAAATTTTGATCAGCTATCACCATAATTACTACAGAGCATCATCTTCCATGTAATCATGCACGAGCTGGCCCGGCTAGCTGTTGATTGGCTTACAGAACACGCCCGTTTCGTGTAATTTGACTAAATAACTAAATATAAATGACCTTCTATATTTTCGGCGAAAATGCAGAATGTATGGCCGTTTATTTTAAGAAGACCATAATTTTATTAAAAGCTTAAATATCTTCTACATTTAACTTTTATATAGATATCTATCTATATTAAAGTTTTTGTTTTAATTTACATTTTCTTTATTTTGCTGCCATGTCTGAAAACAATATAAGCTTTTCAAACATGCACCCAGGAGTTTGGCAAATGCAAAATGTTACAAGATAAAGAGAAAACTATCGGTAAATACAGAACTACCAGCGAAAGTCTGCAGTTTTAGAAATTTAAAGTGTGAAAAAAAAAACTATATATCTATGTATATATAAATATCTATGTTTATTGAGAGAGCACTCATTGTGATGGTTTACCATTTGCTATTTAAAATATACAAATCACTTGCGAATTTTTTTTTAATATTTAAAGCATCAAGAATAAATGGTTGTAAAGTCTGGTTACAGTATTCGACAAAAATGTAGGACTGAATAGCAAAAGATGAAGGTTGAAATAAAACGCTTTAGACGAATAAGCTTGTTATTTTAAATTCAGTGTTACAAAAGCGCTGTAAGAAAATAGCTGATACCAATCAATTAGTTTGATAAAAGATTTTACAATCGAGGTCCTTTACAAATAAAAATCGATGGAAAGCGTTTAAAAGATGTGCCATAACAATTCAAACACAATTCTGAAAAATTTTAAATTCTGATTTTAAAGCTAATTAAGTTAATAATTAAATTAATTCAACGAATACTTAAAACCAAATTAAAAGATTAAACCAATATTAGCTAAATAATCAGATTATATTACCAACTAAAAGATTAATTCAAAATTGCAAGGTACACAATTTTGACCAGCCACATAGCTACAAATAAAAATTAGACTGAAGAAGTATTTAAATCTTATTTCTGTTGTTTTTATAACTAGAATTTATTTTTACTGAAAACTGTTTATTGATATTATTTTAAAAAATTTACAATAAAAAGTTAGAATAAAACGCTTCTGCAAATCGTTCGGCTACGGATGTTTTGTTTAAATTAAAAATTTAAATCAAAAAATTTAGATGATCTTTAAAAATAAACTCTCAAAAGATCATTTTTAGCAATTTGTCAATACTCGCCGCATAATTTTAAGTAAAAAAAATATGATAAAGTGGGTATCGCATATACCGAATAAGTGGCGTTACGGCCTTGATTTTAATGCTTTCAGATAGCGAATAGCAAAAGTGAACAATTTTTTTTTTTATAAAAGAAATAAAATAAAAGTTTCAAGTGTTGGAATTAGTTTCATTATTTATTTTTTAGACAACTCAGGTTAAACTTTTTTTTTTTGCATCAAGCGACTCGTAAAAGTTGTTTTATCAACATTTCAACTAGATAAATACACAAAAATCAATATATAAATATATAATACAGCATGTCAACAAACAGTGCTTTATATGTTCCTCATGGCATTTGCTCTCCTCTTATTTCGCCTATACCTCATGAAGCAGATGAAATAAAAAACGCCGAATCACGAGTAAGTCGAGAAAGACTTCCTCGCTCTTTATCTGACGAAAGGTTCTATACTTCAAACGACGATAAAGTTGAATGGGAGCGTTCTATTGACGAAGAAAGCAAGGAAATTAACAAAGAAACGTGTAAATGCTTACAAATAAACACAAATTTATTACTTTATAAGGTTTTTTATTTTCTTTTTTACGGCGCTATTGGATCACTCTTTCCTTACTTAGCCGTGTTTTACAAACAATTATACTTATCTGCTAAACAGGTTGGTTTTTTAATTGGAGTTCGTCCTTTTATACAAATGTGTGCTGTTCCATTATGGGGAGCTCTAGCAGACACTTATGACGTCAAAAAATATATTTTATTAATGTCAATAGCATCTTGGTTGATCACAAATTACAGCATATCAATTGTAAGAACTCCATTAGAAATTGCTTGCAATATTAACAGCACATTATTTATTCCTAAAGAAGTGAACAAGTTAGTAAAAGCAAATAAGTTTCCTCCGGATAATCTTTTGGCTCCTAAAAATACGTCACTAAATTACATTTATGAAAAAAAAAACTCAACCAGAAAAGAAATCTTAAAAGAAGTTGAAAATATAACTTACAAAAGTGAAAGAGAAAAAAGAAAATCAAATGAAGGTTTTGAATTAGCAAAAATATTTAGAAATTTACTTGAAAAAATGGTTGTTACACGAAAAATTAGAAACTCGCTAGATGATTTTAATTCGACTGAGAGTCAAGATAACGAACGTCACCGAATAATAGCAGCTGATGAACTTGAAGGTGAATTTGACTCATTAAATACGGATGAAGAGTACCCATGGCCTTTAGGTAACGTAGTTACCTTTTTATTTGTGTCAAATGTTACAAATTGCTAATGCCATAGAAAACATTAGAACATATATATTTTTTATATATTTTTGCAGATAGTATTGAAAAAAAGCCCAATAAAAAAGAAGAAGACGCGGTCAAGAGAGATTCTATGAAAATTTTTATTGTTTTAATTGTGATAACTTTAATTGGAACCTTGCTAGCATCACCTGCTGCAACTCTAGCTGACACAGCAACTCTGGAAAATCTAGGTAATTATCACCAAAACACAATTTATAAAAAAAAATTAAGTTATTTATATACAATAATAGTATAAAATTAAGTTATTTTAGATTCATGCCCTGAAAAGACAACCGGGTGAAAGCCGGACCTCCACTGCTGAATAAGCCTCAAAATAACCTGTCAAAGAAAAAAAAAAAACTTTTAAATATACTGAAAAATTTACAGAAATAAAAAGAAATAATTGATAAAACTGATGTATTCGCTGACACAACATTTTCCTGAAAATACTTTGAATATCCAGCGCAGAGAACATAAAAGTTCATTATTGTTATACATCTTTATTGTAAGCAATCAAGGATTTATTTTCATGGCTTTCAATATATAGAAAACAAAAAATTTTTACATGATAATGAAATAAAAAAAAAAAGTCTTTTTCAAACTAAATCAAACTGAGTTCTAGCATGCTTTAATTATTTCCATTATTTAACGATCTAATTAAAAAAGGAATAACTTGTCATCTTAAAGATCTCTTTTGAGCCAACGCCCAATATTTAATCTTGTCACAAATTTAACTTGAAATATACTCATGAATAAAAAGATTATTTTTATGAGTTGTATTCAATTTGCAATTATCCACTTTGCATATACGTTTAATATTTCGTTTACTGTTTTTGTTGCAACAAATAAGTTTATCAGCTTTTTTCCACTTCTCCATATTTCACATACGTAGTAAAAAAATAGTTAAGTGAAGACGAACCATTTTCATTTACATTTTTTGCTATTATTAAACTTCTTCTGAAAATATATAAGCAAGCGATGTATTTAAAGGTTATTTGTTTAGATATATGAGGCAAAAAAAACATTTTACAACATGATTTACTTTAGAAGTCATGTTTATAATTACGCAAAATAAAGTTTGGATTCTTAACACCTTCAACTTCACGCAATAAACTTTCTTTTTTTAATCGACTTTGAAATGCTTCACTCTTATATTTCATTTGATATTCAAACTAACTAAACCCCAAATATTACACTGGCTTTTCGATATTATGTTACTGTTGCAAATCTAGAGATAACCTCTGATAATTATGCAAATCTAGAAATAACCTCTGATAGTTATGCAAATCTAAAGATAACCTCCGATAATTATGCATAGACAATTATGTCTAGAGATAATGGTTAATGAACTAAATAATATTACCATAAATAATATTAATATACATCCAATATTATATATAATATTGTATAATTAAGATAAATAATATTAATAATTAATATTATTTAATGAATTAATAATATAAATATTATTATTAATAAATTATAATTAATGAATTATAATAACAATAATTAATAACTAATTCATTCAAATTTATTCGTTATAGAGTCTCTTGCAAAAGTTTAGAATCAGTTTGGTATTTTTTAGGTAAATCATTTTAACATAAACATACATACACATGTATGCATATAGCATAAATTAAATCTTAGCTTTGTGTATGTCATTTGCGTATTTGATTTACCTAAAAAAAACTAAACTGATTCTAAACTTTTGCAAGAGACTGTAGCTTTGAAAGCGTAAAAGCGAATAAACTTATTATTAAATGCTTCTTTATAATTAAATATTTTATTATGTATTTTCATGAAATTTTTATTAAAATGCATTTAAAATAATTCTTGTGATATGACTTTACCTGTGATTAAAATAATACCTTGTGATATGATATTATCTGCACAAAAAAGAGGCTTTTTAATTAACTATAAATAGGCAAGATACTAAGAAATAAAACTAGAAAAAAACTTTTAAATTTTTAAAAAATGCAAAATAAAATTTACTTACTTCAATCGCATAAATATTGTTAAAATTGATTATTTTACAAGTTGTTTATAGACCTAAAATTTCTAAATATTTAAGCTACAACAATTTAAGCAACAAATTTAAAATATTTTGTGTGTGTGCAACCATGTTCCCGGTAGTGTTTACTTGTTTCACCTCGACTTGAGAGTAATATTCTTTACTTATTTAACAGCATAGTTAAGAAACTAAATGTTATTTTTTTTTTTGGGAGGAGAGGGAGGGAAGTGAGGGGATGAGCAAATTAATGCAAGGGTTAGAACTTATAAAACATGATCATAAAAAAAACATTCAAATGTTATTTCTTTTTCTTGTAAACTATTTGTTATTGTTATTGATGTTTTAGTTTATTGTTGATTTTTTACAAATTTATAATAAAAGTTTATACAAAAAAGCAAAAGCTGGAATATATTATTAAATGTCAATCAATAACCAATTAAAAACAAAGTTAATACAATTCCTTTTTAGGCGAAGAAACTTATCTTTATGGATTTCAAAGACTGTGGGGAGCGTTTGGTTGGGGTCTTAGTGCATTTGTTGTTGGTGCCGTTGTGAGTGGTGTACAAAACATATTTTGCGCTCAAGGACGTCACGTTGATTATATCTTATCATTTTACGTCTATGCTTCTATGATGGGATTAGCTTTTATAACAGCTTTTTTTTTTAAATTTAAACTACTTGAAGAGCGTGCACCTTATACAGAATCACTTTGGGAAGCAATTAAATTGTTTAGTGATGTGCAACATGCTTGCTTTGTTATAACTCTTTTATTATCGGGAGCCGCTTTAGGATTTATTCATACCTTTTTGTTTTGGCACTTACATGATATTGGAGGAACGCAATTATTGTTTAGTGTTATTTCTGCCGTTCAGTGCACGTCTGAGGTTCTTATGTACTTAGTTTCTGGATATATAATGTTAAATATAGGTTGCGATAATCTTTTTTACATTGGTATAGCTGCTAATGTTATCCGATTATTTGCGTACTCTTTTACAAACCAACCGTTATATTCAATTCCTCTTGAAATATTACAAGGAGTATCTTCTGCATCAATTTGGACAGCATCAGTTTGTTACATTGGATTAATTCCTGGTACCCCAGTAACGCTGCAAGCTTTACTTCATGGTGTTTACTGGGGTTTAGGACATGGGGGAGGAGGGATACTAGGAGGAGTATTGGTCAGTTACATAGGCTCCCACTCCACTTTTCTTGTATATGGTTGCATATGTCTTTCAAATTTAGCAATACTGATGTTGCTTAAGTATTGGGCTAAAATTATAAACTTATTAGGTAGTTACACATATGTTGAGAATATACCTTCAGGGACGTATATACTAGCTCATCCTCGAGGTGGCGAAGAAGCTAAATCTTTTTCAGATAAAGAGACATAAACACAAACAAAATATGTTTTTTTATATAATAGGATTTCTTCTATAGCCCAAATACAGTTTTTTTTAGTTATAAACACTTTTAAAAGTAAGTAATTGTTCTGAATATAATCAAAAAACACTTGAAAATTTTAAAATTTTGCCTGCGTTTAATACTCTAATTTATGTTATTTGTGGCGTTTTCATGACCCAAAACCGCATCTAATGTATGTATGTATGTATGTATGTATGTATGTATGTATGTATGTATGTATGTATGTATGTATGTATGTATGTATGTATGTATGTATGTATGTATGTATGTATGTATGTATGTATGTATGTATGTATGTATGTAGGCAGTTAAGTTTAATAACGTTGTTTAATGTAAATATTTTGAAATTTTGTTTATAGATAGCACTTTATATAATCTTTTAAATACTGGTTTGTTGTCTTATAACTATTGTCTAAAGTAAGATTATATGATTTCTACCCAGGGCAAGATATTAATTTCCAAACAATATGATATTATAGGAATTCTAATAAAATTTCTGTAAACAGCACGCTTTAAAAACTTCTATCAAAGTTAAAATGTAATCCAAAGGAACTTTTTATCTTGGGTAAATCAAAATTTGCGTTAAATTTATTTTAGACATTGTTTATTTGCTTTTAGTTATATTCATAAGGATATTTGTTTTTACCGAATGAGTAGAAAAGCTGTGACACCTGTCTATCAAAGAATAAATCTTCGGTATACAAGGGAACTGCAAAAAAGTCCAAAAACTTCATTTTGAAATAATGAACAAGAAAGTTTTAGCGTAATAATTAAAACAATACGTTTTTTTGTAATAGTTGAAATAAAAAATCCTAATAACTTATTAATAATTGATTTCTTAAATTTGTGTGGTATATTATACGATAGAGAATTTAAAATACTAAATAGTGGTATAAATAACTCTATACTGCCAAAGATGGACAAGTGCATTTCCTTTATATACCGACAAAATAATGTTATACCTTATATAAAAGTAATAATTTGAAACATACCTACTAATAAATGATTAATAAAATAAAAGACATTAAAATGATTAAAACTTGGCGTTTCTTTGCTAACTCATTTCCTAATAAAACCGAATTTTTTCAGTAACGTTTTCAGTGCAATGTGCTAAAGCTATTAAATGTATAAAAAATACTGTCAAGTAAAACCTACAGCTTTCAACATTTTTTCTTAATCATATTTAGACTTGTGATTTTCTGCAAAAAGTATTTTGTGCCCGTGTATTCAAATTCTGCATAATAATTATTTTCTTCATCAGTTCGATTTGTTAGCAAGATAAAAAAAATAAAATGTTTAATTAGGATAAAATTATTTTGAGTATTATTACAGAAATGAAAACGGTCCTTAAACTTAAATGATTTATCAATCATTTAAGTTTAAGGACAATAGTTTTAATGAAAAAAAAGAGCAAAAAGATGCCATATATTCTTTTCATTTTATTTTATCTTTTGAAGATGCAATGGAAAATATAATGATTAAAAAACAAAAGTTGTAGTTTTGATTGCAAATATAAACAATAAAGTTTTTTTACAGATAATTTTTTTTTGAGATACCAAATTACATTGTAAAATGTTAGTTGTTTTTTTTTTTTTGTTTCAGTTATTTAAGTGCTCCAAGGTTTATTAGATTTATCAAGTAGTTTATTCAATCATCTCTTGAATAGTCTTTATGTAAATTTATCTCAATTGCAAATATTTAAAAGGTCAATTGTTTCAATCAATCAAATTAAACCAAAAAATGTATTACTTTTGGTAGGGGTCAATATATAATTACGAAACGCTAAAAAGGGCTATTTTTTAAACACCCACCCACGTAAAAATTAATAAAATACATAACCGAAAGTTTAATTAGGTATAAATATTGTTAACATGCTATGAGTTTTATAAAATTTAATAAGAGTACACAAAAAACAGTATGTAAAAAACAGTATAATAGCATTGTTATTAAATGAACAAACAAAAACTAAAAATTGAAAAAATTAAATTTACTAAAAAGATATAAAGATTTTAAAATAATTACTCTACTAAATCGACTTTTAGTCGATTAGTAGAAAATCCATAGTCGATTGAATCAACAGTTTAATTTTTCAAAGTCGACTAATATCTAGTCGATTTTTAGTCAACTTAGTAGAATCTAATAGGCCGGGTGAATAAAAAAAAAACCAATTGCTTTTACTCATCGTTTTTGAAGTAATTATTCAGCTTTGCGTGAGCAATTATTTTAGCATACTCTTAAAATTTTTATTCACGCAATGCTAAGCAATTTGCTCCAATAACGCTGAGTAATTTTTCAGTTTTACACGAGTAAAAGTTGAAGAAAAGTTGTTGAAGTTTTTATTCTTGTAAAGCCGACTAACTACTGAGTTAAAGCAATTGCTTTCTTTTTATTCACCCGGCTTAATAACAACACTAGTTCATATTTAGCCTTACGTAATAACTTCTATTATCAAATACATTTTTTTCTCCTTGTCGTACACAGCAAGAAATCAAACAGCCTTATTAATTAGGTAAGAGGAGAAAATCTTTTGAATTAAAACGGTTCTCGAAGGGTCAGGTGAATAACTCTAGAATATGAAGAGATATAAACAATATGAAACTATACAATTTTAAAATTTTTATAAAGATTTTAAAATTGTATAGTTAAAAATACTTATAAAAAAAAATAATAATTATAATGCTTATAAAAAAAAGTATCTGTTTAAATTATATACAGTTTTAACGAAATAAAATTACTTGGTAAAATTTTATTAATTAATAATTGCTTCTTTCATATCAGAAATCTTTTTTTTTTACTGATTTATTTGAAAAAAATAAATATTTTATCCATAAAAAGAAAAAAAAAATTATCTAACTCTAAAAATTTTTCTGTAAAACGTCTTCTACCGTTTTGGCGTAAATAACTTTTGATTGGATAAAACGAAGAAAGCATATTATAATTTTAATTCATAAACAGGATTAAGGAGATAAAACAAAATGCAATGTCAGGCTGCACTGATCTCAAAATATAATTGGATAGCGGGTTCTATTGTTTTTTTCCGAAAAAAGTTGAAGCCAAAATTGAAACCAATATATATTTTATATGGCTTTATCAAACTTCTAAAGTTCTATCACTTCTAAAGTGTCAATTATAATGGTAAAAAAATAAAAACAGGTCTGAATTATAGTTATTTATATCAACTTTTAAAACAAATAAAAAGTAAATAATCATTTCTAATAATTTAATACAAAATCACTCAATAGAATCAAGGGTGTATGTAACATTTGTTATATGCATCCTTAAACAAATATTTGTTTGAAAAAAATGTATTTATTAATCTTTAATATAAAAATATCCAAAACACCTCTTTGAAATATCTCCTTAACTAAAGTTATATATGCTGTTTACCTGTTGTTAAGTATTATGGTTATATGTTATAGTTGTTATAAACGCTGATTTTTTTTGTATTATTAAACTGTATGTTGGAGTTAAATAATTATATAAATGTCGTTGAGTTTATTCGCATAAAAGATTCACATATTAAATTCACATATTAAATTCACAAAACCTATTAACCAAAGGATACAAGTCAGCATCATGCGCATGCAGCAAGGCTCTTCGCTTTCCATTTCTTGATGTGGCATATAATTATATCATTAGTCCTAAAGAGAATAACTGTTACGCAAATGAACTTATCTAGTCTAACAACTGGTTTAATTGAATATTTGGTAGCAATTAAAACATATATCTCAACTGAGTAGAAAAAGAAGGTTCGCCATAAAATTATTAACATATAAGCTCAGTCAGAACCATCTAACTTTATTGTGCTGTGAGATCTTATTTAGCTGTGAGATCTGCAAGAATATTTAAAAACAATATCAATTGCCAACAGTTCACAGCCACATATAAACAACTCTTGATGTGAATTAGCGTTCAATATTCAAATGGAAACTGCAGCATCAGATATAAAATTCATTTTTCAAAAATTTTAGACAATTTATTTGCTATCTCCAGGACTAAAATATCTGAATAAAAATGAATTAAAAAAAATGATTTGTTAAATAGAAAACCAACTAGCCGTTGAGTCTTCTATTGTTGTTATTGAACTATTTGTTTTATATATGTATCTATTTTGTTGTATCTTTAGATTAGCACGATTGTTGTTAAATAAAGCCTTAATCAAGAGGTCAATCTTTTTATTAGTTCATTACAATTAATTAACAACATATAAAATTATTGGGAAATGTCAAAGATCTTAAAACCGACGACGCTTGATCTTGATCATAATGCACCAACTGCTTCAAAAGAATAGAAGCATTGAAAACGAACATTTGAGAAATTCATTGAGGATTGTGGAGAGGATGCTCCAGACAAATTTCGTTCCATCATTAATTTTGTTTCATCAAATGTTTATGATTACATCAAAGAG
Organism: Hydra vulgaris; assembly: GCF_022113875.1. NCBI lineage: Eukaryota > Metazoa > Cnidaria > Hydrozoa > Anthoathecata > Hydridae > Hydra > Hydra vulgaris. The sequence goes on along the minus strand of NC_061162.1, from coordinate 22,465,806 downwards.
TGTGATTCCTATGAAAGTGTTATTGAAACCCTAGAAAACTTGTATATAAAAACCCCTAATAAAATTTTTTGCAAGCCATCAATTACTTATAAGACATTAAACAGCGAGTGAATCTTTAGAAGACTTTCTTCAGGAACTACGTAAACTCAGCATAGACTGTAATTATAAGGATGTTTCAGCTGAACAATATCGAGAGGAACAAAATAAGAGATGCTTTTATTTATGGAATAAATTCGAATTATATTCGTCAACGACTTCTTGAAAATTCAGCATTGAATTTGCAATCAACATTTAACCAAGCTCGTTCTATTGACATTGCACAAAGAAACTCAGATTTCCACTTGGTGGAGAAAAAGAAGACTTTGTTGTCATAAAGGAAAATAACCTATGTGCACTGCATATGGCAAAAATAAAAATACTTTCCTTGTTTACAAGCATTTTAGACAAAGCAACAAAATCAAGAATATATAATAATAATGATCGAAACTTTATTAAAAATGCAATATTACAGTTATTATCGGATGGCATAAGAGCCATGATTCTCAACATGAAGAGCCCAGGTAGTGGTTGTAAAGGAGCTTACTAAATCTAACAAAAAAAGACTTTGCATTGATTATTCTTAAATAGTTACCCTTTACACTGAATTAGATGCCTATCCTCTTCCAAGAATAGATGTTATGATAAATGGACTTGCAAAGTACCAAGTATTCTCTACATTTGACTTAAAAAGTGCTTACCACCAAATTCCTACTACAAATTTAGACAAAAACTATACAGCATTTGAGGCAAATGGGAAACTATTTCAATTTTGCCGGATTCCATTTGAAGTTACTAATGGTGTGTCTATGTTCCAAAGGTCTATTGACAAGTTTGTTGAAGAAGAAAAGTTACATGACATTTTTCCATATCTTGACAATATAACCATTGGTGGCTATGATCAGGCTCATCATGATAAAAAATGTCTGCAGTTTCAAGACACTTCACAACGTTGAAGTCTAACTTTAAATGAATAAAAATCGGTTATTTTAGCTTCTTCTATAATTATTGTTGGTTATTGCGTTAGTCATAACAACATAAAACTAGATTCTGAGCGATTACGTCCTTTAGATTTACTACCTCCTCCTTCTAACATTTTATCACTTCGACGAACTTTGGGTATGTTTTCTTACTATTCAAAGTGGATATCTTCGTTTGTTAATAAAGTTTTTCCTTTAATTAATGTTAAATCCTTTCCGATCAAAAATGAGGCACTTGAAGCATTTCAATTTCTCAAAAGAGAACTTCACGCTGCCACTTTGAGTTCTATTGATGAGAGCTTGCCTTTTTTTGTTGAATGTGATCAGATTTAGCCGTACCAGCTACCTTGAATCAAAATGGTCGTCCAGTTGCCTTCATATTTCGAACATTTGGCAAAAGTGAAATCAATTACCCATCAGTAGAAAAAGAAGCTGTGGCTATTATTGAAGCCGTTCGAAAATGGCAACATTTACTGTTACGGAACCAATTTAAATTAACAACTGATCAGCGTTCTGTAGCTTTTATGTTTTTTTTATGATTAAAAATAGTAAGATGGAGGATGGAGATGATGGATGGAGTAAGATTCAGTGTATGAGAATGGAGTTAGCAGAGTTTAGTTATACTATATCGAAACATTCTGCAAGTGATAATATCGTCCCTGATGCACTCACACGTGTTTTTTGTGCTACAACCCAATCTCAAACAAACCTAAGTAATATACATAGCTGTCTATGTCATCCAGGGGTTACTCTTATGCTTCACTTTGTTAAATCTAAAAGTTTACCTTTTTCTACAGAAGAGGTCAAGAGAGTTTGTTTTAACTGCCAGATTTGTTCAGAATGAAAACCAAAGTTTTATCGATCTGCAAATGTCTGCAAGTTAATCAAGTCAATACTTCCGATGGATTGCTTAAGTATAGATTTTAAAGGACCATTGCCATCTAATTTTAGAAATAAATATGTTTACAGTCATTGATAAATATTCTCAGTATCCTCGGTATTTGCTTTCCCATGTCCTGATATTAGTTCAACAACTGTTGTGAAATATTTAGATAAAATATTCTCCTTTTGGTATGTTGGAATGTGGTTTTCCAACGTACATTCATTCTAACAGAGGCTCATTTTTCATATCTAATGAATTAAAATCTTACCTTACTCAGAAAAGAATTACAACAAGTAATTCTACCCCATATCATCCTCAGTAATGGACAAGTTGAGAGATATAATGGCTTGATCTGGAAAAATATTTGTTTGGCACTAAAAGCCCACAACCTAGATGTTAGAAATTAGGAAATTGTTCTATCAGATGCTCTCCACTCACTCCATTCGATACTCTCAACTGCAACTAATTGTACACCCCATGAGAGGTTATTCAGTTTTCTTAGGCGCTCATCATCTGGAACTTCGTTACCCTCATGGTTAACTCCTGGCCCCATTTTTCTAAGATGTTTTGTGCGTACCAACAAAAACGATGACCTCGTGGATAAGGTCAAACTAGTGGATGTAAATCCAACATATGCTAATATTCATTATCCTGATGGACGAGAATCAACTGTTTTACTACTAGATCTTGCACCGTATTCTAAAAACAAAAGTTTTCTACATAGATGGGAAGATTGTTGTGTTTTCTATTGTTGTTATTGAACTATTTGTTTTACATATGTGTCTATTTTTTTGTATCTGTATTTTTTTGTATATATATATATATATATATATATATATATATATATATATATATATATATATATATATATATATATATATATATATATATATATATATATATATATATATATATATATATATATATATATATGTTTAGTGATTTTAGTAAAGTACAACCAAATAAAAAATAAAGTACAACCAAAAATATTTAAAAAAATTCTAGAAGAAACCCCTGAGTTGTGAGTACTCACAGAGCTCAGCTAATAGTTCATGCAGCATTTGTAAACTTGGTATCTATTTGAAAAGCTAATTTATTAAAGTTTTAAAAAAATATTCAGCTGTCTATCATGCAGTTGTCTTATTAACCTTCTAACATACAGCATTGAGTAGTTAAGAACTAAAAAGTACATAGATTTGTACAAAAAACAATAACAAACAATTAACAACAAATAATTTATGGTAAAACTAAAATTAAAAGAAAGTAAATAAATGAAATATGAATAAATGATTAAATTTATTTCAATTTTTCACATTTAAAATAATACTTAGAAAGTTGTTTGGAAATTGTTAAATAAATATATAAAAGTTTGTAACAAAAGTTTCATAATTCGTAATCCGCCCTTTATTATTCGTAAATACACCGCACAGTGACTCAAAACAACAAAAAAATAGTAATAAACCCCTCACCACTTTTTTATAAATGAAGTGCCCTTTGTTAGATAATATTGAAAGACAATGATTTTTTATTTCAAAAGTAAAAATAATTTTTTCATAAAGCTTTTATTTTGTATTTTATAGGTAAAAGAAGTGAAAAAATTTGATATTATTTTTAAAGAAATCTGAAAAATGTGAGGTTTTTATTCAACTAAATTAGAGAACTTGAAATTTATATAAAAGTGTATATTTATTTTTAAAATAATATTTTGAATATACTATAAAAGAAAAAAAAAAGTCTGATTCTTTCGTTTAAATTTAAAGATTCTCTAAAAAAAAGTAGAAAATAATTGTACTTTTTTTTTGTTTATATATCAACTAAAAAAATGTTCCACCGAGTTCCACAAATATATATATATATTTTCCAGTTAATTAACATTTCTACTTTAGGAATGTAAAAGGATTACTGCGGTCTCCTGCGGTATTGGAAGTTATTAAAGAAAAACAAATGTTGATGATTTTATAAAAACCTTGTTTTCCGCCATTTTGCTAAGAACTTTATTATATCAAAACAAATGAAATTGGCGGAAAACTTAAAGTTAAGTTTCTTGCTTGTATATAGTTTTTAAATCATAAATATTAAATATAGTTTTAAAAAACGTGCTTTTGTCATTATATAGTATTTAAAAGTTTGTTCAAATATTTATTAACAATTTTAAAGAACGATTTATTATTCGATAAGTACAACATGTTTGAAAATGTTTAATTGAACAACTTTGGTATTTCCCGTTTCAAGAAATACCAAATTGTTACATCCTGCAATAACACATATTACTTAGTTAACTTTATATTACATGTAATATAAAGTTAACTAAGTAATATGTGTATTTATCTAAGTAATATGTGTATATATGTACTTAGTTAACTTTATATTACATGTAATATAAAGTTAACTAAGTAATATGTGTTATTACAGGATGTAACAATATGAAAATTGTTAAAAGCCATAACAAGATAAAGTTTGAAACAGTGTAAAGTAAAAAAATATGTAATGTAATTTAAAATGTGTCTAATATATTAGTTTTATTATATTGATGGTTCTTAAAACGATAACAATGAAAAGATTAGATCTTATCCCAAATATACGTGAATTAGGAGTTGATAAATTAAAATTATGGAAGGGTTAACTTAAAAATATAAATTTAATTAAATAAAAAATACTGAAAAAATTCGCAAAGAAAACTTAAATAAAGTTAAGCTTGCTTTACTTATATTTATTTCAAAGGTGAAGAAAAAATTAAAACAATGTGGACGAAACTATGATACATTTATACAAAAAGAAAATCGTTGGCTTCAAAGAACTCTTATGAACAATAAAAATAGCCATTTTGGTTCTGGAAGGCCCCATAAACAATGGAGTGTTCTTAGAGAGAGAAGCAAAAGAAAAAAAATAAAAGAACTAGCCACTGAACATCATGAAGCTCTATTTTTAGCTTCTGCAAAAAGTGCAAATGCTGCTGGAGAAAAAAAAAAGCCTCTGTTTTAAAAAAGAATATATCTAATGTTTTAGAGATAAAAAAAGTTGATAAAACTTTGGATAAAACCTTTCCCATTAACATGAGTGTAGAGGATGCTCTTGCATTAAAAATGAATACTGATCTCAGCGATAAACAATATCAAATGATCAGAAACTCAGCTCTTGTACACAACGTACATATTTATCCTACCTTGCACAATATTTTCGTGGAAAAATTGAAATGCTATCCTGAGAATATACATTTTTCTGAAATTTCTGCAAAGTGTACTCTTCAAAGCATGTTAGAACAGACTGTGAGTAGAAAAACAGAAATGATTGATATGCCTAATTTTGGTCAAAGTGATGAAATTTTTGGAGTTTTTTATGGAAAGATTGGTTTTGATGGAGCATCAAGCCAGAGTATTTATAAACAGAAATACGATACAAGCAACGCAAGTATAGAACTTAAGTATGAAGAAAATCTTTTCAGTACAGCTTTTGTGACTTTATTGCTCAAAGTAGAAGATGGCGAAATTTGGAAAAATAAAAATTCTTCAAGCTGTCAATTTTGTAGACCTCTTCATCTACAATATAAAAAAGAGAGTCCAATTTTATCCAGCGAAGAAGAATCAGATCTAAAAAATCAAATAAATACCTTAAAGACGTTTTGCAAAGTTTTTAATATTGCAGGAAGAATTTTGACATTTAACATCAGCTATAGGATTGATCTTACAATCTTTGATAATAAAGTAGTTAGCGCACTTACAGAGACAAATACCACTTAATCCTGCAATGTGTGCAATGCTAAACCCAAGGAAATGAACAATATTGATTTATTAAAAGCAAAAACTGAGAATGACTCGGCTTGGGGCTCGGAATTCAGCTTTGCATCGCTGAATAAAATGCTTGGAGTTCATTCTTCATTTAAGTTATAAAATTGAAATTAAAAAGTATAAGCCAAAAACAATTGACGAAAAACTATCTGTAGACTTAAAAAAAAAGAGATTCAGGTACTCTTCAGAGAACGGTTAAGCCTATACGTTGATATGCCTAAAACTGGGTCTGGAAACACGAATGACGGCAACACTGCCAGAAGAGCATTTAAAAATAGTGAAGTTTTTTTCTGAAATTACTAAAGTTGATTGTGATATAATTAAAAGATTGCATAATATTCTCATAACCATATCTTGTGGATATCCTATTAATATCAATGAATTAGATTTATACTGCTCTAAAACAGCTAAACGTATAGTGAGTTTATACAAATGGTATGTAATGCCTCCTACTGTACATAAACTGCTACTGCATAGTTCTTCTATATTAAATAAATTACCTATGTCAATCGGGGTATATTCGGAAGATGCACTAGAGAGTTTAAATAAACAGATAAGAAATTCTAGACTTAGCACACGGCAAAAATATCAAGGTTAAACACAATGATGAATCAGATGCACTACCTTCTAGTAAGATCAGATCCAAAAATACCAAGCATATCTTTTAGAAAACATAAGAGCTATCGAGGAAAACCGTTACCAGATGAAGTTTTTAAAATAATTGTAATGTAAATAATAAATTTAATGTAAAAAAATACAGTATTTTTTCTCTATGTTTCAACATCCTTTAAAAACCATTTTTATAAAAATATCAAGTAGAGTAATATATCAAAATTATGTGTTTGTCTTAAAGATTCTAAAAACTAAGAAAAAAATTTTTGTACGCGTATAGTCACCTTTAACACGCGTAAGCGCGCATTTTACGCGTCGAAGCTGCGCGTTAAAAAATTTTTTTTTAACAAATTTGAAATCTTTGACTTAAAAATTATTATTTTAATATATAACATTATTTATTTACGATTTATGTCAACTTTTATTTAATTTTTGCCGTTTTTTGATTGTTCTGAGTCACTGTGCGTTGCCATCTTTGGAAGCCTCCGTATACGTATCAGTGGTTAGGCTGATATTGCATTTTGTTCTATCTCCGTTTTATCCAATCAAAAGTTATTTACGCTGAAATGCTAGCCGATGTTTTTTTTACAGAAAAACAACAACAAAACTTTCAAGGTAAAATATGTTATTGTTCACACACACACATACACACATATATACTTTTTTTTTTTTTTTTTTCAGAGACTGATCTGACTGTTCTTGGTTATCATGATGATAATCCTGAATTAGCACCAGCTCGTCGTCTGCTTCTACGTTGAGAAAAAACTAGGAAAAGAAAATAAGCACCTAAAACAAGCACACAGAATTTGAGTAAGCATCTAAGACAATCTGATCAGCCGTATAAAAATAGAAAAGAAGAAAATGTTTCATGTAAGCCTGCAACCAAAAAGTAAGACTGTTAATTTCTTCTAAATTTAAAACAAAAATTATCAGTGATCAAAAATGAACACGTATATTTGTTGATTTTTGGTTTGTGATATATTACCCAAAATTTAAAGTAATTTAACAAAAGTTTAAGACGAGGGTAATTCCATATGAAATAATCAAAAAAAAAAATTATTTTCGATACCCTTACGTCTCAGAATTCGTTCATATTTACGTCATTTGCAATCTAAATTAAAAAAATAATAACTGCAAAAATTTTAGTTAAAAATACACATGGGTTCTAGAGATATCATTAGTTGAAATAATGCTGACTCAGCATTTTAGTGATTATCTGAAGCGACTACAAAGCAACTTTAATATATAGTATCTTCATAATGGCTTGGAGAAATTTTCTAAAATTGTTTAAAAATTGTGTCTTTTCAGAAAAATTTTAATTTTGTAACAAAAGCAATTGAAATGTTTTTTAAAACATTTATTTGAATAAAACACCAAATAATGTTATTTATTGACTAGTTTAAGACATTTACAGTCATGGTCCAAGGGAGAGCCAGGGGGCCTCTAAATAATTATTACCTCTCCCCCTCTCTTGCCTACCCTCTATTCCTACACACAGAAATCTCCCTGGATTTTTTTTTAATATATTAAATGAATTAATTATAAATAATAATTAAATTAAATTTAAAAACATAATTTTTTTTAGTGTAAGTTTGAGAAACAATTTATTTGCATTACTTCAAATCAATAAATACTTACCTCTTACTTCAAACCCAGTGGTAAAAAAGACGTCGAAAAGACGTCTTTAAAAGTCTTATTTACGATGTCTTTAAGACGTCTTTTTTTAATCGATTATGCAAATCTAAAAGACATCTTTTTTCGACATCGAAACGCTAGTAATAATAGACGCGACTCTGAGGAGATGTTTATTACTTAATCACTACACAATTTATGTTTACACATTAGCACTAATGTTTTTTGTTTCCATTCTTAGGCCTTTCATTGTTGTTAACATTGTTGTTAATTTTTTGTTTTTAAGTTTATTATTATTATTGTTAAGTACTATTTTATTTGCATTACCTGTCTTATTTATTTTCAAATTTTCCTCTATTAATCTTTATTTTTGTCATGACAACTGTCAAAATACGCTTCGTTCAAAAAATAGTTCACTTTATTCTAATGTACTTCATTTTTTCCCTCAGGCGTTCAATGGTCGTTTGTAAACCATTTGGCGAATTTTATATACCAAAGTTTATAAATAAAAAGGTTTTTATTTATTCAAAAACATATATTTATAAAATTATTATAATGTTATAATACTTATTAGAATAAGTAGAGTAGAAGCAGGTAGAATAAAATTGAAGATATAAGGTTATAATAATAGAGGATATAATGAAATAGTTACGACAATGTTTATTCTTTTGCTTCTATTTATTAATTGAATACAAATTATGAAAATATTTTTTGATCATGTTGAGGAGAGTCTTTTTCTGAATAAGATGATATCAAGTTTAGATTGCATTGCTAATTGAGAAGTTAATACAAAATATTTTTGAACCTTTTTTCAATTTTTGTCTTAGTAGCATATATATTTGGATAAGGCAAAATATCACTGTCATTATCATTAGTTGAATGCTTTGTACACAAAATAATTGGTGTTAGACTAGGCTGAACAATGGCTTTAATTGGCATCTGATTACAATGATGAGTGGTTTAATTGGAAAAAAAACTTGACTGTCCAGTTGTTACATTTGGAACAAGAATTGGCTGAAAATTGGTTTCATTTAAAATTGGAATAGGAACTATGAATTCATTTGGCATTGAAACAGAATCATCTGTTTCTAAAATGGCATTTGTACATAAAATCTGTTTCAGCTTGCAATTCTTTAAATAATTTATACAAATTATCTGGGATGTCGTAGCCATTTTGAATACAGAAAGTTGTAAACTGCTTATGAGTTAAATGCATATCCCATATCAAAGAAGCAGTATTATTGTTGAAGTTTACCAAATTACTATCTATTATACATTCAGACATGCTTTTCTGTTTATTTGTGTTTAATTCTACTTCAAAACCGACTTCCTATTCTATTGAATTTCGGAATCTTGTTATTCTAGTGTCAGTTTTGATTAGGCGCAGACTTGATTCAAGCAGATCATTTTTGCCAAGTAGCTGCTCTATGGAATAGGCAGAATTAAGTAAGTAAGCTGCGCTTGGAACAACAGATGAATTATATGAATAAATGTCAGATGATCGAAACCCTGAAATAATACTGTCAGCTGTGAAAGCGTGATCCAAGGCTTTCTTAAAAAGCACACAAAAATTTGACTTGTCAAAAGAATCTCCCTCAAGATATTTACCATTTAGTATTCCTTGACCAAGGAATACTAAATTGTACTGCAGCTTCTCGTTGGTAAGTTGACATTAAGTTATTTTGAAAAGCAGCAATTGCATTTTTAATGTTGCTGTTGGACCACTGAAATCTCTATACTTTTGCTACTTTCTGGTTTAACTTCGAATTAAAACTAGAGGCAGGTTTCTTTTTAATTTTCTTTTCTTTATTTTTGTAATTTTTTTTCATTTTTCCTATAATTACTCAAATTAAATAAAATATAGAGTATACTAACTACAATAGTTGACCTTACATACATCTAATCTAAATATATTATCATAACATACACAGATGTCACAAATACACATACAAGTATAAAATATGCTGTGAATTAATATAACAGACAAAGCATACATATGTACAATTGTTGAATACAATTAGATATGATTTAGGTAGAATTTCATTGGTATGCTTATTGGGCATCAAATCAAATATACAAAAACATATAATATAAAATTACATATTTACAAACATTGCATAATACATATATACAATATTATATTTTATAAGCGTCTTAAAGTTGCTTGAAAAAACCAAATATTGTTACTGACGGTATACAAATTTTCTTAAACTATCTTTGACAAAAATAAGATTTTTAAAAATCAAGACTGAATGAAACATTTATAAACGTTAGAACAAAACAGATATGTTAAAGAAACACGAAAGTATATTCATCAATCAGATAAATGTTCCGCCAAATAAATAAGATCGCAATAAGATCGGACTCAAATTTGGCTCTTAATAAGACCCGGCCATTATTAGGGCACTTTGCCCTACACCTTAAAATTCTCTACAACTTATAAAAAAAGAAAATAAAAAAATCTTTTTCCTGTAAAAAAACAAAATTAAATAAAACTCTTAACTATTTCATTCGAACCGTTTTTACTCTACTTGTTAATTATAATAAATCAAAAAAACTAACATTACCAAGGTATTTTTTTTATTAAGTGCGCAAATACCTTTGTATTAAACCCTTCGGACGGCCCTTTTATCTAAACTTATTAACACATCAACAGTTAAACATTAAATCGTATACACATTTCCGCACGAATCTAATAGTATTTCATTTGATTTCTCTTGTTTTAATTGATAACCTGAAGCTTATGAAAAAACGTATGATTAAGAACTCTTAAGGAACTTTTAGTAACTCGAGAAAAAAATTTATTCAAAAGACGTGTAAACACATTTACAATATTTATTAAGAAAAGTTGAAAAAAACAACAACAATCAAAAATAACTTAATAAACACTGCAATTAAAGTCAATTTTAACACAAATAATACAAAAGACTGTCTACCAACAGAAAAAAAAGTTAATTGTTGAAGAGGTTTTGTAAAGGTAGTATCTCGGTGATTCATAATGTGCTTTATGGAGTTGTCTATGTAATAGATATATTTGTAGAAGGGATAAAATACTGAAATAGCAAATCATTGCAATCTACGAACATGTGTACAGCTTTTTGATCAACAATTGCGCAAATTGTTTTTGTGGCATTTAATAATTGAGCGTGAAGAAATGATAACAATTTTTGGATGTCAACACGGGCTCCTACAGATTCAGTATCATCAATATCATGCTCTACAAGTGTGCTCTTTTCATTGGGTTCTACTAGCATATTCTGAAAGTAAGTTGACGCAGTAACTTCGTCTGTTTCAACCTTGAAACACAGCTCTCCATTTTGCAAAGCTGTAATCACCTTATAAAAATATCAAAAATTTAATATTAAAGTATAAAAAAAAAACTAAAAAATTGTGAACTATGGAATAAAGAGTAAACTCTTAATTTCATATCAAATCGACTGTGTCAAATAAGCCTAAAAAGAAATACCATAAAGCCGCTGATGTTTTTCATTCTTTCAACAACACTCTTCATTATTTTAAGGTTTGGCGTATGAATCTTAATCTGAAAAAAAAAACAAAAACTAAAAAAAAACAACTTAAAACTAACATTAAAACAAGCAACAAAACCAAACATCAAAACACAAACAAAAAATATCAAAACACAAACAAAAAAACATCAAAACACAAACATAAAAGCATCAAAACACAAACAAAAAAACATCAACACAATTAAACAGAAATAAATTACTATAATTTTACATTATAGTTGGGCAAAGTTGGTTTCTTAAAATCGTCCCAGTACCTCGTAGGAATTACTGCAACAGGAACATCATGGATGACATTGCGCGTGTGGGCAGTAAGAGAGGACTATTGAATACAATGAAATTATTGTAGTTAATTATTAAGCAATGATCAATAAGCATATCCACTTATCTTTCTTTTTCATTTCTAAAAACATGTTTTAAAAGTGTAAAATCTTTTTAGATTTTTAAACAACAACAAAAAGGTCTAACATTTCAGAATATAGAATAATTTCTATATGGAGAAATAAAGAATACTTTAATTAAATACTAACTGTTTACTACATATTGTATATGTCTATTATATATGCTATATATACTATATGATTATATGAGTACTACATTTAATAAAATGAAAAAAAATTTTTTATGTAAAATATATACAAAATTTTTATAATGGTTATGAATACTTGTTTTATTGACATGCTTTACTTGATTTACAATATCATTAATGATTGTAAATTTATAATATTTTAAAAATAGTTATGATTGTATTTCCAATCAAACACCTTTGCCATAAAATTTGAGACTAGCTTTAATTAGAGATAATTAATTAGTAAGTTTGATAAAATAATTAGTAATTGGCATCTAATGTAAGTTCTATCCTTCCTTTATCAACTAGTATATAAATTATTTGATTATTTTCTGTTTAGACAACAATTTAAAATGCCAAATCAACAAAATTAAGAAAGAGATCATGTGGTTTGGAGCCATTTTAAAATGGAAGGCTACTCAAAAGCTGCAATTTATAGATATATGAACGGTTACAATCAAAATAAACCATTGAAAAGCTGGAAGTAGAAGAAGACTTTACTTTAATATTTAACCATCAAGGATGTGTTTCACTTTTAAAGGCAGCTAAAAGGTTTGATTGTAACAAAAGCACCATTAAACAAATACTGCTTTAATAAGACTATTTTTTGTTTTAAAAGCAAAAAAAGACTGGGTAGAACTCCTGAACAGAAGTTTTGGGGAAAATGTGTTTATTTAAGAAATTGTGACCATATAGTGACTGGCTGGCAATAATAAATATTATTCAAATGATCAAAATTTGACACCAGACATTGTGACAAAAGCGCTTAAAATCTTTTATTGATATTATCGAGATACCAGAGTACATCTTTTGATTAATTTGACAACATCTCACATACTAATTTAGTAACAAAATGGCTGAAAACCCAGAAGATACTATTTGTTCAAAATAAAAAAGACAATTCAGGAAACTTGCCAGAAGCTCGGGCTATAGAAGATTTTTGGGCAATGTTTAAGCAAATGTGTACAAGGAGAGATGGTCTACAAATGATAAATCAAGCCTAGAGTGCCAAATTCATTATTGTGCCAATAGACTTGAACTAAATGCTATACAAAAGCTGGTATAAGGTATCAATACCAGACCTAACCAAATTCGAAGATATGGTCTTGTGATAAAAAAACTTTTTATTTGAGTTTTTGCATATTTTATTCTATGTACATACTAAAAATCAATTTTTTAAACATGTTTAAGTTTTTTTTGAAGTTTATAGCCATTTATTTTATGATACAGGTGTTATTTTAAATTCTTTTTTTTTTTGCATTAAAAAACAAGATAAATTAGCAATTTAAAGACACAAAAAACTCCACTTTCAATTTTGATGTTTTAAACATATTAGTCTTTGAAGCGAAAAAAGTTTAAATTTATGCAAAAGTTTAATGTAACTCTGAATTAAACTTTAGCTTTGAAATCATCTTTGAGTTAAAAGCAATAATTTTGAGTGAAAATATCTATACTAAACAATTATTTGTTTAACTGTTGAACTATACTTGGCTATTATATTTATTGACTATATATATAAAAATGATACAAACTATACAGTAATTAAATTTGATAATAAACATGCTTAATAATAGAAAATCATTACTCTTGCATATCTTACACAACTAATCTAACTTACCAAAGTGATTTCAAATGTCAAGCAGGGTGTTTGTTTTTTTGTAAGCTTGATTTTAATAAACTGGGCAGTGTGACCAGATCTCATTGCACGTAAAACATTTTCATTATTAATTTCCAGATAAATTTCGTTTTTCTCATCTTTTCCTTCAATTCGATATTCATCAAAGTAATCAACCTGATTCCATAAAAATCATAAATCAATGTGAAAATTTATATCAATCATAAAAAATTTTCATAATCATATATATATATATATATATATATATATATATATATATATATATATATATATATATATATATATATATATATATATATATATATATATATATATATATGTACATATGTATATATATACACATATATAATTATGAAAATTGAATATTTTCAAAATTAATTCATAAAAATAGAATCCCAATGTCATTCTTTTGCATTGTATTCTTCCTTGTAGTATAATGCAAGAAAATTTTTAACACATAAATTTTAAAGACCTTAAAAAATAGTTAGCATTCAAACTGGACTTTATTTTGGTACAAACTATGCCAGATTTTGATTCAACATTTGAAGGATTTATTGTTAATAGAGCTGATAAATTTGTTCAGATGTTTCTCTCTAGTGTGTTGTTTTTTAAACCACTGTAATTCTTTTCTATTCTGATTTGAAAGCTATTTTGTATTTTTAGTGTTACTTTAAGTTTGTGGAAGTTGAGCTTATTTAAATTATATTTAACTATATTATGAAGTTTGTGATAAGTTTTTTCTTGTGATTGTGACATAGCAACACAACTTCTACTTTTTATCAAATATAGTTGGATTGATTTATTTCAAATAACTGTGCTAATTGAATAGTAAGTTTTTAAACATTAAACTCTTAGCAGTGTTGTTAAATAAACCATAACCACTAACATTTAGTACTTGTTCTGGATTAAGAGATAACCCAGAACATTATAATAAATACTTTGCCTTAAAGTGGTCAACATCTATATTCTTGATGTGTGTAAAGAAATGACAATTTTTTCAAAGATATTAAGTTTAATCAATGCACTATATAAATAAAATTTAAAATAGTATATGTTTTGAAAGTAATATGTGCAAAAGGTTTAGCAATTATTATTTAATAATGAAAATAAAATGATATTAGTTCCAGTTAAAATGATTTTTTTTTTTCATTATACTAATAAAAGTGAGTAAAATGTTTAAGTGAAAGAAGTTATGTATTGTATTTTTGCCGTACACTCAAAAGATACCACTCAAAAAAGCATATATAATTATAGCATTATTTCAAAACTGATAACGATCTATCCTATTTAGATTTAAATACTATGAAGAAATTAGGAAAATATTAGGCTACTGTTATTTATGTTTTGTATTGAATGAAAAAAAAATTAAATTATTTTGATTTCTTAATTTTCCATACAATAAGTTGGATTTATCCAAAGAAATTTGCTGAAAGAGAACAAAAAGATAGTTCAACTTAACAAAGTTCAAGTTATCAGAGGTTCGACTTTTAATAGTAATAATAATTTTAATAGTAATCAATTGGAAAATTTTAAGGGACCAAATAAAACAGTTCAAGATAACAAAAGATCGAGTTAACTGATGTTAAACTTACCAGGAATGAACTTTATTTAAACTTTGAACTCACTTTGAACTATTTATTTAAAAGTTGTTAAAAATGAACTACTTTTTCAGTTAATATTCAATTACTTAAAAAGAACAAATTCAATTTGAATTTTGTAAACTTGTTTTGTTGCTTTCTAACTTTGAGTTTGTTTAGCATTATTTTTTTATCGCCATACTCTGATAGACTTTTTAAAAAAAGATTTAAATTAAAGATTTCATTATTTACTAAATTCAAATATTTAATATATTTATACTATATACAGTTATAACTTTTATACTGTTTTTATTTTATCATTATTAAATGCTGTTTAATGATATACAATAAACAAAAAGTTAAATCACTCATTAAAATTTACTTAAATAACAAAATAAATTTTGCACACATAATTTAGATCTATTTTTTCACAAACACGCTTTAATTAAAGTTTTAAATAATTACTAAATTTAAATATTTAGTTTATATAAAGTGTATACTATATAGCATTTAATAAAAATACAAAAATATTTTTCAAAGTAAAACGTTATTTTAATAAATTGTTTTATAATAAATTAAACAGTTATATTGATAAAATATTTATCGAACTCCAGATATTTTTTTCAAATTTTTTTAAATTGACAAATACATGGTCAAGCTCATGCATTAATACTTTTTTTTTCTGCTACCTGTAAATAAAAATATAAATAATATTATTTTCGATATATTGTGAATATTTTATCATTATAACTGTTTAATTTATTAGAAAACAATTTATTAAATTAATGTTTTACTTGGAAATATACTTTTTGTGGACAAAGTGCTTGTTATATGTGTGTGTGTGTTTATATGTATATATATATATATATATATATATATATATATATATATATATATATATATATATATATATATATATATATATACATATATATATACATATATATACATATATATATATATATATATATATATATATATATATATATATATATAAATATATGAATATATATTATATATATATATATATTTATTTATATATATATATATATATTTATATATATATATATATATATATATATATATATATGTATATATATACATATATATATATATATATATATATATATATATATATATATATATATATATATATATATATATATATATAAATATATAAATATATGAATATATATATATATATATATATATATAAATATATGAATATATATATATATATATATATATATATATATATATATATTTATTTTTATATATATATATATGTATATCAGGGGCTATTCTAGGAAAAAAATTTGGGCATCGGTCCCCTTTGCCCAGGAGAAATATAGCGAAAATATGCCAAATATTGGCTTTTTTTTACAAAAAAAAATTACATTTGCTTTAAAAAATGTGAAAAAAAATTCCTTAATTTGGGCAGCGCCTAAATGCAGTCGGCGCTGTTGAAAACTGTCTAAAACAGTCCCTTTATATATATATATATATATATATATATATATATATATATATATATATATATATATATATATATATATATATATATATATATATATATATGAGAAATCAAATGAAGTAATAGAATACGAAACTCAATTTTGTATAGCAACATTGATGAAAAAAAATACTTTGCTAAACACGGCTGAATGGGCAGATTGCAACTTTTTCACAATAAAAAACAATAAAAAGAAACAGAACATAATTTCCAATACTGTCTTGGGCAGAAATATCAATTAATGTCAAACCAAAAAGATTTAATAATCTATTTTCACTTTTAATTTTTTATTGTGCCATAATTTAAGTTTGGCTGACATAGCAAGACACTTTATCACAATGAAAAACATAAGGACAAAACAAAGAATCTGAGTCGGTAATAAGTTATAATTCAATTGCACCAAGATTGATGGTAAGAAAATGAAATCATACTATCCAACAAAAGCCATTGGCTATTCAAAATGTTGCAAACAAAAGTCAGGCATTCCTAATGGTAGAAAACTTGGTTATATAGTAAACAAAACTTGTGTTGAAGTTAAATTCAAATATAACAAATTTTTAAAAATTTTTCTGATCATACATAACATATATAGTATGCATAACATTACTTGCATTACAAATGATATATTTATTATTAGCTAAAAGTAAACAACAATTAACTTGTTTTAGAATTTGGGGTGGATGATTAAAGTTAATATTATTATACAATAATTCATTGTTTGGTTTTTTAAAATACTTATATGAATTTTCAGGGAGGTTAAATGTGACGCCAAGAAAGTTCACAATTTTTAAATTTATGTTTATTTCAATTAGAAAGCCAACATTAAAAAAAAATTTTATAATATCTTTTCTAATTTTATCGAGCTGTGGACCAGATTTTTTATGCATTACTATTAAATCATCGTCTTAATAAAGGCCTAAATCATTTATATTGATTAATTTACTTAATAAATCTAAAATATATAGTCCAACAAATTCACAAATTTCTGCTCCATCGGCAGTATTCCATCTGCTCCGCTCCAGCAGCATTTCTGCTGTATCAGGCTTGGACAGAAATGGCGTGCAATCGCACTCTGTAACTGATTACGCTAATAGTTTTTTTTTGACCACAGCTATTTTGATGTTTTAACATTTTAAACGCAATAAAAAGTGTTACATTATGAATAACTTTTATTTGTTGATCTTTCCTAAAGTTTTTATTTTATGCGAAGGCTTTAAAATAAAACTATATAATTAATTTAATGATTGCTTACATAGACGTGTGTGTAAATTAATAAAAAATGTTATATTTAATTTTTTTATGTGGGCATGTATTTTTCATGATAAATTTAAACGTTTGAAACTATTTTCATGTATCTTACTAAAAATCTTTTAAAGTATTAATTTTAGAAAGATTTTTTTTAAGTAACTTTTATGAATAAGTTCAAAACCTTTTGCAACCACTAGCTTTTACAGATTTTATGTGAATTATACAAGAATATAAAATAACTTTATTTACTTACATAAGCATGTATTTTGTTGATTAATGGAAATAAAGTTGTTATGCTTATTAATAAAGTTGTAATGCTCAAATTAAAATTAAATTAAATTGCTTGTTGGCAGTTTATTTTATTTATATTGCAGGCACATTTTATTTAATTATTTTTTTCCTATTTTTACAAATAAAAGAGTTGGAAACGTTTTTTTAGCTAGACATTAATTAGAGCATGAAGTTATTAAAAATTACTATTTTAAAGAAACGTTATTTTTTCAAACAATTTTTTTTTGCTGCTTTTTTGAAAAAATAAATGTTTATACACTTTAAAAATATTAAATACAACACTTTAATAAATTTGTAAAATTTGTTCATTTATTAAACAATCATTAGTTGTAATTCGTTACTTAATTTAAAAGCGTTTTGCATAACTTTAATAAAACGTTTAAAAAGATTTATTTCAAACATATTTAAAAACGTAAAAAACTTGTTTAATCTAAAATATCTGCAGTTATTGAGGGGTAAAAATCATTAATGTCAAATTGAATAAATGTACAGTCATTTTAATTTTCAATTATAGAGAACCAATTTATAACATCAGTGGTATTTTTCCACTGTTGCAAATTTGATTTATTTCTATGAATATTATTAATTTTGTCCAATTTAACTTGTATGTTCATTCTCACTTTTTGAGGGAACCAATAACCTAAAAAAAAGTTTGTTTTGAAAATTTGGTCTTTTAGTGTTACGAAGGCTTGTGCAGGGGCAGTTGATTCGATTCTTATATCAAGACTTGGGTAAAAATTTCTCAAAAAACATTGGGTTGCACCCTGCATCACCAAATTCGCTGAAATTTGGCACAAATGTTTAAAGATATAAGTTAGGAAAGACTGTAATTTTTTTTCAAAAAATTCATAACCCTATAAGATATACAGCAACTTGAAGTTAGTTATTTTTTGACTGAAAAAAGAGGGGGGAAAATGTCAATTTACCATTACCCTTTTAACAAACTTGTAGTAATGTTGCGAAGCTAAAACTTGGTACCAAAGGAGTTTAAAACCTGCTGAATCTGAAAATTATACTTATATCTCTCAAAACAATAAAATATAGTTTATTTTTAGATCCACAAAACGCACTTGTTAATGACAATAAAAAAGGCCATTGACAACTATAGTTCTATAAAAAATCTAATTGATGAAAAAAAGTTTTGGTTTTCGTTATTTTAAATATTAAACATATATCTAATTTGCGAACCAATTTTTATTTGGCCTTATGTTTTATCAAGGAGTTATTGATGTTTTAGTTTTTCAATTTTTCTAAATTGAAAATACACTTTGAATACAAATACAAAAATAATTGTATTTGTATTCAAAGTATATTTGCAAATTTTGCAAAAAATTTGCAAATATACTTTGAATACAAATACAATTATTTTTGTTTTGTAAAAGCTTTGTAAAAAATTTACAAAGTTATTACAAAACATAGTTGAACATTTTATAAATTTGTTTCTTTTTACTTTCATTACATAATAATAATGTCATTTTCATTACATAATATCATGTCATTAAATTTAACAATATTATGTAACTTTTGTTGTTGATTGTTTTGTTGTAATAAAACATTTATTATCATCAATAAAAAAAGTAATAAAATGATATAATAATGTCTAATTAACATTACCATGTTAAGCTACATAACTAAATAAAATTATATTTAGTTATCTTTTACTTTTACACAACTTTTTGTAAGTAGTTAATGGAGAATTTACAATAATTAGTAGATAGTTAGGCATTTAAAATATGTCTATTAAACTAATAGCTACTTGTTCAAGCAATATGTTCTTTATAAATACATATTTATATGATATTGTTTGTGTTCAAGTGTACTTTTCTTGTTAGGGACATTAAGATTATTTAAGATTTCTTGTATTAAGTGTTTAGACAGAGATTCCTCATTATACTTTTATATGGATAACAAAATTAATTGCTGCTTTGTAAATAATTATGGAGCTTGTTATAAGCAATCATATACTCAAAAAAGAAATCTGATTGAAGATATTGACAGCAATGATCGTAAGCTACTTGAAAAACAAACAAATCTGAAACAAGAACAAATTACTAATATATGCACACACCATCATGATATGTTAGTTGTAAGATATAAGGGTAATCAGAAAGGTTGCTGTAATCCATTTCTGAGTCACTAAAAGGTGTGTAGAGGTAAAAATTTATATATTTATATTTCATTAAGTAATATCATTATTAATAAGTCATATAAGTTTTTTTAGTAATAAGATTTGTTCAATGTTTCATAGTTATTAATATAACAAATTGTATAGTAATATAATTACATAATACAGGCTTGGTCAGAAAGCGGGAGCAATCGCTCTCGAATACTGACCATGGAAATTATATTTAGTTGCGTAAAACTGGCCAGGTTTTTTAGACTTTTACGAAACAAAAAATTTTTGTTTTATGGACATACATGGAAACATAAAAAACTTGAATGTTCTCAAAACATCTTTGTGCGAAAGAACAAAAGGAATATTTGCGAACACTAAAAACCCGCCAAATTAACAAACAAACTAATTCTATTGGTTCAAAAAAAACGCTGATTAATTGAAATAAATTTCTAGAGTATCCTGTTAAAATGTTTTAGAAATTGTATAATTCACGATTTGTTACGTTTTGAGATTTTTAGCATTGTTGTAAGAATATATATTATTTGTTTACGAAAATAAATGTTTTAAATATATATGAATTAAATTGATAAAATTTTAAAAGTTTATTATAAATCATAGATTTTATTAGTATATTCTTATTTTTTATTTTAAAAGAGATTGTATTTTTTATGTAAATGTAATTTTGTGTATTTGTTTTTTATCGTAATGTATCTTTTAAAGCAATTTTTATGATTTAAACAAAGACTTACAAAAATAATTGCGTTTTCAATGAAGATATTATCGTTAAAGTTAATAAAACTTATTATGTAACAAACATATAAGAAGTTTCTGGTTACTAAACACAAACAACGCGTACAAAGTAACTCGCGGATGAACAAGCATCGCGCCTGAGGTCACGACAGAACACGAATATATATAGCAAATAATTAGATATAAAGAAAAGTTTCTAGATATTGGTTTACTGACTCTAATTATTTTCACTCAAGTTGCCATTCTTTAAACTCGTTATACTTTTTTCTGCTTTAAATACTAATTGAAATTAAAAAGCCCACTCACTAAACATCATCAGAGATATTGTGAAGCAGTTTCGCTTCCTGGTCATTAAGTATTTTTAACCTTTTTAGTTGATTTCTATCTTGATAATTTAATTCTTATAGTAATTCAATCATTTAATTATTTCATTTGTTTATCTTACTAAGAAGAATCGCTTCAAATATGTTAAACTTTTTAAACTATGCGAAACATAAAATAGGTATTTTTTTATTTTTAACTTTTTTATTTATATAATAAATTAAGCTTAAGTAAAACTAAAACTTGCAAACTTAGTTAAATAAAAAATATTTGTTTCCCTTTTAAACAATCGTAAGTTGTTACTTTATATAAAAAAACATCGCTTAATTTTATAAAAAAAAATTATAAAAGAGCGATGTTTCGAAAATATTTGTTCTAAATGTAATTTATTTAGCTTTAAATTTTTTCGCGTTTAAAGATATTTTATTTGCGTATTTTTTTTTTTTTTTTCCTGTAATTGTCTCTCATCAGTCCAATTAATCTTCGTTGCTTTTTTTTTTTTGCTTTTTAAAATGTTCTCAAAACGATATAAAAATCTGGCCAGCTTTTCGCAACTAAATATTATTTACGTGGTCAGCAATCGAGAGCGATCGCTCCTGCTTCCCGACCAAGCCTGATAATATATATAATTAATGTTATTTAAGTAATGTAATTACTTTCTTTTTAAGCATCTCTACGTGTGATTACAATGCATACTGTGTTAGAAGCAGAAACCATATGTTTTAATTTTATACCTGGAAAAAATGTCCAACCTGTCGAAGTAAAGTTATGACATGTTTATCAAAAAGTATAAGTGAAAATAAAAATGATGAAGATTTTGATATTTTTTATGAAAGATCCATTCAAAATAAAAAAGAAAGTGTAGATACACACTTTGCATCTGCCGGAGTATCTCCAATTAAGGTCAAAGGATTGCACAAGTCAGGTAAAATCAGAGAAGGTAAACGAAAAATTGACAGCATTAACAACCTCCATTAAAAAAAAGGTAGCCATTTCCCTTAATATATCAGAAGAAAGTTTTGAAGAACAGTCAAGTTTTAATAATGAGTATATGGAAAAAGCAAACTTGTTTGATAACATGATGGTATTGTTAACTAACAAAATTGCAGAGTCTACATCAACATCAAAAAAAGTACAACTTGCGACACTTGCTCCAACAGACTGGTCAATAAAAAAGTATCTGAAACATTGCATGTAACAAACTATGTAGCTCGAACTGCACGTAAGTTAACATTAAAAAAAGGTATTTTAACCATGCCTAATCCTAAATTAGGAAAAGCTCTTCCTGATGTAACAGTTCAACTGGTCAAGGCCTTTTACGAAGACGATGAACATAGCTGTATAATGTCTGGTAAAAAGGACTATGCAAGCATAAAGAAAAATGTCCACATGCAAAAACATTTGCTCATATGTAATTTAAAGGAATTGTTTGTTGTCTTTAAAACCAAGAACCCAGAAATAAAAATAGGATTTTCAAGGTTTTGCACCTTGCGACCTAAATGGTGTATTACTGTTGGTGCCTCAGGAACACACTCTGTATGCGTCTGTGCTATTCATCAGAATTTGAAACTGCTTTTACATCCTCTTGGTGTGACATACAAAGAATTGTTACCTTATTTTGTCTGTGATATAACTAATAAAGACTGTATGATGAGGAAATGTGAAAAATGCCCAGCAACATGAATGCATTGGTTGAAAAACTTTATGATATACTTGGAGAATTTGAAGATGATGAGATTGAATTTGATCAATGGACAACAACAGATATGTCAAACTTGACACATAATAAAAAGTTAGTGTTTGAATACATTGAACTAGTATGTAGAAAACTGGAAAAACTTGTACCACATTTGTATTTACCAAAGAGTCAAGCATTATACCTGAGATCAAGAAAGGAAGATATGAATGAGGTAACAGCATTATTACTGGGTGATTTTTCAGAAAACTATAAATTTGTAGTTCAGGATGAAGTACAAAGCTTTCATTGGACAAATTTACAATGTACACTTCATCCAGTGATTATTTATTTCAAAAAAGAAGGCATTCTCAAGCACAAATCCTATTGTATTATTTCAGATGATATGATCCATGATGTGAACATGGTTTATAAAATTATTGAGGTTGTTTGCAATGATATAAAAACAAATTTGCCTCAAATAAAAAATATTGAATACTTTTCAGATGGGTGTGCAGGTCAATATAAGAATTGCAAAAAAATGTTAAATCTTTGTTTCCATTGTGAAGATTTTGGTTTTACTGCTAAATGGAAATTTTTTGCAACTAGTCACGGTAAGCAACCTTGTGATGGGATAGGTGGTACAGTCAAATGTCTGGCAACACTAGCAAGTTTGCAAAGAGATATGGGTAATTATATTTTATCTCCACAAACAATGTATAAATATTGCAATGAAAACATTGAAGGCATAAATTTCATATATATTTCATCAGAAGATTTAACTTTGGTGAGAACCGCTCTTAAAGAACGATTGGATACTGCTAATACAATACTTGGAACACGTAGTTACCATCAGTTTGTACTACCTGACCATCAAAAGGTAAATTATTATTTTTTAATTATACCTTTTACCATATTTTAAAATACACGCATAACTTTTATTGATAAACTCAAATAGATATTAGATTTTTGCAGAATCATTATCAAAAATATTTGTATTTTATTTTATTTCCTCTGCATTTGCTATCTATGCATTTAACAAAACATGTTTGATAAGTAAAACGGAATAATTGCATATGTTACTATTTTGTTTAGGTAGGCACTAAGCTATGCAGTGTTGATGAAGAATTTGCTTTAATTCATGACTTTGGAATTATCCAGATAACAACTGTAAACCTAGTACCAGGTGATTATGCCTGTGTTTCCTATGTGCAAAAGTGGTGGATAGGAGTCATTGAAGATATTAATTTAGAAGAAAAAGATGTGCTTGTAAAATTTATGTGTCCTAATGGTCCTGC
Organism: Hydra vulgaris; assembly: GCF_022113875.1. NCBI lineage: Eukaryota > Metazoa > Cnidaria > Hydrozoa > Anthoathecata > Hydridae > Hydra > Hydra vulgaris. The sequence continues at coordinate 22,441,361 of NC_061162.1, read as the reverse complement.
AGGGTTGTTTAAATGGCCACCAAAGGAAAGTCAATACTGGATTCCTGATGTCCAAATTATTTGCAAAGTTGAGGTACCGATAACAAAAACAGGACTTTGCTACTATTTAGCCAAAGAGGACTTAAAAAAAATTATTTTCCTAAGGAAGTAGAGATTTTTATATTCATGAGTCTATTATGTCTTATCCATTCCTTTTTTAAATATTATGTTTTGTGAACCAACTTGTAAATAATGTGAATGTAAAGCATATATAAAATCACTAAAGTTTAGTATTTTTTAAAAAAATTTATATATGTTTAAATTTTGTTGTAAATCATATGTAAATGAAAAAGATAATAAAGTCACTAAATTTTTAGTTTCTAATTTGATTGATCGGTAAAAGGTGGAGTTATATTAAGTGTCTAATTTAAAAAATTTTGTGTCTATATCAAATATCAATAATTACTCAAGTAAATATAAGGCCAAAACAAAATTGGTTCGAAAAGTAGGTATTGATCTTATTTTTAAGAAAATCGAAATTAAATTTTTTTTATATCAGTCAGATTTTTTTTATAGCTATAATTGTCAATGCCCTTTTTCTCGGCGTTATAAAGTGTATTTTATGGATCTTAAAATAAGCTACATTCCCTTGTTTTGAAATATAAAAAACTATATTTTTGGGATTTAACAGGTTTTAAACTCTTTTGGTACTTAGTTTCAGAATTGTGGCATCACTACAACCACCATATTAAGGTGAAAGTAAACGGAATGATATTTGACACTTTTCCTCAGTTTTTAGTCAAAATCAAGGAAACTTTAAATTGCTGTAAATTATAAACGGTAAGGAATTTTATGAAAAAAAATTACAATCTTTCCTAACATATGTCTATAAACATTTGTGCCAAGTTTCAAAAATTTTGGTGATATAGGGTGCAGATTTGTGTTTTTTTGTGTTTTTTGAGAAATTTTTACCCATTTATGTTTTTAGCAATACTTTTCTCTTCTAAATTAATTGCATTTTCCATATTTTTAGGGCTTTCTCATAAGAAGTAGTATTGTTGAGTAAGATTTTTTCATAGTCTTCTGTTGTGAGTTGGTAAATATTATCTGTTTTATCAGCAAAAGCCAAAATATTAGGGTTTGATTTAACTTTTTTAACATCTAATTCTGTTTGAAATTTTTTTTTTTATAGGGCGAAACTTTATTGTTTTAATTAAGTGCAATAGGTCATTTTCAAAATTTTCCAAATCAGGTATAAATGGTTTCCATCAAACTTTTTTATTAAAATGCTCAACTTTTTCAATCAAAGAAATAGTATAACTTTTTTCATCTAGTATAGGTTCATTTTTCAATGAGTAAGTGAAATTATTATACATGGAATGTTAAAATACAAATAAGAGTGCTTAACAAATGTTAATAAGGAGCCTAGAATATATTTAAACAATTTTAAAATGTATTCTACAAAAATAGAGTGCTCAATGTTTTTAAAAGAACAGAGCAATTATAAAGTAGTAGAAAATCACTTGGGATAAGTTTTTTTCATTTAACAATGTGTTTTATCAATAAAGACTCATCAGAAATTAATATAAACAATCCCACCACCTTTGGAATTTTTTAAACATTATTTTTTTCCTTTAATTTAGAGTCTATATTTAAAACATATTTCTTGTAATCTTATGCTAAAAATTCATTCAGCTTTCATTTAATTACACACCCAACTATATCCGATTTTAAATACCTAGTGTAACAAAGCTAATGCTTTGGTCTAAATTTAGTTCAAACATTTAATTTTAACAAAAGGTTAAGTGAAGACTCTTCATTTTTATTTTTAGTTTCAGTAAATTTCACAAAATGTATTATTTAAGATAACAAATTTTTTTTTATTGTTTTAATTATTTCAAAGCTTTTTTTTCTTTTAAATAATTGTCTTTTTATATTTTCTTCTTCCTGTTCTTTGAAGTTTAGACTTATTAGGACTTAAGTTTAGAAAAATTAAATACACAAATATAAGTGGTGCTGTGATCCTTTATTGCAACTTTCTATTTAATTTAAATCTGATATTATTCAACCAGAAAAAAGTGTTATGCTAATCCATGATCCAGAATCTATATAATCATATTGAAAATTGATTTTTAATAATGATAATAACCTGATTCATTTCACACCAAAAACTTGTTCCTCCATTGACAGCTTTTTCATTTTGAGTCAATACAACTTGATCTTGAGATAACCTCAGTGTGCATGTCTTAGATATTTTGCTGACAGTTGAGAGCACTTCTAAAAATATTTAAAAAACTTGTAAGGTTTAAGAAATGAACTTAAAGATTTTATTTAAATAATAAACACTAATATTATATGAAATAAACAGTGGAAAGCCTATTTTAGCAAAATCGTAAGCTGCTTTTTTTAACTGTACAAAAGCATAAGGCTTACAAAACTGTAATTTTTGAGTAAAAAACATTTTAGTCATTTAACAACTGTAAAAGTTGTGGGCAACTTTTACAGTTGTTAAATGACTAAAAAAAAAGTAAATAATACATTATTTGAACAACTGCAAACAGAAGTTATTTTAAGAAAATATAGAAAACCTAGCTCAAAGAAATTTGATTTTGACACAATTATAGCTTTACAGTTTGTAACAACAACAACAACAACAACAACATCAAAACGCAAGAAAAAAAACTTAAGGATGCTTTTTTTGGTAAAATGAAGCAAAATATCTAAAAAAATATAGAAAACCTAGCTCAAAGAAATTTGATTTTGACACAATTATAGCTTTTACAGTTTGTTACAACAGCAACAACAACATCAACAACAACAACAACATTAAAAAGCAAGAAAAAACCCAATTGATGCTTTTTTTGGTAAAATGAAGCAAATTATCTAAAAAGTAATATAGGGAACTCACAATGAATGGTTACAGCACCACTTTGATTAGGTTTAATTTTGTGATTAGTTGTATTTTAAAAAATAATCAAATTATTTTAATATACAGCATCACTTTGATTGTGACCATTTTTTATTTTAAAAAACAAACAAATTATTATAATTTACAGTTGTCTATAAAGTCACAAGAAACAGAAAAGTTGTGTTTAAAGTATTCCCTTTCTTAAATTCAACATAAAAAATAAACATTTATCATAGATATTACATGGCTTTATATTTTTAAAAATAAAAGATCATCAAACAAATTTTAATTTTTTTTTTAAAACAAGTTGTTAAATTGCGGAAACAAAACATATTGTTGTTTAACAACAACGTCTTGTTTTCACACTTTATCCTCCACAAAATCTAAACAAAAATATGAAAAAAATGCTATACTAGTAAACTGTTGAATGCAGCCGATATCAACAAGCTTAGCACGAAACTTCATATCTTGATATGAAAATTACAGTTCTAAAACTAATTAAAACTTTTCTAAAAAAAGTGTTTTTGTTTATAACATCACAGAAATTGAATCTTGGACATTTGGCTTTTGTGTTTTCAAGCGGGAAGTTGATAGGGGGCCATTAATGCGAAACTATCCGAAATTGTTATTTTCGCGAATTGTTGTTTATATTAATAAAATAAATGTTTTTTTATGTTTTTTATGTTTTTTAATTAAACTTACATTATTAATTTCATTATTTTTAAAATTGCTTGACTACAAATTATTTGTTAATTTCAGCTTTATAAAAAAAAGGTTGATATTGACAGTGAAGAAACAAACTAACAATTTTTAAAGTTATATAAATAAAAAGAGAAAGATTAATAGATAAAAACATACCATTTTAAACACAAAAATAACATAAATAAAAAAATAAATATTAAAAATGAAATTTAAAGATAAAATCTTATTATTCTCATCTGCCGATATGCTATTTTGTCTTGTACCAGTTTATATTACTTAATAAATAATAAATTAAAATGCACATTTTAAGCAATAAATTTAACAAATTTGATACCTTGATCTTTTAAATTTAACGAATTTAACAAATTATTACTTTTAATTTTAAAAATTGAAGAGAGTATAACAAATTTTGTTAAATTCTCTAAAAAGTACAAAAGGAAGATAAAACCCAATTATTCTAACGTCACGTTTTCTCAGCAATATTGCTGACAAAAATAAGATTTTTATAAATATTATAATTTCGAGTCTAAAATATTTTTTGACTTTATCACTTAATTAAAAACCTATAATTTATTTTTCTCTCAGTCTTATGCTTTTAATCAAACTTTGGTTTGATGAATATTACATAGGATCACATTGTCTAGGTTTAACGACATTGTCTAGTTCTGACGACATTGTCTAGGTCTGACGACATTGTCTAGGTCTGACAACATTGTCTAGGTCTGACGACATTGGAGCTTAAAGAACCAAAATTAATCACATGCTCTGCAAAAAGACCGTTTAGACTTCATTGAGCACCTTAATAACAAAAAAATATTTTTTTAAATTTGTTTTTGCTTAAATGACTGAAGTAAACTCCAGTGCCGACGACACAAGGGGAAAGGGCCAAGGGAGAGGCACGTGCTTCCCCACTTTTTTTTCTCATAGGCTTTTTTTTTTTTTTTCAAACAAGATTCTTAATATTAGGGGTGTCCCGAATAATATTTTTTAATTATGCGGCCGGAGATCGGATACCCGTAAATTTATTAATTATCTGTATCCGGCCGGATACGGATAATGTAATATAACTTTAAGATAAAAATTGTATTGAGACAAAAGTTACCATAATGACCCTTCAAAATGGCGAGTTTTGTTTGGAAACTTTTTAAAATTAGTTATAGCTGTGATTCCATAGCTATTTGCATTCCATGTGGAAAGCAGATAAGCAGGGGGTGTAGTAAATCTGGTCAGCAGTTTTCTACAACTTCACTGCATAATCACGCACAAAAATTTCATTGTAAATTTTATGAAGAGGAAAAAAAGTATGAAATGGAATGTTCTTCAGCTGCTCAAGGAAGTTTAAAATGTAGCTCATTGATTTCAAAGAAGTGTGAAATGTAAAAACAGATGTCTGTTGAAGATAGTTTTACATCAAAGAAAATATGAGATATTAATGATGAAAAGTCTAAGCAAATTCATACAAAAACTGCTATTATGATTGCATTAGATAATCAACCATTTAGTATAACCGAGGATGATGGATATATTGGTTTAATGGCTTTTTTACAACCAAGATACCTTATCCCAAGTAGACATTTTCTTTCGGAGACATCACTTTATCAATTGTATGATCAAATTGCGGCACTGTTTCAGTTTTCTACCCCTATCATTTTATGATTGATTTTGATAGAGAATTTCATGTTGATTAAGATTTTTATAAAAAAATTTACCTGAAAATTTAAGGATGGCACTCTAATTTGATGTTGAAGTTTAAAAAATTACACTTAAAACGCTAATAATCGCCAATTTCCTCATACACGAAATGTGATTAGTTTCTTTTTTTTAGTTAACTTAAAAACAGCACGATTTTTATTGACATTTCAAAAAAAACTATTTAAATCAAAATCCACGAGTTTCTAACTGATTCTGACCCAAACCCTAACCCTAACCATGTACATTTAATTGCACCAATCCCTATTTGTCAATCGATGTTATTACATCTAAAAAGCTGTCTCGAAGATTTTTTATTAAAAAAATTACATTTACATATATATATTTATTATAATATTTAACTAAATATAAATAAATTTCAATTAGCAAGTTTCATACGGGAAGGTCTTGGCACTAATATTTGAGCTGTACAGCTTAAATATTTTGTCCCTACGTAGAGTCAAAATTTAATATCGCCTTTGTTTACGTTTAAAAGCTGTAATGTAGGAAGTATTTTAGTACAGTAAAACAAAGATAAATATAAAAATTTATATAGTTATAACTATTTATTTATTATTACTTGTTATCCTTTAAAAAAAGATTTATTGAAAAAAATAATAATATAGAAAACTTTCAACGGATTTTATTAGTCTGTTTAAAAAGGGCCTATAAATCATAGATTTATAGACCACAAGATCTGATATTATAAACTAAATTCTTTATCAGTGATAAAGAATTGTAATTTCCACACATGTAATACATAAATGAAAAAAAAAAAAAAAAAGATTCTATCCCATTTCCGATTTTAAAAAACGCACATTTGGTACTCTGTAGATCAAGGATATCAATCTTCAATGAAGGATAGTTTAAGATTCAGGTATGACGCTGAAGGCTCAAATTTTAAATTTAACATTAAAATAATGACAAAATATTCCAATAAATAATCTTACTTAACTAAATAAATAATCAATAAACACACAAAGATCTATTAAAATTTATACTATTAAGCCAATTTGAAAAATACTATATTAGATTTAGCAAAAATTAAAAAATTCCTAACTTAACTAGAAAATGATATAGCTTAAGGAATTGAAAATTTTTTTTTTAATGTTCTCCTGTTATCATTATGTTAACTTAGGTAACATAATATCAACAGAAAGACAATACAAAAATTAAATATATATACATATATATATATATATATATATATATATATATATATATATATATATATATATATATATATATATATATATATATAAATATATATATGTATGCATATATGTATGTATATATATATGAAACCAGCAATTGTTTATATCTGGTCAAAGACTGAAAAACTGAAAAGCAATTTGCTCGTTATACATTTAAAAACTTAGTTTTCAATAAGGTGTTAGTCTGGTGACACAAAATAATGTTGGATATATACAGAGCCGTACCAGGCCAACTTTGCGCTTCGGGCAAGCAAATAAAATTGCGCCCCCCCTCCCAAAAAAATATACAAAAAACACATTATATATATATATTTACATGAAAAAAAATTAATTATTGATCACAAAATTTATCGCATCAAGTTAAAAGAACAATTTGTCACCAATGTTTCACAAACTTCAGTTCAAGGTCACTTTTCTGGCTTTTTTGGAGGCAAAGTCACTAATGACATCATCAAAATCAAGTGCGTTGGCCATTTCATGTTCAATTGAAACTACTGCCAGACAAGACAAACGTTCTTGGCCCATAGTTGATCTCAAATTGTTTTTTATGATCTTAAGTTTACTGAAACTTCTTTCACACGTGGCAACTGTAACTGGTAAGGTGAGGAAGATGCGAATAGCAATTGCCGTGTTAGGATAAGCATCAGTCAATGAGTATTTATGAATGAGCTGCAAAATGTCCATCGGGCTAGATTTTTCAAAGTTTTCCATCATGACAGCAGCTTGATATTTAAAGTTTGCCATTTCTGACTGGAAATCTGAAGAATCTAAATCTGCCTTGTAAATTTTAGACAAATTTTTGGCTTTAATCTTAAGTTCATTCATTGAACTTTTGGAGAGAGAATGTCCACTGAGGAAGTCAAAATCTGAGGATACTGCAGACATAGCTTTAAACAATTTGTGTGAGAATGCTGTCAAACACAAGCTTGCACTGGGATCCGAAATCTGTTTCTGGTGACAAACGGCAAAAGTCATCTTCAGCTTCATAAAGTGCCATCTGCTTCACTTTGCGCTTTCTCTTCATAGGAAAGTCTCCTTCAATTCCAATTGCTGTTTCTGCAGCAGCTTTGATAATGTTGTCCACCCCAACATCTCTCAGATTCTGAATGGAAGCCTTCAGTCCTTTCATTTTTTTTGCTGCAATGTCAATTGAAATGTTTTTATACTAAAGCAGTTTGTTTTCCCGGTCAATTAAAGAAAGAATTTGACACCAAAAATCCAACAAACACAGAAAACTGAAATCAATTTGAATGATGAGCTCTTTTGCACTGCAAACTGAGACAGCATTTGTCTTGGGAGTGTGAATTATGGATTCCAAAACTTGAAGAACTTCTTTGATTTGTCTGTGTAGTGGGGTGATTGCTTCTTTTTTGGCAGACCATCTTGTATCACTATTTCCCTTTTAGTGAGATGGTCAATGTTTTCATCAGTTTTTCCCATCTTAAGGTAGAACTTGAGAAAAAGTTAAAGATGGCTTAAACTTTTTCCAAAGAATGTAATCATGAGTGGAGAAACTTCAGCAGCATGGACACCAACAAGGTTTAAAGTGTGAGCTGCACATGGAACAAATCTTGCAAACTCATTTAGAGAATGGATGTGAGCTTGGACGCCATTATATTTTCCAGACATATTGGCTCCATTGTCGTAACCTTGGCCCCGACAATCAGAAATGCTCAGGCCATCCTTCTCCAGTTTTTCGGTGATTTCAGCTGCAAGGCCCTTTCCAGTTTTTTCGTGAGATTCAATGAAGTCCACAAAGCTTTCCTCAATTGTACAGGTTTCCTCAGTGATGTGGACATACCTGATTATTTGGGTCATCTGCTCTTTGTGGGAGGCATCTGGAGTGCAGTCAAACAAAACAGAGTAGTATTTAGCTTCTCTGACATTTGACAAAATTTCATTCCTGACTTTCTGCCCAAGTAATTCAATCAGCTCATTTTGAATTCAAGGAGAAAAGTAGGATGTTGTGGTTTTCTTTGCCTTAACGGATGCAACGTGTTCAGCCACTAAAGGATAATAATGGCTTATCAGCTCAATTAAGTTCAGAAAGATGCCACTGTTTTGCTCTCCAATTACTTCTGTTGAACCCCAAAGGGCAAGATTGTTCTTGGCACAGAACAAAATTGCATCAACAATCACTTTCAAGATATCTCTCCACTTTTTCATCTTTCCGTTGATAACTCTCTGCAGATCAGAATCCAAGGTCTTTCCTTCCTTGAGATTTTTTTCCAGATTTTTCCAATCAGAATAGCATCTTTGGTGTTCATTGCTGTTTTCGTGTTCTGGAATTCTTGGGTTTAGTTTTTTCCAGTCACAAAATCCTTTTGAAATTTCTGAAAAATTGTTGGTTTTTGTCGTTGAAAATAACAGACAGCAAAAACAAAACAAAGAATCTTTTTTGTTGCTGTACAGCAGCCAGTAGCGAACAAATTTTTCACCATTGGGATGAATTTTTTCATTCCATTTTGAGCTGAAGTGTCGCATTCTGTTGTCAAAGTCACAAAGTGTGTTTGGGAAAAATTCTCTTCTTTCTTGCTCCGGCCCATGCTGAATCAAAAAGCACCTTGTTTTATCTCTCATTTTAGGCCATGTAGCTGGACAGAGACGTATTTACGGGGGGCCAGGGGGGGCTTTGGCCCCCGGGCGCCATGTTTTGACAGGGCGCCAGCTTTTAGAATGTTAGAATTTTAGAAAATTGTAAAATAGTCTATTTATATCATTTCACGAAAATTTTTATATTATTATTATGTTCAAATCATAGACCTACTTATCGACTTACTAAATATCTCTAGTTGATTTTAGAAAAATTTAGCAGAAGAAAATATCAATCAAAAGGAGATCAAATTAAACTTGCAAATTATACATAATTATGCGCCAATTATTCATCTAAAAACGTTGATTTGATACTGAAAGTCACGTGTCTAAACAAATTATTTATTTATTATAAATATTTTAATGATACGGTATGTAGCGATAGCTTAACGGTTAAGCTCATCACTCTGACGCTGGCGCTCCGAGGTCTACTCCTACGAGTGTTCTTATTTAATATACTATCTAATCTTGATATAAATAAAATTTATATTTTTTTTTGAATAAATGATTTATAATTTTTATTAATCAAATACTTGATCCTTATTTATTAATTAGTAAATAATATACTAGAAAAAAATAAATGGTGCGTTTTACCTAACATTTTCATTTTACTCTTAATTGACTTTATTAACAGAAATACTTAGGTATAGACACAGCTATTTACTTTTAAAAAATGAAATAATTCTTCAAAGATTCTCTTTACATTTTCTAAAAAAAAAAAACTCTTTAAAAATACTTAAAACTTTAAATAATCAGTTTGTTTTTTAATTTATTTTTATATAATTTGAAGTGATGAGCAGAATAAATTACGCATTAATTATATTAAATTAGCAATTTGACTTTGATCGCCTTTTTTGCTAACCATCTTGTATATACCACGTGTGCACAATATAATTTTGAATTTTTAAGATTGCTGTCAGTTTTTTTTATTGTTGGCCTAAGTATTTTGTTCTTCGGTATGTTGTCCCTTAATCCCTTGTATTACAGTATACAGTCTTGAAAAAGGTAAATATTCGTATTTCGATTATTGTTTTTAGTTTTAGTATTAACATTATTGTTATCATATATATATGATAACAATATATATATAATACACACTTTTTAGGATTCTTATTTTAAAAAGCAATGATGATTCATAGTAAAAAGCTTAGTGGCGCAGAAAACCGAAAACGAACCCATGCAAAAAATGAAGCTCAAGCAAAAATACTTTTAAAGACTGCTAAGTTAGAAACATATTTTAGCTTTACAGATAAACAGCTTCACACATCGCCGGGTAAGTTTATTTAGCTAGAAAACCATACGTTTTATTAATTTTGCTTTCTAGCAAATATATATACATATAGGTACATATTGTTCTGTTATTTATTGTTTATACTTCATATTGTTATGTTACTTATTATTAAATGTAAATAATTTATATCTAAAATGTAGATATGTGTAGTAATCGTTATTTATGCTTTCAGTTGAAAATGTAAATAATACAAGCGATGAAAATGATCACAGCTTTATTGTTAATGAGAATAACCTATCAAATCCAGACGATTTAATATTAATATTATCAAGTAAGAGCTGTACTGAAACTAGTAAAACTCTATTGACTCCAGAATCCAAAGAACTAAATGAAACACCCTGTTTGTCCATGCATGAACATAACAAGCCCGAATGTTTATTGTAAAATCTTTATTTAAAATTTGATATAATTAATAAATAATATCTTTTGGTACATGCATGTTATACAAAATTTATTATATTTTTCTCTATAGAAACCAAAATGATCACAGATTCACTGTTAATAAAGATAATCTAACAAATCCAGACAATCTTATATTACTAAATAACAGCAGCACAGAAACGAGTAAAACTCTATTGTCTACAGAATCGGAAGAAATAAATGATACACCACGTTTGCCAATGGTTGAACATAACAGTCTTCCTAAACAAAGTATTGTTCCTGAGTAAGCTTTTTTTAATTTTTTTCATGGTAGGTTACAATTATAAACATGTACAAAGGTAGACTATTTTTTTAAGTCGCTTGTCATGTAAAATTATGCTGGAAATTAAATTATTAACAAATATAGTACACTCTGTACATTTTAAACGATACCTATATCCTCTAGTTATATTATATTATGCATTTATCTCTATTACCTAATGCTTGAATATTTTTTTTATACAATTTGTTATAAACTTTGAATAATATTTTTTGGTTTTTGTATATTAAACAAATATATTTTCCCTTTAGAAATGATCCTGCCAATTGGATAAAAAATCAAGAAACGATAGATTATTTATCAATCAATGGATTTAACCAAAATTTAGAGAACAATAATTTCCAAAAGTCAAAAAGAATTTACACTCAAATAATTGGTGGGGTAAGACGTACTCGTTTTCGATATATGTCAAAAAGTATATTTATATCTACTCTTGTTAATGGTGAAAAAATTAACCGAACATTTTTGATTTACTCAGAAAGTAAAGGATCAATATTTTGTGCTCCCTGCTATTTATTTGGTGGCACTACATCGTTTGCCACAGTTGGTTTTTCAGATTGGAAAAAAGGAGAAGAAAAAATCAAGCGTCATGAAAATTCACAACACCACAAATTGTGTGTAATGAATATGAAAGAAAGAAAAGAAGTATTAAATCGAGTTGATCAAAAGCTAAAGTATCAAGTAGAAACAGAAACAAATTATTGGAAAAATGTATTGACAAGAGTTGTAGCTGTTGTGAAATCCCTTTCTTCTCGTGGAATGTCTTTTAGAGGTGATGATGACCGTTTTGGATCTGTTCATAATGGGAACTTTATGATGAGCTTAGAGCTTATTGCTCAGTTTGATCCTTTTTTAGCACAACACATTGAGAAGTTTGGAAATAAAGGAAAAGGTTCAACATCATACCTATCATTTAATATATATGAGCAGTTCATAAGTATAATGGCAGATAATGTTATTCAACAAATGGTGAAAGAAATAAAGGAAGCTAAATACTTTTCCATCAGTATTGATTCTACTCCTGACATTAGCCATGTAGATCAACTGTCATTCATTTTTCGGTATGTTCAAAAGAATGGCTGTCCGGTAGAAAGATTTTTAGGGTTTTTACCTAATTCTGGTCATAAATCTGAAAAATTAGCAGATGCTGTATTTTTAGTTTTAGAATCGCATGGATTAGATATTAATAATTGTCGTGGTCAAAGTTACGACAATGTGTCTAATATGTCTGGTAGATACACAGGACTTCAAGCTCGCATTAAAAAAGTTAATCCTTTAGCAACATTTGTACCATGCTCAGCACACTCTTTAAATCTTGTTGGTGAGTGCGCTGTGGACTGTTGTATTTATGCTTCTGAATTTTTTATTCTGCTTCAAAATATTTATAAATTTTTCAGTGCCTCTACTTATAGATGGGAAATACTTCAGAAGAATTTGATTAAAACAGAAAATATATCTCTTAAAAAACTATCAGATACCAGATGGTCAGCAAGATCTGATGCAAGTATTAGTTTAAACAAAAATTGGATTGAAATAATTAATGCACTGTCTTTTATCAAAGATGATAAAACAGAAAAATCTATTACAAGATCAGAAGCTAACGGGCTATATTTAAAACTGGATAGTCTTGAAACAGCTATAATGGCCACATTATGGGGCGATATACTAGAGAGATTCAACAAAACTAGCAAACAATTGCAGTCAGTTGAGATTGATTTAGAAACAGTTGTAAGTTTATACGAATCTTTAATTCGATATGTATTAGATTTAAGGAGTATGTTTGATATCTATGAAGAGAGAGCAATAAATAAGTCAGGACACAAAATATATCGAAAAATACGCAAAAGAAAAAGAAAACTAACTGCAGATGAAAAAAGAGAAGAAGAAACAAATTTTAAAATTCGAGACTCTTTAAGAATTAATACATATTATGCTATAATTGATAAACTTCATTCTGAACTAGAAAGAAGAAAATTGTGCTATGATGAAGCCAATAAAAAATTTAACTTTTTATTTCAAATAATAAAACTTTCGCCATCAGAAGTTTACAAAAAAGCAGAGGTACTTCAAAATGTATATAAAAATGACCTTTCGTCTTCATTTGCTAACGAGTGTATACAATTCAGAAGTTATTTAATGAGTTTAACTGAAAACTTAAGACCTAAAACTATAATAGATGTTTATAAAATGATCAGAATTGAAAAACTTCAAGAGCTGTTTCCTTATGTAGATATAGCATTAAGAATATATCTATGCTGCCCAACGTCCAATTGTTCAGCCGAGAGATCATTTTCAGCATTAAAGAGGGTTAAATCTTATTTGAGGTCGCGAATGACAAGTGATCGTCTTAATAGGTTAGCAATTCTATCTATAGAATCTGTACTTACCATAGATATGAACTTTAATGACATTATAAATACATTTGCAAAACAAAACTCACATAGAAAATTATAATTTTCTATAGTGATTAATATAAGTTAATATATGTTGGTATAGAAAATGTTTTTTTTTTAATGATCACCCCATATCAAAGTTGACATTATTCTTAAAAAAGGGCGCTTAAAGGAACAGTGCCCCAGGGCGCCAAAAATTCAAATACGTCTCTGTAGCTGGATCACTGTGTTGATCCAGCTACATGGCCTAAAATGAGAGATAAAACTCTGAGGTTGCTGAAATTTCTGAGATTTCAGGAGGAAATTCACTGTTTCTCATTTTAGTTGGTTTGGAAAGCCGAGAATTTCTATCTTCTTGTGCTTCTGAATCATTTGGTCCAAATTCGTCTTGACTTTGGCCAATCAAAATCTCCTCTTCAATTAATTCCAATGGACGATATGAATTTAAGTCAGTAATTAAAGATGTAGCAGCAACTTCAGCTGTTGAATCATTATCAACTTCATTGCAAATATCCTCTGAAATAATTTGTTTTTCCACAGAAGAGTTTGCTACCAACCACTTCTTGAAACAATTTCTTAGTTTTGCGTCACTTTCAAGACAGTCTCTTCTTTTCTTCTTAAATTCAGCACCAGATAATTTTTTTGCACGATTCATTGTAAAAAATAATGTTCAGAAAATACAACTTTTTATTTTTTAATTGCGCTCTTCTATTATTTATTTTTTCTTTTTTCTTTTCTTCTCCCTCTTTATTTTTATTATTATTTGCTTACTTTACTTTCTTTAGCTTTCATTTCATTTGTTTTTTTATTTAAGCCGCTTAAATTAAGCGTTCTTTTTTTTAAATTCGAAGTTCTTTTTTTCTATATTTTTTTCTTTTTAGAATAATTTTTAATGTGTGCGTTAAATTAATTTATATGATCCTTAATGAATCATTTGTTTATATTATAAATAATTATTGGTTTTTAATTGTCGTTCTTAAATTCAGCAACAGATAATTTTTTTGCACGATTCATTATAAAAAATAATGTTCAGAAAATACAACTTTTTAGTGTTTAAGGGCGCTCTTCTGTTTGGTAAATGAGCTTTTATTTTAAAGTTCGTCAGGAGGCGCAATTTTAATTAATTTTCTTATCAACATAAAAGTGACGCCACGCAAATTAGTTTTATAATGTGAAAATAAATTAATTAATTTGGGGAATTTTGCGCCCTCCCAATTTTGGCGCCTCAGGCCGCGGCCCGGCTGGCCCCGCTCTTGGTACGGCCCTGGATATATAGCTGCATAGTTAGTAAACATAATTATTAAAAAAAATGAATTCGTTTCTGTATATGTTCATATCATGTTATGAAATGAAACATTTTTACTTCAAATTTTCCATTTGTGTTTACAAATATGTCCATTTGTATTTTCAAATTTGCGTACTCAAACTTTAATTTATTTTGTGCAACATCCTTTAAATTAGGAACTTTTATTATATACTTATTTGTTTTGTTTAGTTTTATTTGAAGGTTTACATAAGCATCGGGTCATTTTTAGTAGAAAACTAGAACTTAGCTGTTGTTTACTTGGTTTACTTGTGTATAAATTTTACTTGTGTGTAAAGCTTCTTACAAGCTTCAACTCATTTGATTCTTTATTTTAGCTTTAGTCATTTAAATATTATGTTCATAGTAATTGTATCGTTCAACTACATATATTTTGTTTAATCCTGCAACTATGTCTGGAGTAGAGCAGTGAATAACTCCATGATTCAAAATATTCCTACGTAATATGTCCATCTCTTAAATTTTACTTTTAAAGTTATTGAAGCTAGGCACTTCAACATCTGAGCGTGTAATATCGATAATCGATAAAACACGGCTAAAGAAAAAAGATCTGAGGTTTTATGCCGACAAAAAAGTTTGAGTTGTATGTTCTTCAATCGTGCATCCGATGACTTAAAATACAAAAACTTTTTATTTGTTTATTCCAAAAAGTAGAACCACAGCTTATCAACAGTACCAAAAATATTTTATTAAGGTTTTCGTTTTTAGAGATAATTTGAATCAAAAACTAAGGTCATTTTATAACCCAAATATTTTTGAAGGCATTTAGTGTTTTTTTGATTTAATAAAAAAATCAACTATACCATTATATTAAGCTAATAATGTGCATGTTTTTAAACGGTAAGCGTAGATCACACAAAAAATATGCCTCCCATCAAAAAGTAAACTTAAAAAAAATTTTTTTTTTAGCACTGGTCAATTTTCAAGACTGAAATTAAGTTTTTAAAACCAGTTTATTATTTTGGAAAACCTATTTTGCATTACCATTAAATAAATTTTTTTTAAAAATTAGATTTATTATAAAGATTTATTATGTCAAATGTGGGTTGTTTCCTATTCATTAAAAGTCCATTTACTATAGTTTTTATTGGTACTATATTCTTAGTTTTGAATAGTAACGGTCTTGTTTATTATTACTTTGGAAACGTTGCCGCGATTCTTAAAAACGTTAAGTCGCTAAAAACCTCAAAAGTCATACAAAAAAAATCTTAAATTTTGTGATTTAAAAGTTCAATAAGTTTTCAACTAATAATAATATAACAATAAGTTTGTTATTTTTTAACTGATCATGTTTAGCTCTAACTTACGGAGTTTGTTTTGTTTTCATTTTACATTTTTTAAAAAAAATGTTGAAGTGCCTATCAGTGGCGGATTGAGGTTTAGCGTCGCGGGGGGGCCAAGTCAATAAATAGGGGCGACCGGGGTTGCCTTCAGTAATTTAATCTTATATATATATTTTAATTATTTTAGGGGGCGCCGTTAGACCGTTCTAGGGGGGCGTGGGGGAGGGGCAGCTTGCCCCCCCCCCCCACGCCCTATACTAAATCCGCCACTGGTGCCTATTGAAGCACTGTTTTAATAATTTTCCAAGTAACCATTAATTATTAAAATGCGGCGCTAAAAAAACAGTTAATCATTAGTAATTAGTAGCAAAAAAAATAATTCTCATATTTTAATATATTATTGTAATAATCAGATAATGTTAACTGCTTTGTGTGATATAGTTTATGAACAACTGAATATAGTATACATGCATTTGTTTTGATTTTTTTCGTGTTTTTCGACTCGATTATACTAAGCGATGAGATCAAGCGTTATTGTTTTTTATTAGTGTAAGCGAGAAAATTTTTCAACTTATCTCAAGAACTAAAAACGGTGTCGTGTTAAATAAGTAGAACGTTAAATAAGTAGACAGTCAGTTATGCGCAAGCGTGACGCATGCGCAAATACGGTGTAAAGCTTCCGTTTTATTACAGTTATTAAAGTTTTATCACAGTTATTAAAGACAATTCTTTATTTACTTACATTTGTTGCGGTTGCAGTTAACTATAGCTGCTATTACAACTATACCAAAAGTAGTATTTAAGAATATGACTATGTAATTTTTAATTATAATGACATATTTGATCAATTTATAATTTTATAGAATATTGTAAAAGTATAGACTATTCTGGCATGTTGATCCATGGCTGTTTTAACATTTATATGATTTATAAATTCGAATCCTTCTGGCACACATTTAGAGTTCATTTTATAAATCAATTTATTGACATATATTGATCAATGCATTTAATAAGTACTCTTCTGGTACAAAAGCAGGTACTTTTATTATTATTTTTTGTATTTGTTACGATTTTATGATACTATTTATATTTTACTATATTTCTATACTATATAGGCTTGTAATTCCATGTGGAAAAGTCGAATTTCTTCCAAAAATGCCCAAGTTTCAACCAAGTTGATATTTTTTAAAAGAACTTAAAAACCATGTTATTTTATTTTGCTATTTATATCGTGTAAAGATATTTTGATCTTATTTTTAAAATAAAGTTTTAGTGTAGCATGAAGTGTATCGTTTCTTTAATGTCGTTTTTATTTAAAACATTACATAGTAAGAAATAGTAAACTAAGTTTAGGTAACATTTTATTATTATTGTGCTATACATACACCGCTAAAATCGTCGAATAATACCTGTCTAGGTTGTTATTCAACGGTAGTAAAGTAATGGTGTAGTGGTAGAGCGCTCGCCTCATAATCGAGAAGTTCTGAGTTCGATCACCACCACGTCCCTGGTACTACCGCGCTCAACTTGTTTCTCCGCGTAGCGGTTTTGTTCGTCATGGTTTGTGTTTCGGAGTTAAAGAGTTGTGAGAGGGTTGTAACCAGAACTGAAGCAGCCTCCACGACTGGAGTGGCTTTTTCATCGTTAAGAAGGTAAATTAACACACAAAAAAAGACTTGACACGAATTAATAAATTCTCTTCTTTTTTCTGTGATAACATCAGAATACTTTTGTTACTATTTATCTGCGTAGAATCAGGTAGCAATTACAAATTTTACAATTGATAGGCTTAAGGGATAAAGATAAATAATTTAACGTGAAACTTTTGCTAAAATGCACAGTTAAATTGTTTAGGAATATAATAAACTTCCTTGTGAGATGACTATTTTATTTGATATCATTAATGACCTAAAAAAAACCTCTTTTTTAAAAATATGTTACTTGTCATACTATACTATTAAGGTATAAAATACGACTAGGATATATGTCGTGAGTTAAATATTATTAAAAGTGGTAAATTATCACTCTAAAAATGCCATAAAATAATAACAATTCGCATGACAAAGTAAATGCTTTTAGTTCGGTTAACGTTTTTTTTTTAATTTATTCGTCTGGGTTAACAAATAATGCCTTGATTGTTCAATTTATCTACTTATTTAACGATCTACTTATTTAACGTGACTTACTACGTTAAATAAGTATCCGTAAACTAACGCATGCGCAGAATATCATTTTGTCTACTTATTTAACGATCTACTTATTTAACGTGACAACGGCTAGAATTTTGTCCCTACAGGCCAAATTCAGATATTCAAACCGCGTCGTATGAAACTTGCTAATAATGACGACAATAAAAATCGGATAGCACAATTAAAAAAAAAGATTTTCTAAACGATTGAAAACCGATTAAAAGACGTTTTTAAAAAGCTGTCGATATTTGCGTTTTTAGTGTAATTTTTTTAAACTTCAACATCAAATTAGAGTACTTTCTTCAAATTTTCAGGTCAGTTTTTTTTATAAGAATCTTAATCAACATGAAATTCTCTATCGAAATCAATCATATAATGATAGGGGTAGGAAACTGAAACAGCGCCGAAATTGCTAAGTCAGCAGGTTTTACTTCAGATATTTGGACTTGTCCGACATCTCATGAAACATTTATTTCCTTATCAGGACGTTGGATTTAGAAAAAATTTTGAGCACAAAAATGCTGCACTCTATGTTTCACATTTTCCAGAGACTCACACAGGGATAAACATAGCTGGAAAATTTATAAATATGTTAGAAAGCTGGGAAATTAATGCACTATGAAGATATATTTTAGTCAAAGATGGTGCTGCATTTATGTCACTATGCAGTAAACTTATTCAAATAACATCAGTTCATTGCACAATTCACTTATTGCAGCTCGTGATAAACAATGCACTTTTATCCCAAATATTAGTGATAGATTTATTAGCTAAACCACGTCGAATAGTAGGCCACTTTAATCATTCATCAAAGGCACGTACAGAATTTAAGATACTGCAACAACAACAAAATAAAAACAACCTCTACTTTTGGTTCAAGATGTGCCTATTCGCAGGAATAGTGCGTACTTAATTTTAAAGCAACTTCAAAAAGAGCAGTTCAAATGTATTTAGCTGATCATAATGAATTGCCAACATTTGCATCAAATGATTGGAAAATCATTGAAAATTTATTACATGCTTTAAAGCCTTTTTATGAACTTACTAATGTTATGAGTTCTGAACTTTGTAGTTTATGAACAATAATTCCGAATATATGTATTTTATAAAGATTTTTATCAAATATTGATCAAAAAGATGACGCAGTTCAAATAAAAACAACTTATAGAATCTTTAAATAAAAGATTCTTTACTCATGATAATTTTAATAACAAATTACCCACCATTATTGATCCTCGCTACAAGCACGAATTTTTTCCTGTTGATAAGAAAGAACAAGCAAGATCAATGCTGTTAGATGCTGTAGTAAAAAATCAAAGAAATATAACTGGACTTTCATCAGCTGTTATTAATAGAGCTACCAGCTCCACCACCACCATCTCCAACCATTTAACGCCAAAATCAAAAAAAAAAAAAGTTGAATTGGAAGACAATGATTTTAACTCCTGCTTTTTAGAACTTGCAGAGTATGAAGGAAATTTAAAAAACTTTTTTAATAAACTTTCTGTTTATTAAAAAAGCTTTTAAAAATTTTAAAACCTTTTTTGATATATAGAAAATTTTTTTATTAAGTTTTTTTTTTTTAATATTCTGCATGTTGTTGGTGTGCTGATTTAAGTACTTTATACATTTTATTGAATAAAAATATGTAAATAAATTAATCATCTTTAGTATTTAAACTGTTTTATATTACAGAACAAAATGGTGAAATAAATCCTGTTCAACTCTCCCTTGTAAAAGCTGCTCAAGAAGGTGATTTTTTCTTTTATCATTCGATTATAGAAAAAAAAGAAGACGTTTTTTTATTATTGGAAACACAAAGAGAAGTTTCCACTTCTAAAAGAGTTAGTTCTTAAATTTATAAGCACCTCCAGCATCCTCTGTATTTTTGGAGCGATTGTTTATCAAATATGGAAATATTTACGAGAAAAAGCAATCAAGGCTGTTACCTCAACGTGGAGAAATGTTATTATTTATTCATCATAATAGAAATAGATTTATAAATGAGTGATAAACTGATGTATTTGTTGCGTTTAATTTTAATAGCATTTAAATAATAAATTATTATTAATAATAATAACAATATTGAATAGAAACCATTAACATTAGATTATTTAAAAATATAACATTTCTTGGTTTATTAAATCTTTAAATTTCTAAATAACTTTAACTTGAAATATCCAGCTTATCAAAAACCGCATAGTGTTATTATCCGGCCAGATAACGGATATCAAATTTTTTAAAAAATTGACGATTGTGCCATTCCGCTTTAAAATCCGTGTCGTCGGCCCTGAGCTCTCTTGATAATTTGTCTATAGCTATAGATAATTCATGTACACTTCATGCGACTACATATATTTAAAATCAGTTGACGTATATGCACTTCGCTGAGCGTATTTTTGTAGCCTACCACTACTTAGCGGACGCTAAGGATACTCAACGTTTACAAGAGCGTTTTCTACCAAAGTTACATAGTGACCAAACTTATCAAACTTATGCGATTTTAAGGTTTACATCTCTTTATTCGTAATAACAAAATATATATATATAAAAATGGCTGCTGCTAGAGCTGATGAACTTCGAAAGTTAATGAAACTGCAAAAAGCAGCAGGCAGTGTTAAAAAAATTAATCATCCATTAGCAAAGTATCTTTTCCTAAAGTAATTTTAAATTTTATTGGTTGTTGTAACAATACGGTATTAATTAACACATATGGTAACGAATTTTTTGTGTGCAAAAAACCAAACTTTTTTCTTCAAAACATCTATTCAAAAATATACTCAACCTCAAGGGAAAAAATAAAAACATCAGATAAAAAATCTATTTATAAATTTTAGTTACCATAAGCATGTAGCTTTTACTCCAAAATAAGATTGTTTTCTGATTTTTAAAAGAATATATCTGAATAATTAGTAGCCTGAAATATATTTAAACTATCAAATTATTAAAAACCACCTACTTTATTTTTCTCTCAGTCTTATGTCTCTAATCCAATAGAATTTTTGATTTGATAAATATGATTATTTAGTATTGAATTGTCTAGGTCCTTATGACATAAGGAATCATTAAAATTCTCAAAAGTTACTAAATATATTAGTATCAATCAATCAATCATATATATTCTGAAAATAAATTTTCAAGGTTATTTACAAATAGTATTGAAATACTAATCTCAAGTAAATACCTGAAAAAAAAAAAATTGTAAATATACAATTAATTTTAGTAATAATAATATTAATAATAGTAATAATAATAATAATAATAATAACAATAATAATAAAGTAGTTATAATAATTCAAATACAGCGGTGTTACTTTCCATTCAGCAATCATTTTTACATACAAAGTTACAGTTACAAACAGTAATAAACTGACAAAACGTAGCAACTAACGATGACATAAAAACGACTACTGCTAAAAAAATTATAAAGATTTAGTAAATATATTAATATAATCATAGTTGTTAAAATATAATAATCAAAATTGTTAAAATATATAATCAACTACAGACCTATCTCCTTAACATCGATACCAAGTAAGATAATATAGAAAATAATTAGAAAAAAACTGATAATTTATATAACAGAAAACAATCTGTTAACGTCTCAACAACATGGGTTTGTACAAAATAAAGGGTGCCTAACAAACCTATTAGAAACTTTCGATATTATTACAACTGAAATTGAAAATGGTTATCCAGTTGATATATTGTTCCTAGATTTTGCAAAGGCGTTCGATAAGGTGCCCCACTATCGACTTATACATAAAATTTCTAACTATGGAATTAAAGGCAATATTTTAAATTGGGTTGATTCTTTTTTAAAAAGCAGAAAACAAAGAGTGGTAATGGGTGAAGTTGTATCAGATTGGTGCGAGGTTTATAGTGGTGTACCACAGGGCTCTGTATTGGGTCCTCTTCTTTTTCTGTTATATATCAATGATCTTCCCCAATGTATCTCTTCAATCGCAAAATTATTCGCTGATGATACTAAAATCATATCTGTTATAAAAGAACATAATGATCTAACTAATATGCAAAATGACATTGATTTGTTAACTGAATGGTCAAATGAAGAAAAAATATTAACTATAACTACACTATAAAGCATGACAATCAAAGTTTTCTTCTAAAAACAACAACAAAAGAACTAGACTTGGGTGTAATAGTTTCATCCAATATGAAATGGAATCATCAGGTTCAAGTAGCTTCAAGTAAAGCACAAAGAATCTTATGTTTAATAAGAAAAAGCTTTACTTATCTTAACACTGAAATGGTAAGGCAACTATACACATCGCTGGTTAGACCACTCTTGGAATTCGCTGCTCCAGTGTGGATTCCAAGTAATAAAAACAATATTAATGACCTAGAAAAAATTCAAAGACGAGCAACAAAGCTAGCCCCTGAACTAAAACATCTAAGTTATACCGAAAGATTGACAAAGTTGGGCCTCACAACTCTGGAAACAAGACGTATTAAGACAAGAGGAGATCTCATTGCTTTCTTCAAATTAACAACTGGGGTTGATAAGATATTGTGGTATAAAAAGCCTAATAAAGCTTCTTCCCAGAGACTTTGAGGTCATCCAATGAAATTTTAAAGAGAATTTGCAAAAACAACACCGAGACATAATTTTTTTACGAACAGAGTGATACCTCATTGAAATGCTTTACCTGAAAAAGTGGTTTCTGCAATGATAGTAAATTCTTTTAAAGCTAGACTAGATAAACATTTGTTAACGGCTGTTAAAGTATAAATTTTAAACTTTATGCTCCGCGACAATCATCGTTACAGCAGTTTGTATTACTAAAATATATTGCAAATATTATGACCAAATAAATAAATAAAATATAAACAGAAAAACACTTAGAAAATCAAAACAAAACAAGTTATGACAAACATTATGAAACAAAACAAAAAACTATGCAAAATAAACAAATCAAACAACAACAAAAAACACACTTATAATTAAAAAAATAATAATAATAATGCATGGTAGAATTAAACATATATAAAAAATGGCTAAAATGAAAATAAAAACAAATAATATATAACTGTATAAAAAATTTATATAACACTAAAAATAAATAATAACTAAAAAACAAACAAATGACTAACAAGTAAAACTATATACGCTAAAAAATTGAAGAAAAATAAATAAATAATAAAATAAATAATCCAAGAAATATATGAAAGAAAACTAAGAAAATGTATGAAAAAATAAATAAAAAACTTAATTTGCTGATAGAGGTTCTGCTCTTTAAATAGTTTTTTTTTTCATTCTTTGCCATTGTTTTTATATATTTCATTCATAAACGTTTTTTTTTAACTTCTATTTTCGTTACTTTTTTACTCATTTGCTTTCAGATGTTTCTTTTTCTTTTCTTCTTTTAAAAGATTTATTTATTCTTTATATATTCTTTATATTTGTTGACTTCATTTTTAGTTTAATTTATAAATGTTTTTGCTTTTTTACTTTTTTACTTTTTTAAAAGTTATTTTCAACGGTTTGAAAAAAGCGTCCACCATTTGCGATGTCATAGCAAAGTACATATATATTTTAGGAAATTAGGTTATTCTGTTATTTTTTTATAATATTAAAAAGTATGTACTACTCATTAAATTTTAATTTTTGGTAAAATTATGACATTTAAAATGATATCTCTTTGATACAATGTGGAATGTATTTACATATAAGCTTTTTTCAGGCTGTTTTTTAAGAGATAATAACTTTTAAGTTATTATCTCTTGCTTAATTAAATTTAAAAAACGATTTTTTACTATTTTGTAAATCATTGTTCAATATTTTTCTTCAACTTAAAAAGATATAATAATTTAGATCAAATTGTGTGTATTGTTTGTGATTTAACTGTTAAAAATGAAATTATGTGGAATACGCATTTACAGAGTAGGAAACACAAAGAGGTAGTTAAAATTCTATTCAGCTATTGTCTTAAATTTTATTATAAGTCTGACAAAAGAAATACAAAATAAAATTTACTAACTGATATTAAACCACTTCTTGCTAGAATGCACTTTTTCTAGCAAGTTTCAATTATTTTATGTTTTTTATAAAAAAATAGCAAAGTTCAATTTTCAGTTATGTCTGTTCGGTAGACTTCACCAAAAGACCTTGTTCATTCAACCAAATATGTTTATGATTGAAAGTACACTCTACAGCTGCAGATTTCCTAGTATGCACGAAATTAACGACTCGTAAATATTCGTTGAAATTGAGATTATGAAGTTTACTGAAAGGCAAAGTTGACTTCTGCTTCGAGTTTATTTTTTAAATTAGAAAGTTATTAGTTTTTTTCAATTAAGAAAGAAAATTAATTACAAAATGTATTACATATTTCATGTCTGTCAACCTTTTTTTCCACACCGCACCCTTTTCTTTCAAGTTTCTTGTCTCAGAGTTTAAGAGTTGAGAGAGGGTTGTAACCTCTATATACCTAACAAAAAATGTGTTCATTAACTTTTACCAAATTAGGTACATCAATGTCTTTTTTTTGGAAATGTTTGAATATTTGAATCAATTTGTCAACATAGACTATTTTGATCTTAAATGAATTCCACTTTTCCTTTTTTGTTGCAAAAATAAAATAAAATAAATTTTGCTCTTCAAAAAACTGCAACTATTAAATTTTTGTTGATCATTTAAAGCATATATTTTGTTTATAACTTTAGCAGATAGTTTAATGGTTCAATATCTTCCTATTCTAATATGTAACTCGTGTGAACACAGCACCACCAAAACTGTTTTCCTAAAGTTCAATATAAGAAATACATTGTCTATAAGAAGATTTTGCCACTGTCATAAATGTATTAACATTCTGGGTACTAAGTTTTTTTAGCAATTATTTTGTCCATTGTGAGATAAAATTACTATAAATGTTTTCAATTACCAGCAACTGAGTAAGAAATTAATATTTTCGTGCTGGATTGTTTTCCTATATTCCACATCTAGAAATTTGTAGAACTTCTTTTTCTTTGTTACTGGAATTGAGAGTGATGAATATGAATATTTAAACCAAGAGCTTCAATTTCTATTGGCAGAATATCAAAGACAGCATCCAATGCTAATTGTTGATATCAAGTTCATAATTAAGCTGGTTATAAACATTATTTTTACATCTTCTATGTTCTTCTTTCCACCAAAATGTATGATACAATTGTAAAAACAAAAAGCTAATTTTTTATTAATGTTATTAATAAAAAATGACATTGCTATGTTAAAATTAGCTTATCAGTCATTTTTTAAAATGTTTCACCATCAAGAGATTCAAGTTCCAGCAGTTTCACATTGACACCTTCCAGTAGTAAAAAATCTGACAACGATTAATGATAGTTTTTTTCTATCTGATGTGTCATTAGAAATGCTTACAAAATGTGTCTTCTTTTTGTCAACTTATAACTCTTTTACCAATGAAGGTATGCCAAAACATAAAATGTTATGCTTGACATCAAGTTTGAGATTAATTTCAAAGTACAGTCAGATATTTTGAAGCTCATATCATGAATTACTGTGTGAAAGGCAAATTTGACCTCTATGACTGCATTTTTTAATGTCTGCTTGTCCACCATGTGCAACCAAAAATTTCTGTCAAACATTGTTGAATTTGACCATTAACTTTATTTTTCTTAAGTATATTGCAATAAAATATTAATTTTTTTTAATTTCAAAATAGATTGATTTTGTTTTCTCTGTTTTTTAATGACTTGCAAAAGAAATTGATGTTGTTCTTTATTTTTTGTATACTCACCAAAATCGCTAAGCTTGATTACTCCAATTTGAAAACTAAGTATATTTCCATTTGATAATCTTGGAAGAGTTTTCAGTCTTGCGGGTTCATCTGGAGCCATTTTTGAAATTTTTTGAAGTCCTAAATTCTCAAAGAGCCAAAATTGGACCCATTTAAAATAGCAATAAATAATGACGAGTTCAATGCTGGAAACGTCCCAATAAAATAACCCAATTAAAAATTTATGAACTAAATTTGCTTGATTAAATGTTGTGTATATAATATCAGTTTGCGATTCAAAAAAATTAAAGTTTGAGTCAATTTTTCAATATTGTGTTTGATATCAATTTTTAAATATTGTGTTTGAAGTTGTTTAAAAAGAAAACTCTTGCTATCTCATCATAATGAAGTAAAAGTTTGATGTATATTGTGATAATAGTAACATGTCATAAGAGAGTTAATGGAAAGCAATAAAAAGAATTAAAAAATAGCGGTAAAAAAAACAACTGAAAATTTAATTCAGGAAAACACAAAATTGAGAATTCTGAAGCACCAATGTTTGAGGAAGAAAAATAGACGAATAAAAGTTTTTTGAGCATGAAGAAACTTTTAAAGCAAACACGATTAATTTAAGTTTAGAGAGCATAGTTTAGAAAGATTAGAGAGGTCTCTAAAGTTTTTCATTCAGAATCTTTCATTTTTGCTAAACCATTCAGTGTGACAATCATTTAATTTACCACTAAAAACAATATTGGCAAATGGATAAAGAGAATAAACTTGGTCAATTTTAACAGACGAATTTTGGATTAGATGCTGCTCAATCAAGTAAACAGATAAGGTAAACAGTAGTTTCTATAACTGGCTTATTTCTGTTGAAAACAAGAGTTAAGGCAATAAAAAGAATTTTTTTATGATGAACCTAGAGGAATTAAATTAGAAATTACCCTTGAAATTAAAACTGTTTGTCTGTCTACTTGAGATCTCAAAAATAACTAATTTTAGCTTAAGTGTAGGATATAATAGGATTTAAATTAGATTAATCAATAGACTGCAATCCTCTGGTAAGATATTTGAAACTTTTAAAATGCTATTATATAGAGAATTGCCAATTGTTAAACTATGTGTTGGCTTCATTAGACAGTTGAAGGAATATCCTCTTTTATTATACAAAAAAACATTGAGTGTAGACCATCCTTCAGTTAAATTAAAAAAAAAAAAATACCAAATAAATGCAAGTACAATGAACTTTTTAACACAAGAATGCAAATAGATATGGCTGAAAAATAATAGCAAGTTAAACTTTAAGTATGATAGAGCTTTATTTGATTATTATAAATTACCTAGAATCAGAAACAAACATCAAAATAAAAACAAACAAATCAAAATCTAAGTTGATATTGTCCAGTCACAATTATACCAAGAAAATTTTGGAAATTTATATATAAACCTATATTATTAAATTTTTATTTTTGTCTGAATTAATTTAATAAGTCAGTTATTTAGGTTTTAGGAGAATTTGAGGCAACCCAAGAATTTAAGTCTAAAATAAGTATTGTTCAAATTATTGTTGCAGAATATTGTACAAAGAATCAGGGTTTAATTATTCAAAAAAAGATTGCTTCAAAGTGTTCTGTCTGGTAGTGATGGATCTCCACCAATTGTTGTTCTCATAAAACAAGATGGAGATTTACATTTATGTGTAAATAGAGATTAATTTAAAAAAGTTGCTTGATTCATAACCTACTAGCAATTAGCAACCTGTAATACTGTTTTTTTTTTTTTTTTTTATAAAAAAACTTTTTAACATCAGTTATCAAACCAAGTTGTTAAGCCATATACAGGCTGCCAAATCTTAAAAAAGTAGTTAATAAGTCTTAATAATGCTCACTATTTACAACACAATGTTTTATGACATTACTATATTGCCAGAGAGTAAAAAGTCTAGCAATAGTAACACTGTTAGATACTAAATGCTGTCAATTAACACCACTACATAGTAACATTTTGCTGGCTAGGATTAAAACCTAGCTCTACTTGTTGCCTGGTAACATCACCTATAAATCATGTCAAGAACATTAAGTAAAATATTTGTGAGCATTTTTTCACCAGGTATAACCTTTATTGGGTATGTACTCAACACCAATTAAACTACTAAATGCTCTTGTTCTTGAACACAAAGTCAAACTAAATCATTTAAAATGTAATTGGCCCAGGAGAAGCATTTTTTTAAAAGATAAACACTAACCCTATTAAATGATTGTATTTAAATTTTCATTTAAGTACAATTGCATAGCTCTAAAATCTAAATTTCTAAGTAATTTAATTACACAACCCATTTTAAACAACAAAGAAGTGTACCTGAATGAGTTAAGCTGTTCAAAAAAAATTTCATTCATGATGTCAGTCTCAATTTAATCAGTAGTTAAGTAAGTTTTGACTTTTCCCAGTCAATATTGATATTTATTTAGTCAATACTGCTGTCATTAAAAAATTCTCTCATCATGTACTTCACATTTTCAATTAATGCAAACTTTTGCAGCCATTGACACTGTAGAGTGCATTTTATACATGCTTTTACAACTTCAGCTGGTTACCTCTTCACAACAAGTAGTATTTGGCTAAAGTCCTACCAAGAAGTTAGGCTTTTCCTCCAAACAGAAAGTTGTTGCAAATATCTTTTAATATAGTTAAGAGTTATATTACATGTGGTGTTATCCAATATTGGGACAGGAAGTTTGAATAGTTTGTAAACTTAATCAAATTTGTAATAAGAGTTGCTGCCATTTGTCCATGACAGTGTAGCAGATATAGTACCAATATTGCTGGTTTCGGCAAACAAATAGTTATTTGTTAATTTATTTCCATTTCCAAATTTTCCATACATAAATATTTATTTTCTACACTTAGTCGTTCACTTGTTACAGCAATGATAGCGTGACATTTAATTAATTGATATAAATAAATAGTTTTATTCGATTGGCTTTGTCAATTGATTGATGAATATTTTCATTAAAATGTTCACTTAAAAAATAAAATCAAGAGCAAATTATAATCAGCGTTTTGCCACTTTGATTTATGATTTTACAAGAAATTCCTAATCACAATTGCTTTTTTAGCAATAATGAGTGGGACTGAGTAGTGAATGAAATTCTATATCATAAAAGCTTTGTATATATTCTAGAGATCCAAAGGATTTTTAAGTTCACAGAATGTCAAAATAATGGAAAACATCTTTTTCAATTTATTTTGGCATGCATATTAAAACCACCTCAGAAAGAGTGTTGTTTTGCAATAAACCATTAAAATTAGATCTCAAAATGTTTTAACTACCATACCATTCGTCTTCCTTATGAAAGTAATATTTTGCTGCAAAAAATAATTTTCTAGTTAGATTAACTTAATACATTCTCAAGCCTTCCCATAAAAAGCGTGCGGTCACACGACTTATATGACCACGCATATAATACTTTGTTTTGACAACTTGGCCACGGTTCTTTACAAGTTTTGATAATTAGCGCTTTTAAAAAAGATGTTAAAAAATAAAGCAAACTTAAATCAAAATAAATAATCCATAAACTGAAAAGAGAATAAAATTAAAAAAAAAAAATTAAACTAAATTTACAAAAATTAAACAAAAAAAAAAATAAATTTTAAGAATAACAAAATAAATAGTAGAAAAGCCAGAAAAAATTAAAACATTTGTTATTTAATGTAAACTTAATTGTGAGATAAAGTAAAAAAAATGTTTATCACAGCTATATCAATAATTATCATTCCCTCCCATGAATAAATAGGCTGATACAAGGGGAGATCCATAGTGAGGGGGAGGCCAAGAGAATGTCTGCCCCCCCCCTCCTTTAGATTTTTTTAAATTTTAGTAATAAATATATTTAACACAGCACTATGTTTAAAAAAATGTAAATTTGTAAAACATGTAAATTTGGCTGTTTTAAAGTGCCATGAAATTTTCAATTGCCAAATAAAGTTTAAAAATTGCAAACATGCAAGTTTTAAATTTTATTATAAAGTTAATAGGATACAGGGTATGACAAATCGACAAATGTGTGCACATTTGTTTAAAAAAAGATTAAAAAAAAGGAATGTCACCTCTCTTTAATATTGCTTATGCAAGCAATTGGTTAAGATTTTTCAAAACGAACGCATTACTTTAGCAGTTTTTTTCCAAATAATTTTGAGATTATTAGTTTTTTATTTTTTATAAAAAGCATATTTAAAACAAAAAACAATTAGTTTTAGAGACTTTTAATAAAATATGTTAAAACATAATTACTTTTTTCAATAACATTACTTTTAAAGTAAAATAACTAAGTACGCTATTGAAGAAAGTAATTTTGTTTTAGCATGGTTTTTGTATGCGCTTAGGAAAGCATGCAAAATTTTAGTTAAAATGAATGCTTTTGTAATTTCTTTAAAGGAGTCGTGCTTAAACATTATGATTGCTTTTTTTATTGAAGAAAGCGATTATAATGTTTAGGCATGGTTTCTTTTAAGTAATTAGCAATGACAAAAATTTAAAGCAAATGCATTCATTATAAATAAAGTTTTGCATGCTTGGTTTTTTTTTTAAATTTTCTTATTTTCTGGTAAGTGAAGTAATGTTTGTCTGCATATTAAAAACATATGTATACTTGAAAGTATTATTTATTGTACTTTTATCATTAGTTTGCGTGCACTTTGCAAATGTGTTAAAAAAATAAGTTAAAAAAAAAAAAAAAAGTTAAATATATTTATCAATCATCTTTGATATATTTTTTAATAATTATTATATCATCTTTGATATATTAGTTAATAATAATATTTAACTTATTAACTAGAATAAAGATTATTTGAAAATAAAACTCCTTTATTTGACATTAATCTCTTAAACTAGACACTTGTAAATAATTAAAGATATGTAAGTCAACTTTCATTTAAATAAACGATGTTGCGCCCTGGGATAGTAAAAAAAAAGTTCACAGATTGGATTATTTCATGATTATTGTAATTGTTTTATTTATTAATGTAAATATTTTTTTATTACAAATTATATTTCCATGATAAAACTGTTTGTAATGATTTTTTGATAGCTTCTGTACTCCTTTTGCCTTAAACTCTAATCTAAATACTTTTTTCAATGATTATCTTTTATTAGATTACAATAAAGTACTCAGGAAATTTTGTAGCAGTTTAGGGTCATTCCATGCCAAGTAAACCAGGGTCCAACATGGACCCTTCAGATTTTGATGAAATGTGGACTCACTATTAGAATTAATTAAAGCAATGTTTGATATTTCTTTAAAATCAGAAAAACTTAAATTACTAACTTCGATTCCTGAGAGTTGGAACATTGATTATACACAAAACTATTTTTCTGCTTTCCAAAGAATAAATACTGCAAGACATTTAAAACAAATGCATGGCATAATGGCAGAACGGTCTAATAAAGAGGAAAGACCTGTTAGTGAGAAAGTAAAAAAATCAAGTTCATGAACTCTAACAATCAGATGAATACTCTTGAATGTGTCCAGGGAAAAATGGTCGATGATAGGGAAAAAAAGTCGATGGTAAAAGACAACATTTTCAAAAAAAACTGCTATTACAGGCTTGGTTGGGAAACAGGTGCGATCGCACTCGATAATTGACCACGGAAGTAATATTTAGTTGCGAAAAACCAGATTTTTTAGTCGTTTTGAGAACATTTCAAAAACAATCAAAAAAGCGCAATAAGATTAACTGGACCGATGAGAGACAGTTAAAAAAAGAAAAATAGCCTTTAACGCAAAACAACTTTAAGCAAAATAAATATGAATAGAGCAAATATTTTTGAAATGTCGCTCTTTTATAATTTTTTTTTATAAAATTAAGTGACATTTTTTACATAAAGTAACACTTTACTATTAATGATTGTTTAATAAGGAAACAAATGTTCTTCAATTTATCAAAGAGTATATATAATTTTTATTTATATACTTATGTCTTATTTCCAGTGCTGAATTAAGAAGGAGAGGGGGGGGGGAGTTGAAGGGCTATAGCCTCGGGACTCACAATATTAGGGGCTGCGAAATAGTCAAGAAAAATATTCGATATTTTTTTTAGTCATTTTTACGCTTTGGCACATAAAAAAGGCCACCAAATTAATGCAGTCCCCGGCCCTGAAAAGTCCAACAAGATTCAACCAGTAAAACTAACGCTAGATAATTTATTTATAAATAAAAAAGTTTTTTCAATGACTGTTTTATGCTTCGCGTAGTTTTAAAAGTTTAACACATTTTAAACAATTTTTTGTAAGATGAACAAATGAAATAATTAAATCATTGAGTCACTGTAGAAATTTAATTAGCTAAATAGAAATTAACTAAAAACGTTAAATTACTATGTTAGGAGGAAGCGGAACTTCTTCACAATAATGCTGATGATATTTAGAGAGTGGGCTTTATAATTTTAATTAGTATTTAAAACAGAAAAAAGAATTTTAAGTTTAAGTATAACGAGTTTGTAAGAATGGCTGAAGCAAAAATAATTGAAGTTAGTAAACCAATTTCTAAGAACTTAAAAACTTTTCTTTCTTGGGGGAAAGAATCAGTTATCGGGTACACTGAGGAAAATGGATTAGTTGTTAAAATTATTTGTATTTAGTGCTTCCAATACCGATACCATTTTTCAATACCGGTTTTTCGGTACTGAATAATTTCAATACTGGTATTATACCGGTATTAAACTTTTTTTAAAATTAGGGGAAAGGCGCCTATGATGGCATACTTAACTTTGAAGCTTCATTATTCAGTATTTTGAAGACCAATAATAAAAGTTTTGATATGGATACATTCCTTGTTACATGTAGAACAATAATAATCTTCAGATTTTCATCATTTTTTATTTTTTTTGTAAGTTATTCTTATTTTACAAAAAGCACAAGTATAGGTCAGGTCAAAAAGCACAAAAATAGGTCAGGTCAGGTACAAAAAGCACAAAAATAGGTCAGGTCAGGTTTTCCTGCTACTGGTAACATGTAACCCAGTACAACCTGCTCCATGTCCTGCTGCCTTGTAGGATACGCTTTTTTAGGCAAAGGCTAGGAGAAGTTAACTCCGAATTAAAACACCCCCTGCCTTGGGGCTCTTGGTTGAGTAAAGGCTAGAGATGGTGTCTCGATAAAAATACTCATCTTGGGCAGATGTTACATGCATCCAGCTGCTGTCTTGTAGAAGGCCTCCTAGGCAAAGACTTAAGGGGTAAACAGATTCTATCTATTGACCAGCCTCGCACCCCTTCCTCATCTATTAGGC
>NC_061162.1:22329302-22407069 GCF_022113875.1 Hydra vulgaris | reverse complement strand
CCCACTAATTTTTTTTCTAAAATCTTTTTTCTGAAATCACTTTAATAAAGTCTGTTAAATCAGTAAAATAAAAATTTATTATGAAGTGTTGATCCATAGGGTTACCGTTGGTTTAAAGGGAAGGCACAATTTTTAAAGTTTTGCCCAAAGCCATTTTTTAGGAGTCCATTATTTTTTACTACAGTTGCATATAATAAAAAAAACTAGAAGGTTTTCTAAATTTTCATTTTTAAAATACAGAGCTTTAAAGTATGAGCAAAACATGTTTCTGCTAGCAAAGTTTTAATTTTTGGAAAAATCAGAAATTTCAAATGGCGATATTTCATGAACCACAAAAGATTTTAAGCTGGAATTTTCAGGAATTACTTTTCTTATTGATATAAACCAACCCACCAAGTTTCATCAAAATCTGAGGGGGTCCATGTTGGAATCCTAAAATTTCAGTCCATTTGGTATGGAATGACCCTTTAGTTGTAATTATGGAATCAATTAAATTACAAATCACGTTTACATTAGTTTTTTTAGCGCATTTTTTTGAAAGCGCTAATTTTCAAAACTTGCAAAGAGCCGTTTTTAACAAGAGAGCAAAAGTAAATGCATTTTAGGATAATGAAACTGTAAAATCCTCTCATTTTTCACTCATTAGTGACAAACAGTGGTTATGCATGTGGCATTTTGTTAATAAATATAGTTTTTTTTTTTTTGAATAATATATTTTGTGTTTCAGAGTTAAATAATAATGCATTTGTCTTATTAATGATGCAAGTTTTTTATTTTGGCATTTTGTTGCATATTTTTTAAACAAGGTTTGTATTAGGGAATTTGTAGTTTAGGTAGTTGATGTACCCTTTTTGAAAGGTCTTCATCAAATATACAATAAATGTAGGCGCACAACAAACCAATAAAAGATTTATTCATTTTTGGACTATTTAACTATTTTTAAATTTAACAATTTAGAATCCTAAATTATTTTTTTTGTTTAATTTATGAAGAGCACTGAAAAATATATAAACTCTACTTTTCTTGATAACTTCAAACATTTTTGAAACCACAAAAGACACAAGAAGAAAAAGCGTCTTGATAACTCAACAGAAAAAACTCAAGATATTTTTATTGAAATTTAAAGATTTTATATAACTTTACATGATATTAGTAATTATAATAATTAGAAAAAAATTATTTTTTGCAGAATGTTGTTATGTTGAAAACAAAAAGTAGTAAGCAAGCTGTTCCACAAAATATTGTACAGGTTAGATTTTGAATGTTTTATTAATTTTATATTGTATTATTTTTATATTGTATAGATTTTGAATGTTTTATTATTTTTTCATTGTATATATACTATTTTTATATTTTATGTATCTATAATAGAAAGTGCAACCTTGCAGAATAATTTTCAAAATCCCATTTTAGAATTAGTTTTCTTGTTTGATATAATTGACATGATTTCTTTTAACTTTATAAATTAGTTAAACTTTTTTTAAAATGAATTTTGCTCTAAATAAAATAATTTTTTTTTTAATGTTAGTTTAGTCAATCATTTTATTCTCTTAAGAAACAATTTACATACAAAAAAGCTTGCTGTATCAATTTTACTCTAAATAAAAGTGTTTATTTTGCTAAAAAACATAAAGTTGTAAAGATTGTTGCAAGTTATCTAAGCTGTGGTTATTGTTTCAAACATGTAAATTATTAGTTATTTCAAGAGTTCAAATTTAATAAATTTGATTATTATACAATTTTAAAAGTTCTAGAAAAGTTTTAAACTACTTTATTAATTTTTCTCATTTGGTAGTAATATTTACCTTTCTTGCGTGGGTTGATTTGTTTTTGTCAACCTGATAAAATAAGACTTAACAATGTAGTAAGAAAACTAAACATCAAACTTATTTTTTAATGCTCTTTCAATTGAATGAATATTTTTATAGCACTTACAAATCCTTATAAGAGTGTCTGATGCCAACAACAAATAAAAAATAACAAATGCTACCTAATTTATATAATTTTTTTTTCTTCTGAAATTCAGACAGGTGCACAGAGTAATAATTCAGTTCTGACAGTTTGTGTATAGTTTAATAAAAAAAGTTATTTGACCAATATTTCGAAAATCTTTTTGCTGCAACTTAATTTTTTTTACTGTGACTTAAAGGGATCCCAAACTCCCAACACATGTTTTGTTCATATTAAAGATAATATTAAAATAAAAAGTTTTAAACCAAGTTTATTTGATTAAAAATAAATAATGAATGCATACCGAGAAAAACTAACGTTGTTGTTTTAGCCGAAGCTCGATTTCATTTTTTTCAATAACTTGGAGTCTTTAAATTATACGTCACAATCTACAGACTTTGGCGATTCCTTTGAAGCGCCTTTAATTCATAAAAGTTTTAGTATTTGGCGTCACAGTAGACTTTTAACAAATAAAGCTCTGGAAATATTTTTATTTATTTTTATTCAAACTTTTTTTGATTATTTATTAAGTTTTTTTTTCTATTTTTAACATTTAAAAAGATATTAAAAACCTCAAGTATTTTATGCTGGTTCGTTGTTATAAATTGTTATTGCACCATATATTTAATGTTTATAAATTATGAATATTTATTATCTTAATCAAGGCTCTGATAAAAAATTATTTTACATTAATTACCCTTATAAAATTAGTAACAGCATTTTTATTTGGTTAGACGATATTTCGTTTCAATTTGCTTTGCATGAAGTTCAGAAAGTCAAACAAAAAAAATTAGTTTGAATAATCACGTTGAAAATTTAAAACAAATTATTTTAATGACGGGGGTTCTAAAGGTTTTTATAACAAATGTAGGTAAAAAATAAATAAATAAATAAAAAGTTCAACATTAAACATCATTTCTTTATTATATTGCAACTGTAAATATTGAAATATTAACTTGAACTAAATTTACTTATCATTTAGAACGACTAAACAATAAAAATAAAAAGCCCCTAAAATTATGCGATATTGTGTTGTTTATTTGATAATTGTTGTTGGTAATGTTGTTTATGTTGATTATTTTCATTAATATCAAAATAGTCCCAGATTAATCTGTTAGTTGCTTTGTTCATTGTTGATTTATTTCTAATTTAATTTTATCTCAAAGTATAAATTTATGTTAAGAAAGAAAAGTTTTTATTTCATCACATGCTCTTTTTATAAAAAAGTAGAACAAAAGAGAAAGAAAAGTTTCACCTAATTAAACTTCGAATGAATAAGAGTTGTTTAGAATATTTTTTTTTTGCGTCACTAATTCTTTTTTTAGAGTAACTTTTCTTTGAATAAATGAAAATTGGAAGAGAAAATTGCTTGAAAATTTGTATTTGTTGTGTTTTAAAATTATTTTAATTTTTCATGTTAAGAGACTAATGCCAAATACGACACAAATTAGTAAATACCAAGTATATGTTTTTTAACGCGCGTTATGACATTTTGACAATTTAAATTACCATTTATCTTGAATTATTGCTATTAATTAATGTGTTAATTATTGCGTTATATAATAATAGTTTGTCCGTATTTTTGTTAAATATTAGTTGTATAAAACGGGCGAAAATATACAAACTTCATGTTTTTTATTAGATGGTTATAAAATATTGAACAGTAAACTTATAATCAAAATTTATAATGCTGACTTGTGTTGCTATTAATTGTACTTTTAATGCAAAACCAGGATCTCACATATCCTTTCACAAACTTTCATATCTGATACTACTCTCAACTGTATTGTTTGGTGTATTCTTGTACTTTTTTTTCATAACCTTAACAGGTTCTAATTGGTAAGGAGTTGCCGACATTTTAAAAGTTTCATTATCAAAAATCAAATGTAAAATAAAATGATATTTCCTTTTTATCCGTATCCAATTCAGTAATTTAAAATAATTCGGTATAATCAAAAACTTTTTATAATAAAAAAATTTAACAATTCATTAAATATCTCTAATTAATACTGTCAGTTTATGAAATTAATTGTTAATAAATACTTTTTTTTGACGGGAAAACAAAAAATATAGCGTAAAAATAACCAGAGAAGTTAGAAAAAAGTTCCCATTGTTTAAATAAAAATAAGTAAGATTCAGAATATATAATACTGCGCTCTCTTGCTCAAAAATGAGAGACTGTATACATAACGTTCTATATAATGTAAAACACTTGTATGAAAATCATAAGATTCGTAAGTAAAGCTTTAATATTTATTTTAATTTAAAAACAAAAGAATTATAAGTAAGATATATAAATCTAAAATTTATTAAGATATCGATAAAAAAAAAAAGTTCCTCCTATGAAATAAAAAGCTTTTATTATTTTTGATTTTTACAAAAATTTGTTGTAAAAGTTGTTTTGCTGTATGTTAAAAAATTACTACATCATACTTTTTGAATTAAAGTAGAAAAATGCAGCTTTATTTAATTACACTTTTCTTTTATTAAAAAGAAAATTGACGTCAAATGCTAAAACTTTTAAAAGCCTGTAGATCGCGACGTATAATTTAAAGGCTCCGAGTTATTGAAAAAAATGGAGAAGTATGCATTCATTATTTATTTTTAATCAAAAAAACTTGGTTCTAAACTTTTTTTTAACATTATCTTTAATATGAACACAACATGTGTTGGGAGTTTGGGATCCCTTTTTAGTAAGATTTGTTTGTTTTCCATTTAAAATTTTTACTTTTTGTGATAAGTCTTGTTTAAATTTTTTGTTTAATTTGGTGGTTGTGAGCCTAGTT
Organism: Hydra vulgaris; assembly: GCF_022113875.1. Lineage (NCBI taxonomy): Eukaryota > Metazoa > Cnidaria > Hydrozoa > Anthoathecata > Hydridae > Hydra > Hydra vulgaris. The sequence goes on along the minus strand of NC_061162.1, from coordinate 22,402,333 downwards.
ATGTGTTAACCTGAATTTAGTTTGATGGTTGTGAGCCCAGTTATGATTAACTTGAGTTTAATTTGGTGGTTGCGAACCCAGTTATGTTAACTTAAATTTAGTTGCTTTAGTAATTTTTATAATTGTTTGTTTTAAGTTTACATAAAAATAAACTTTTATGATTTAACATCAAGGGTCAATTTATCATATTGCATAAATTTATGCAAAAACAAAACAAATTTATGACTGATGAAGTAACAACAGTTGAAACTTACATACTTTAATTTATTTTTTGGTTAACCACCAGTTAATTCAAGTATTACAAATAAAAAGTTAAAGTAATAATTACTAAAGGTCCAAATAATATGCATGGTAATATTAAAATCAATCAATAAAAAATTATACTAAAGTTTAAGCATTGTACAAAACATAAAAATCTGATTTTTGTTAGGGAGAAGCATTGAATAATTATTTGTTTAAAAGTAAATGTTTTAAATTAAACATTAGTTAATAATAAACATAAAAATTTTAGACCACTTTTATTTGTAGTTACAACTCTATCTCTCTCAATTCTATAACTCTGAAACACGTACCTTGACAAACAAGGCCGCTGCGTGGAAAAACAAGTTGAGCGTGGTACTACCAGGAATGTGATGGGGATCGCATGTGTGGTTGCATGAATTATATGACCATGCATGCAGTATTTTGTTTTAACAACTTGGCCACAACACTTTGCATGTTTTAAGTTAGCTCATTTAAAAATTAGTGTTTTTATTTTAATTTAAAAGTGTTTTACTACGAAGAATTTAGAAAAAAAAATGAAGTTTCAAAGTTATTTAATCCAAGCTTAATTACTTCAAAACTTATTTAAAAATTTAAACTATTTAAAAATTGAAACTTGATATTTTCTAATGTCTACAAAGCAAATAAAGCATAAAAAAGAGTTTCCTTTAGTAGGGTTAGAACCCTCAACCAATACGGATATGACAGTCATGTCTCTGACTCATTTGCAAATAAAGATGAATAAACTTCTTTTTTCTGAGTTTATTAAAAAATAATTAAAATAAAAAAAGAGAAATCTAAAAATAAAAAAAAATATTCAATAACAAGCTTTTTCTTTAAGATGTATTCAAAAAACAAATTAGTTAAAAAACATTTATTTTGCTTTTCACAAATGTTGCAATATTTTAAAATAATGATATGTAAAGTTTTTGTTTTAATTTAAATTACAAAGTTTTTACTTAATCTGTTTAATCTTTTTTATTTTCTATTTTATTTCAATTCACTTACCCAAAGTTATCTATGGCAATCGAAATATTATAATGAAAAATGTTATAATTCAACTTATGTGTACTTTACAAACAAATATAGGACTATTATATATTTACGACAAATATATGACAAGTATTTTTTAATTCAAAACTTTAACATAAGTTATGAAGGCCACTACAGTTGAATAGATCACTTTTAGTTGTGATTACATCTCTTTCTCAACTCGTAACTATGCAACACAAATCTTGACGAGGCCGCTGCACAGTGAAACAAGTTGAACACTGTACTACCAGGGATGTGATGGGAATTGAACATTAAATATGGTTCAACCAAAAAAAAACAATAATTTAATTATTTTATAAGGAAAAATTAATATTTAATATATAGAGTAATTTTTTTTGCCTAGGTAAACAGACTTTAGAAGGGTCTGGCAGCAGGTGCAGTGAAAAGCTCAACCCGACTGCAGACCACAATAAATGATTAGTTATTTTGAAACTTAAAAATGCTATGTTGTTCCCTCTTGCAGAATATCAGACCAGATGTGTTCCAACAACTGAAATTAACCAATTAACAAAAACTTTACAGATCGAAAGTTTAGAGCTATGATGTTTAAGTTATAATATTTATAAAGTTTTATGGTTAAGTTGTGTTTGTTGTTAATTTTTTCTGATTTCTTATCTTGTTTTTTTAAGATAAGTAAAAAAGACGACATCCTTCCAACTAAAAAAGGTTAGAACTTTGTTACTATAGAATCAGAATTGTTTTTTTGCAATTTTTTTTTTTTTATTTTAAAGAAGATTAGCTGAAACTGTAATTTTTTAATTGCTTTTTAAAATAAACTTTAAAAGATAATTTACAAGACATTGCAATTGATGAGTTCACAATTAATTATTTCACTTTATATTTTACTTTATAATTATAAAATCAACTATTCCACTTAAGCATGGTTAAAAGTCAATAAAACGGTATAATAATTTTCAAAAATAAAAATAGAGATTTTATCTTTCTGTCATGTCCAACCCAACTAAAACTAAGCAACCTGACTGACAAAAAAAAAAACTTAAAAAAAAATTGTATGAACTATGAGTTGATATAATTTATGTTAAAATGAATTAAAGTTTTTAAATGTGAAAACATGAAAAAAATGATAAAAGTTAATTGAGCGTGAAGGAGCAGTTACAGTAAAAAGTTGTAGCTCAGCTGAGTGTTGAGTCGCGCTAGATTAAATTTTAGTTCATGTAAAAAATAATGATAGCTTGCTTGAGCAGCAACTGTGCTAATGTTTGTAGAAAAGAGGAGAGATGCAACCTTAAGACAATTATACAGAAGTTAATACTTTGTAGCTAGCTAGATTCAACAATTGTTTGGATCTTGTCTAAAAGAGAGCCTCATTAAAAGAACCAGTCCAAGTATTATAACAGTATTCCATACAATTGCAAAAATTTATATAGTTAAAGAATGGAATAATCTGTAAGAAAATGGCATATAAAAAAAGTTGACATCTTAGTAGATGTTAACTTTGCACTAGATTATTAAATTAGTAAATTAGTTATTTGTTTTATCTATAATTTAGGTGCGTGTGTAAAAATTTCAAATTATTTTTATATATAAATATTATATATCATTAGAAAGAGCTTTAAATTAGTATTACAATGATGAAAATTTTATAAAAAAAACGAATATTTCTACAAAAAGTTATGCCCATTTAAGTAACAAAATTTCATTATAAGGATTGCTTAAAAAAAATGCAACCAACAAGAGAAATTCGCGTCCGTCTAACTGTACTTTTGCAATAATAACTTCTATTGTTAAACTGCACATTATTTTGTTTTCTGTAAATTTTAATTTAACACAACTTTAACAAAAAATAAATAATATTGCTTATAATAATATAACAAAAAATAAATAATATTTGAATAAATAATTTTTAATGACAAATAAAATTTTAACAAAAACATAAATTATTATATATTACAAAATTAGCGCATATATATGCACTATTTATTATAAACATTATTTTATAAATATAGATTTTTATATTAAAAGGCTTATTCGATAAACTAAAAAGTGTACTTAAATATAAAGACAATTAAAAAATTTAATAGTCTATATTTATACTTATTTTTTGCAATTATAATGACTTATGGATCAAATTGGAAAACCATGTGACTAGAGTAATAGCAACAGTTTTTGGGGAATACAAGGTTTGTTTTCTATCCACATGCTATTATTATTGTGCAAGTCACCCGATTTTTTCTAGTTAGAGCCAATAATAATTAAATTATATAATTAAATGTTTTTAATTATTTTACCATTTTACATCAACAGGCGGTAACATTTAATGTTAGTATTCAGAAAGATATATAGACATGTATTAGGAAAAGCGCTTTAGTGTATCCTTTGTATCCGCCTTGATTTAAATTGATTAAGACTCACATTCTGTCAAAAAAAAGGTTACTTCTTTTAAAATATAATTCGTAAATAAAAAATTAAAAGTAAATGATTGAATTCCCATTTGCTTAGTAATGTTTTTAACATATTAGTGGCTATAAAAATAGCCTAGTTTTGAAGCACATCCAAAGTTAGAAAAAGTCGATTCTTCCACAACAGAGTTAACACAGTGCAATGACATCAGCAAAAAAATGGATTTCTAAATAAACACATGTTACCATAGCACAATCATTTTAAATAGAGAAGCCATAGTCCTGGAAAATAAATATGTAACTGTTATTACTGCATAATCTAATCTATAAGTATAATCTTACCTCTTTAATGTTTACTTGTTAATGATTAGCATTCATTGAAGCAAAAATCTATTTTTCAGCTTTCATGCTATGAGTTAAAACCTTGTAATGATAGATAATGTAATGTATTAGATTTTAAAAATAACTGAACAAACTCAATAAAAATAATAAAAAAGAAAGTTTAAGTTAAAAACAAATCAAAATAACTTAACTTCTGATGTTTAACACATTGTGCCCTTAAAACAGAAGCACCTATCAAACCAAATAAATCTTACAATTTTTGTTACCTGAAATAGAATAGATGTGATATAAAAACAATGAAAAAAGAAATACCGGTTTCAGGGTATACTGATTGATTTAATTTACTTAACATCTCAGCATCCATGCAGGCAAAGTTCTATTATTCTGAGTAGAAACAGTATTTCAGGAGGTAGTTAATTGGCATAAGTCAAATGGTAAATGAGCTTTGGTTTCCCATAGCACATTGCAACCAAGTCAACCCTGGTTGTTGGATGTCGGTAACAAACCCGACTACCTGAAATTAGATCTGATGTAAACAAATAATGAATGAAAGAATTATAAGTCTTTTTATCATCTCATAAATAAAAAAATAATAATAATAAAAATAAACTGTAAATGAAATCTGTTAATGAAACTAAATAAACTACATTATTATTCAAAATAATGTATACCTTATTAAAATCAATTCACACACTATTTCTTTATGAAATGACCATATTACCACTTATGATGTCTGCAGATTTTAATTTGCTTATCTCATACTCTACAGCATCATCATCCTCAATCAGGATATATATCATAGTAGACCTAAGAAGTCTACTATGATATATATCCTGGCAATTAGCAGCATTATTAAACCACACGTGGCAAATATATTTTCCAATAACAACTCTAACAAAAATTTCTTCAATATCCGAAATCGCATTACTTTCTATTTGTAGAAACATTTCTTTTATCTGATGCAACATGCAATTTTTTAAAGTTCTTTCTATTTTTCTCTTTTCTTTGTCCTCCTTTTTCTAAATTTTATCTGCCATACGCTTTATAAGTTCTGATATCATTTCTTTATGATATTGTATATTTGCAAACCAGATTTTTCTGGCATTAGTGATGGCCCATTCAATCAATTTGTTTTGAATATTAGTATGCTTATTGCAGAGCAGAACAGTTGTTTTATTTTTGCAAGCGCGAAGTTTTAAAGAAAGATAACAAAGTGTGGCATTGAGTTTTTAGCTTTACAGCATTAAACATGCCCATAAGTTCCTCTGAATCAATGATACTAAGCTATGCTGGTTTAGTCTGGTTCATAAGTTGATCATTAGAACTTATGTCGAATTGCTGCTTGTACTGTCAATAACACTAACAACAGCATTCAGACAGTCAGCTAATGTTTTATTCATTTTATCAGTTACTGGGCAAAAGCTGATTATTGAATCAAAGACTCAATCTTTAATATCATTTCCAAAAAAATCTATTTTTTGTTTAATTAGATATAGAGGATTCTAGCCGCTCTCAATAAGAGCATTTTGAACATCTTTGACATCTTTGACCCTGATCAACATAAAATTGCAACATAAATTTTTTTATCCAAATACCAATCAGTAGCTTTCCTCCTTTTCCTTTCTGTGAGTTGCGTGTCCTAGCATTAAAGCTAGGACAAAGTCAGGGAATAATAAACCATAATATTGGCCTCTAATAGTCTACAATTCCCTATCTATTCCTGCAAGTGTCATAACTATTGGTTTTAAAAACTTTATGAATAAGCTTTATTATTGCAATTCAATAGGAGAACTGAACGTGTACAAGAATGTAAACAATCATATATAAGATTCACCTGTTTCAGATGTAAAGTCTTGCAATAAATTATTTCTAAACCCTCCACCTAACGCCAAGCCTGAAAACAGAAACGTCTTAAATATTGCATAGTAATGAATCAAAATACCACGCATGTGAAAAAGAATGTGTAGTCTGTTCCCTCTGTAGCGTGGTAACAGTCCTCTGGGCAGCTTGTTTGGTCCAAAAAGGCTATAAAACCCTCTGGGTCACCTTTCAATAACATTAGGTATATTCTTTTAAAGACGGCAAGAAGTATGTGAAATAAAAAACATTTTTTACGCTACATGTTAAATCTGTTTTAGATTTAAACTCATAATTCACAAAACTACAATTTAACTAAGAGTAAGATTAAGATAATACATCTTTGTAGCGAAGTTTATTTAGCTGTAGATTAATATTTGCTGCAATGCAGTTTTTTTCAAAAAGTTTTCCTTTGGAAGTCTTTAATGCTTTAAGTGAAGACTTGCAAGCACTGGTCATTGCGTCCAAGGGGTGAAGATGGCAGTTTAGTTCATTCAATGATTTTTGCCAAATAATGTTTAACTTTGTGATTGTTGCATGGTTTACTGCAACTCTGTCACTCATTGTATTAATTATATTGCCAATAATAGTGTTTTGTACATCAGGGTATTGTAGCTGGTAAAAGTCACTTTATAACTTGGCAAGATTATCAATAGACTTTGTAATGTGACTCTGATAATCAAAAGCTGTACCTCCAGAAAGTTGATCAATAGCTACAACCATGCATACTGATTCGGTTGTCACAACATTAACATGAACACCTTCCTGAGTTGTTGCATCAAATCCAATTGTCTCAGCAGTCTGTAAGTCTGATATCACACCTAGCTCACACATCATTTGCTCCACAGTAGTGCGATGCAGAATGTGACTAAACTGATAGCCAGTGTGTTCAACAATTTTTTGAAGAAGATATAGCATACTATGTGTAGGTACTTGGCACACAAGCATGTCATAGATAAGCAACCTAATATCTGCTGAGTAGATTCTTTCATTTTTGGTGGTTGTTTTTATATGATGCGTTTGCTCCATATAAAAACAACCACCAAAAATGAAAGGCTTTTTGATAAGAGAACTTGTTTTTTGTGAATGTTAGATGGTGATTCAAAAGAAAAATTTTGTTTTGAACTTTAACTGTAAATTTAAATATTTTTCCTTTAATTTTTTCTGAAGCTGATAGTTTTCTCCTTGTGAGTAATAACCTGATTTAAATATTTAATTCTGCATGACCTTGTATTTGTCTTATCTCTTAACTCTTTTAAATCCTCTCTATGCTTTTTATTTTGTAGAAGTTATTTCATTTGCCAAATTGGTTAATCTCTTTTTCTCATAATTTTTTTTCTGATTGGCTCTCAATCTGGATAGTAGTGGTTTCTAAGAAGTGGCCATTAGAGCAGGACCAGATAAAGAAGATGATTGGTGATCACTATTTACTACAGATAAAACAGTGTTGTGTTGAGAAGATAATAATGAAGAACCTGAAACAGTGTTAATTGTCATTGACTGCAAGGATTTTTGTTGTAGCTAACGTTGTTATTTGGCCTGCAAAAACCTTGTTGCATATATCAATAAAAAAATTTAAATTTCTCAAAAAATTGCGTGCATATAACTTGGATGTATTCACTAGATGCACAATCTGATTTTGACAAATTTTAAGGTTTAAGCATATTGACTAGTTTTTCGGTTTTTTTAAACGATTTGGTGTTGGTTGTGAATATATACAGTACATGTCCATTCTTACATTCAATATTTAATTGAGCAGGCAATGCAAAGTTACAAGCTAAATAACTTTTGGCTTCACCATAAAATAAACGTCTACTCTTTTTAAGGCCTATGATTCATTAAATAAAATAGCTGTAATCATTCACTTAGGTCATCTACTAATCACAACCACTAACTATATTAAAAAAATTGCTTGAATGTACACGAGAAAAAAAAATAACTACTTAAAATATTTAATAAAATACATTAAAGTATGTTATTAATAATTTGTACTTGATAAGTTCATAAAGTAGCTTATCTGGTAATAGGTTCATAAAATAACATGTACCAAATAAAAAAAATTATTAAAATGTTCACTTAGGACATTTTAATAATATTTTTTAAATGTAAGTACATTAAAAGTATAATATTAATAATCTCCTCTTAACTGGTTTATAAGCCTTTTCTACTAGTATTATAGGTATAAATATAGATATTTTCATTAAATAACTTATACCAATTTCCACTTAATTCATAAAACATCATAAGTTAACTTAATAAATTAGATGGAAATCGGTATTAATACTAGTAAAACAAAATTCTATTTTTTAACAAATTATTATTGCACAACACTTTTAAAGAAATTGATATGAAGACATATTTTTAAAATGAAAAGTCAATAATACTAAATGCTCATAACCGTGACACCCCCCACCCCTAAGCCACCATAAAAAATGTAATATTGGGTACCTCCAGGGAGTGCAAAAATAGAGTAGAGAGTAGAGAGTGCAATTATTTTTACTTGAAATTTGGCAGATTCGTAGAAAATAGATGTTGAAAATTATATGAACATATTACAAAAATAAATCAACATGCCATCAATATCAATACACTTCCACAACTGGAACAAAGTTTTTAATCCCAATAAAATTATTGAAAACGTTAGTAACTGCAAAAAAAAAACAACTTTAAACCTTCTACTTTTAAAATAAAGTCTAAGTTGATATAAGATTTAAAAAAAATAAGGTAACAAAACTCATCCTTACAACACCTACACCAAGCAAGCTGTGAAAAAGTAGGTCACAGATTTTTACTTTAAAATTGGTGCCATAAAAGCCAGATGCGCACCTACCTATATAATATGTTAAAAAATTAGTAAAAATGATTTGGTAATAGTTAAATATTTAAGTTCAAAATAATTTAATTAATCAAGAAAAAGTTTTGGTTTTATTTGTTCCTAGTTTTTGGAATTAAAAATGTTAAATAATCAATGTGAGTTATGCATATTTTAATTGAATTTTCTTTGAATTAAGATTATGACATATAAACCTTGAAAATTTGGAAATATTTTCACATTTTCTTGTAGAGCTCAACAAGCTGAAAATTGAACAATTTAAAAAAAAGTTCTATATTTTACTTATCAGATTAGTTATAAAAGCACTATTAGAAAATTTAAAATAGCATGCAGTGCACATTAATTTGGATTCCATTGTTTATGTATAATAAAAATTAAAAATTGTGAAAATAAAATCTTTTATTTAGTAAAATAATAAACACATACATGCATTTAATTAACTGATTTTATATAATTTTTATATATAATAAAATTTAATTTTGAGATTTTATATCACAGACAATTGCATACATTTGCATTTAAAAACATATAAATTTAAATTGAAATTATATGTAATTAATAAAAAGGAACATGTACCACAACACTATTTACCACATTTCAGGCTTTGTTAAGAAGCATTATGCAAAATGTTTAAGCAGTGTTTATTTAAAAAACATTAATTCGTAATTGTTATAAAAATCATTTTCACCACAATTGTAAAATAATTTAATTTTTTGTAAAAATAAAATGATTTAAGATTAATTTTTTAAACATATTAAAAGTGGATTTTGGTATGCCATATTTTTGAGCTATTTTTTTTGAATTCTGCTAAAGCCGTCTCAATTTTTTCTTAAGTCATATTTTTAATTTGTAAGTTAAGCTTTAACACATCGTATAAGTCTTATGCACTCTAATATTATATATATATATATATATATATATATATATATATATATATATATATATATATATATATATATGTATATATATGCGATGGTGGTGTAGTGGTAGAGCGCTCGCTTCATAAGTGAGAGGTTCTGAGTTCGATCCCCACCACGTCCCTGGTAGTACCGCGCTCAACTCGTTTCTCCGCGCAGCGGCCTTGTTCATCAAGGTTCTTTTTTCAGAGTTATAGAGTTGAGAGAGGGTTATAACCACAATTAAGTAGCCTCCTCGTCTGTAGTGGCCTTCTCGGCCTTGGGGAGGTGAAATAACAAGATTTAGCTTTAACAATTAAGATTAGAAAAAAATTTTTTTTTTTGAAATTTTTCTTTGAAAGAGTAATTAAAATATAATAGAAAAAAAAATTACTGTAGCCACCCGTGGTTGCTTCGTTTTTAGTTAAGAAAAAATTATATAATTTATTACAATTATAATTTAAATGCATATCATTTCAAAAATTATAATTTTTAATTATAATTTTTGAAATGAAATTTAAATTATAATTGATAATTATTTTTTTCATATTATGAAAGATTATTGTCTTTTTAATATTAGAAGAAAAAAAGTTCTTTTGAAATCTTAAATTTCAACCTTTAACTTTAATTTTTAAGTATGCATACAAAATAACAATATGTCCAAAATATGCATAACTGATATCAGTTATGCATATTTAGGATATATTGTTATTTCATAACATCATCAATGGAAAATGAAAGAAAGGAAAAAATAAAAAAGATTACTTTGTTTTTTAATTACTTTGAAAAATACTTTGTTTTTTAATTATCTTTAGGTACTTTGTATTTAAAATTATTTTATGTTTTTTTAATGTTTAATCATAAAATAAATACATCATTTATACATGTGTCATAAAGCTTTTAGACTCAAAATTTGAAAATAATTATTAAATGGATGGTATTTTATTTCAAAATAAATTGTTTGATGTTAAGTGATTGCAAAATAAAATTGTTATTGGTTTTAATTTTGCAAATAAAATTTGTGAGCATACTAGTTATTTTTTATACAGGTTGAATTTGGTGCATCAAACCAGCTTATACAAAAAGTTTGAAAGTATGGAAATAAGATAATTGGGCGCAAAGTTTAAAATTTTTCAACAAAAGCTGTTACACCAAACATACTATCACTCCATACAAACTGAATGTAATTTCTATCCAATGCACCTAAATATTTTAGGTGGAGTATATATTTGTTTGCAAAGAAACACAACATAAATCATTTTTTAATATTAACTCATTTTTAAAATTTTGTCGTATAGGCTGGTTCGACGCTTAAGTATCTAATTGTGATTGAATGTATAAACAAGTTTAAATGTATAGTTTCTAAATGTGTAGTTTTTATTAAATCTATTAACTATAGAAACTAATAAAAGTAGTTATTACTATTTTTATTTTTAATTAATTTAAAAGTTAATTGAAAGTATAGTAATATAATTTTTTTAGTTTTTGTTTTAATAATTCTTTTATTAGGCATTATTTTTTTAATTATTCATAGATGTTCTTCCACCTGATTTTTTTGACTTATCAGTGGAAAAAGTTGCAAGTGGATCAGCATTACAGAAACCGCTATCAACTGAAGAACCTGTTTCTCAACTTTCTGTTGCTTCAGAACCTTCCACAAATGTCAGTTTAGATTCATCGGTACCTAATGGTATAAAGATTTATGATCTTCATTTAAAGTAAAATAAATTGCCTAGAAAAGAATATTTTTTAATTGTTTAAGAATGTATTTTGTTTGGTTAAATAGTTATTAATATTTATATGTATATATATATATATATATATATATATATATATATATATATATATATATATATATATATATATATATATATGTATATATATATATTTATTCTTTATATAGCAATTTTATTTAAATAATTTTTAGTAAGTAGTAGAAAATAAAAATCTTTAAAATATTTGTCTTGATGTAACGATTGATGTTCAATACATAATAACTTATAAAATTGTTAACTTCTATATAAAAAAACTGAGACTCGCTTGTTTATTTTTTTCTTTATTAAGTTTCAGACCATAATTTTTTTTGGAATATCTGCAACATATTAAGACCCTCTCCCTGTTAATTATTTTTGAAGAAAATAAAAGTGTAAATGTAAAATCTTATTTCCTATAAAAAAGAACGTTGTCTCTTTAATGTGTGTTAAATGCACAGCATTAACTAATTACCTAAGCACATAAGTATCTCTATCATGATGTATGCACAATTTCTCCAAAAATTTCTCCTAGTTTTTTGATGTTTTTAGAAGTTTTAAGCTTCTTTAAAAATTGTCTCCATTTGGTTTGTTAGAGTATATAATATCTTTATATATGTTATAATATAATATCTTTGGAACATCAAAAATGTTTTAATTTGTATTTTAAAAAATTGATAAACATTTTTAAAAAATTGCTTAAGCATAAGGATTTAAACCAGGGCAATGCATTTCAGAAATGCTGCTAACCACTTCAACCACTAAGGCATATTGTTCGATAAATGTTTAATTACTGTTTAATTAACGTAGGACTTAAATTAGAAAGTTCTTTTTGCAATTTTTAAGTTAAAGTAAAACTTAAAAACTTGATATATGATTTAACATTGCATAATTTGAAGTTTACGTAAGTTAGATGTTTGCATACACTTTCATTCACATTTTCTTATAAAAGAAGTGCTGCGACTCTTTTTTGCCGTTACCTCGGTTGCAATGGCTGCCAAGAGTTCTGTGTCAAATACACACGAGTGGGCACTACCAAATCTCAAATAATTATTTGAAGGTTCCCAATCAATACTGATTGGCAGAAATTATTGTAATGTCAATTTGTTTGTTTGTTCTAATATCAATCCCACAATCAATTATTTTTTGGAAATTCTATTGATTTTGTGCAATATTTCTCTAAATATATATCCCTCAATGTCTTTCGGTACTTAAAAAAAATCTATTTTTAGAACACAAACTGTTGCAATTGTTTATTGCTATACAATAGCGCACATGCACGCTATTGTTTTGAAACTTCAAACTGCAAGAATTAACTCGTAAGTCATTTTTTCACCTCTCAGCGTAGCCTTTGAATCGAACAATTGTTTTTTATATAACAGTTTTTTTAACTAAAACACAAAACAAAAAAAAAGGTTGTGAACATTTTAACTAATATTTGATTATTTAAAAGTCACTTAAATCTTAAAACAAAAGCTATTTTATTCAATTTAAATTGTCATGATGTTTTCAAAGCATTTAGCATTTCAAATGCATTATAGCATTTTTAGTTATTAATTCATTTTTATCAAAAGAGTTTGCTTTATTCAAAACAAATTCATTTACAGTTAATTAACATTACAAATTCTACGCTATGTTTATTCCACCAATCAAAAACATTTGCATTTTTATATTATTCTGTTTCTTTGCTTATTTAATATAATTTTCACTCTTTTTTTTAATTACCGTTTTTATTTTGAACTAAAGATTATCATGATCTTAAAACTGTTTAATTTATAAATCATGAATATTCTTAAATTTTAATGCGAGTTTTATAACTTTAAGATTTTTTTTAATTATAAAATTTGACTTGCAAGCGTTGATAATTGAATTTGATTGGCCTGTATTGTTCTTGGGAATTCAAAGTATCTTTTTTTTTCAAAAGTTGACATTTGTTGATTGATATAATAAAATAAATTTGTAAGTGATGGTATGCAGGTGAAATTCAAAAATATACTTAACTAATGGTATGTGATAATCATACAATAGTATGATATTTTATTCAAGTTATACCAACTTCAAAAAAAAACAAACCTTTTAATAGTTTTTTTATAATTTTTTTTAAAGAAAGAAAAAGGTTTTTATTAATTGTAAAAAAGATTTTTTTTTTTTTTTTTCTTATTGAAAAATTGTTTTAAGCTTTTATACAGAACATAATAAAAAATGATTTTCAAAAATAAATAATGTGAATTTTTTTTCAGATTTTTTTGATGAGCAAGAAGAAAATAAAGTTAAATTCGAGCTAAAGGAAGAAAAATCTAAGAGCTCAAATCGCAAAAGGTTTTTTTTTTCAAATTAACATTTTTTGAACAAGTAGTTATCTTTATTCAAAATAAAGATAATTACTTGTAGCTTATTATTTTGTTATAATTTTATAAAACCAATTTCTATTATTATTTTTTTAACATAAATTGAAACTTATGTATGCTCAGTTTGTTTTTCTATTTTCTATTTTAAATTATTATTATTTAAATATTTAGTTGCTTATTAATTTACACTGTTTTAATGTTTATGCTTCTCTGACACAATGATTGCATAAAGCAGGTGACCAATCTCCAGTCAAGTAGACGTAGGAGAGGTGATTTTAAAAGAAGATTATAAATTGTAGAGTAAAAATGTAAATAAATGTTCTAAATGGAAATATAATCTCTATGTTATGGGGAAGGCAGAAAAATCATAACAAGCGCTGTGAGCAGGAGATTATTATAAAGCATATGTGGTATTGCGTCTGTATGCTTGTTGTATAATGATTGCTAGCATAACCAAGAAAAAAAGTATTAACTAAAGAAGAGAACTAAGTATTTAACATAGTATACTATGTTAAATACTTAGTTCTCTATAATATAAAATGTATATATATAATACTTAGATATATATATTTTATATTCTCTATAATATAAAAATATATATATATATACTTAGATATATATATATATATATTTTATATTATAATATAATATACTTTTTTATATTATAATATTCCAAAGAAACTTTCTTAAAAATGTATTGTTTGAGTTGCAAAAGTAATAAATAAATCTTTGAGATTTCTTTTGTAAATTGTTTTAAGAATATATTATCAAACAAAACTGATTAAATTAACATTTAAATTAATAAAAGAAATTAATTATAATCTTTGATAAATTAGCATTTGTCAAACAATAATTGTCATAAGTAAGTTGTTACTTTGTATAAATTTCGTAAAATTATAAAGTCGGTTTTTATTATTCGAAAATAGAAATTTGATATTAGAATAAAATCCGGTTGACCGCAAAACCGGATAACCGGCGAAATCACTACTATTAACAAACGTGTTTCACGTGACATGAGCGATCGCTCCCGTTTCATGCCAAGGCCTGGTATAGTGCTTAGATTTGTTGTTATTATAGCTCAAATCTAAATAGGTTCTAGGCTACATTAATGTTTGAGTTTTTTTTATATGTTATTGGACTCACCCTGCTTTGTATTGCAGTGGGTTCTTGTCTGATTGATGTGCTTCAATTTTTTAATAATATAAACTGAAGCACTAACTCAATATATAATATATAGCTCTTATATAAAATAAAACAATATAAGAGCTAATTTTATATGTACTCTTGGTTAACAAAATAATAAAGTAACTAATATGTAAAACAATGGTTATATATTTGTTATATAATTATGAATTCATAATATTCACAGATAGGAACAGGGTGAATTTATGATATACATCTAAAGGTGTAATACTAGTATGCATTTTAAGGTGATTTTCTGCATAATTGTTTTTCTATGGGAATGGGTAAGAAGAGAGATAAGTAATGCCATGAGCATGCATAATTCAAATTTTAACTTTTTTTGAAATGAAACTAGGTATGTCTAAGTATGTCCCATAGAAAAATGTATACGATAGTAAATGACTGGGGTTGATAATTGACCGGGGTTGGGTTTGTGACCGGGGCTGCATAAACATTTATACATCCTAAAGTATTTTTTTTTAATTCAAAACTTATGTTATATTTTGTTATATATGCATAAATAAACTAGGGATGTACAGAAGCTAAGATTTTGCCGAAGCCTAAGCTTCGGACAAAGTCTCTCTGCCGAAGCTTTTGCACTTACATAGGTAAAATTTGCTCTTTTGTAGATCTAGCTATCTAGGGATAATATTAATTGCTTAAAAAATTTTTTAACATTCTACTCCAAGTATTTTATGTACTGCATATTGCAAAATATATGTACTGCAGTTATAAGTATTTTAGCGCTCAAGGTATTTTACTATAACAAATCATAAAGGTTTTTTTTAAATTACACAATTTCATAGGATTTTAGAATGTAGCTATGCCTTGTTTGAACAAGTTTAATGTTATAAGAAAAATAATTACTAGCTAATTTGCAATTTTATATTTATTTATTTTTTTTTATTTTTTTGTCAAGCCACCATTTACAATTAAAGGTAATTTCCGATAAAATATTTAAAAATATTAAATATAAGTACATTTCATTATTTATAATAGTTACGAGACCAGAGAACCTGAAGAAGATAAAATCTTATCATCAGTAACCTTTGATAATAAAAATTGGAAATAAAAATGTTTTCTTAGAAAAAATCATGTAAAGAATTTTGATTGGCAATTAGTTTGATTATGTTCTTTTTAAATTTTTGAGTGGTATTGCTTCTTAAAGTTTACCACTCAGGTTTGTAAATTGGTTTCATAGCATTGGACCACGATAGGAAATGGCAAAGCTCGTAAGTTTTGATGTATGGAAAGGTTTTTTAAATCTTCCGGTAGATCGTGTGTTGTATTGGTTTAATGTTTTATGGAAAATATTTTCAAAAACCTTCAGCGTTTTTTTTGACTGATGTTGAAACATAAATTGTGTAATTTTGAAAATATTTAGTTCATAAATATCAAGCGCCCTCATGCTTTTTAGAAGAGGTTTAGCATTTATTAAAGGGATCCCAAACTCCCGACACATGTTGTGTTCATAATAAAGATAATGTTAAAAAAAAAGGTTTGAACCAAGTTTTTTTGATTAAAAATAAATAATGAATGCATGCTGTGAAAAACAAATGTTGTCGTTTTTGCCGAAGCTCGTCTTCTCCATTTTTTTCAATAAATCGGAGTCTTCAAATTATGCGTCGCAATCTACAGACTTTGGCAATTCCTTTGAAGCGCGTTTAATTCATAAATGTTTTAGTATTTGGCGTCACGGTAGACTTTTAACAAAAGAAAAGTGTAATTAAACTAAGCTGCGTTTTTCTACTGTAGTATTTTTTTAATATACAGCAAAACAAATTTTTTTGTATTATTTTTCTAAATATCGCAAAAAAAAATTTGTAAAAAGAAAAAATGATAAATTATTTTTATTTTATAGGAGCAACTTGTTTTTTACAGATATCTTAATAATTTTTCGATTTATATATCTTACTTATATTTCTTTTGTTTTTAAGTTAAAACAAATATTAAAGCTTTACTTACGAATCTTATGATTTTCATACGAGTGTTTTACATTATATAGAACGTTATGTATACGGTCTCTTGTTTTTGTGCAAAAGAGGGCAGTATTATATATTCTGAATCTTACTTATTTTTATTTAAACAATCGGAACTTTTTTCCAACTTCTCTGGTTATTTTTACACTATGATATTTTTTCTTTTCCCGTCGAAAAAAAGTATTAACAATTAATTTCATAAACTGACAGTATTAATTAGAGATATATGATGAATTGTTAACTTTTTTTATTATAAAATTTTTTTGATTACGCTGGTTTATTTTAAATTGCTAAATTTGCTAAATTGGATACGGATAAAACTATTAAACTTTTATTTCTCTCATCTAAAAAAAGAACGAGTGACGCAAAAATAAAAAAAATCTATACAACTTTTTTATTCATTCGAAGTTTAATTACGCGAAACTTTTCTTTCTCTTTTGTTCTACTCTTATAAAAAGAGCCAGCGATGAAAAAAAAACTTTTCTTTCTTAACATAAATTTACACTTATAGATAAAATTAAATTAGAAATAAAGCAACAATGAACAAAGCAACTAACAGATTAATCTGGGACTATTTTGATATTAATGAAAATAATCAACATAAACAACATTACCAACAGCAATTATCAAATAAACAACACAATATCGCATAATTTTAGGGGCTTTTTATTTTTATTGCTTAGTCGTTCTAAATAATAAGTAAATTTAGTTCAAGTTAATATTTCAATATTTACAGTTGCAATATAATATAGAAATGATGTTTAATGTTGAACTTTTTGTTTAATTATTTGTTTTTTGCCTACATTTATTATAAAAAACTTTTAAACCCCCGTCGTTAAAGTAATTTGTTTTGAATATATTTCAAAATGATTATTCAAACTAATTTTTTTCGCTTGACTTCCCGAACTTCATGCAAAGCAAATTGAGACGAAATATTATCTAATGCTTTTACTAATTTTATACGGGTAATTAATGTTAAACATTTTTTTATCAGAGTCTTAATTGAGATAATAAATATTCATAATTTATAAACATTAAATATATAGCGCAATAACAATTTATAGCAACGAACCAGCATAAAATATTTAAGGTTTTTAATATCTTTTTAAATATTAAAAGTAGAAAAAAAAAAAAACTAAACAAATAACCAAAAAAACTTCGACTAAAAATAAATAAAAATATTTCCAGAGTTTCTTTTGTTAAAAGTCTACCGTGACGTCAAATACTAAAGCTTTTATGAATTAAACGCGCTTCAAAGGAATTGCCAAAGTCTGTAGATTGCGGCGCATAATTTGAAGACTCCTATTTATTGAAAAAAATGGAGAAGGCGAGCTTCGGCAAAAACAACAACATTTGTTTTTCACGGTAAGCATTCATTATTTATTTTTAATCAAAAAAACTTAGTTCAAACCTTTTTTTTTAACATTATCTTTAATATGAACACAACATGTGTCAGGAGTTTGGGATCCCTTTAAGTGATTTTGAAAATGCATAATGCGTACTGCATGATTCTGTTGTTTAAGGAGACAGTCAAGTTTAGATTTATTTGTACTACCCCAGTAATTACTAATTAGGAGTTGAATTAGGGTGTCAATTTTAAAACTAGTTTGTCTTTTGTCAAGTCTAAACTTTAAAATTATATTATAAACAATGTTTTAGTTTACATTTCGTTTGTACTTAGAAGTATGATAAAATTACTATTTATAAAATTACTAATTACAAATGAGGAAAGTTATTTTTATCATACTTATTAGTTTATTGCGTTTAAATTAATTATCTGTTGTTAGAAATCAGGCAAATTATAATTTAAAAATGTAATCTGTTCTCCCTGCTCAGGCAACAGCCTGTTTCTTTTGGGTTAAAATATGTTTCTCGTTGTGCTGAACAGAGGTTCACTCTTAATGGAGGTGCGCACAATATTTTCATTGAGAACCTTACCAAATCCCACTTATTAGTGTCTTTATCGGAGCTGGTGTAATTGTAAATACACCACCACTAATTCGTTATTAATCCGGACATTTATTTTTTCCTAATGTTGATAGGCTAAAGTAGAAGTTGATTTCCTCCATGTTAAATCAAAACTATAAATCAATTTTAAATTTAAACTTACATTTTAAATTTTTAATCAAGTAAGGAAAAAAGAATACTCTTATTCAGCTTATAAATAATAAAAAATAAACATTTATAGTTGATAAATAATTATGTTGTGCATGGAAAATTAAAAATATTAAATGCAACCAGACCCATAACTACAGGAAGACATGGCCTGTATATAGTTTGTGCCTGCTTGCAGCGATCTTTTTATAATATAAATATATAATTTTGTCTACAGGCAATTCTGGTATGCAAATAAACTTGTAAATAAATTTCTAGTAACAGGCCTGAATGCAATGAAATAATTAATTTGAAAGTTGACATCAATTTTTAATTACGTTTGTAATAAATTAAAAAAGTAACAATTTTATTTAGATATTTTTTATTCGTACCATTTTCCTTTTAAATTTTTTTTCCTAGAGTTTTTCCTCTAGGATTTTTATTATTATACTTCCCCCCCCCCCCCCTCCATCAGTGTTTTCCCATTTCTGTGAAGAATTCTCATTTAAACACATTTGGTCTAAAAAGCCGTATATATTCATGTGTATATATATATTTTTTTATTTGACTATCACTATCAGAGTCTTTAACAAAATCAACTTTTTTTACTTGTTGTAAATGATCATTTATTTGTAAAAAATTGTATTTTAAATTATATATAAGGGTACTACAAATTTTGTATTTTAAATTATATATACAGCTTTCATTTAGAGTAGAGATTCTCTAAATAATAGCGGTAGTACCCCTTGATATAAAATTTGTTTAAGCATACTATGTTTCTTTAAAAAAATTCTTTTGAAACACGGTTTAAGCACCATTGATTTTTTCAGACAAACATTATCTTTGTGTTAATGAAAATGGTTTTTAAAATCTTTTAAGTTCATCAACAGTTTTGATTCCAATTAATTTGTCCCAAGCATAGTCAAGAAACGGTATGATCTCTGATGTGTCTGCACTCTTACCTTTCGTAGTGTTTTTAAAGTGTTTTAGTATGCATACAAATATTTCAGCATGCTGCCATTGATTTTCTGTAGGTTATCTGCTTCTGTAATTATAAAACCATGAATTAT
Source organism: Hydra vulgaris (assembly GCF_022113875.1). Lineage (NCBI taxonomy): Eukaryota > Metazoa > Cnidaria > Hydrozoa > Anthoathecata > Hydridae > Hydra > Hydra vulgaris. Next base: position 22,382,307 of record NC_061162.1, on the reverse strand, counting down.
TCATGTTTTTGAGTGGTGATAAGAAATAATTTTTCTAGCGGACGTTTCAAGCGCAAAAAAACTAAATACAAATTATAGTGAAAATAGCTTTCAGTAAATACAACAACGGAATAAAATTATACAGAGAACTTAAATAAAATATAAAAAAGCATATCGAAGCTTCGGCTTCAGCATGCCAAAGTTGAAGTTTTGGTACATCTCTAAAATAAACATCATCATGATCACCATAATCATAATCATCATTACCATCATCATCATCATCATCATCATCATCATCATCATCATCATCATCATCATCATCATCATCATCATCATCATCATTATCATCATCATCATCATTTCTTTTGGCAAATACTACACCATAAAAATACTAAAGTTTATATAAATATGAAAGGATATTGTATTCCAGCATCTAAATAAATAGCAAGCATATATGTTCATATCCATAATATGTATGCATAAAGTGCATCTCAGAAGCTTTTATTCCTTCTGGACTAAAAGTTTAGAAGTTTTTATTTGTACTCTCAATTTTAAGTCAAACCTCATTCTACTCCATATTTTTCACCATCTTGAGTAGTTGCTTTATTAATCATTTATTTCATCTTCTTTGCAAGAGCATCTCTCTTAAGAACAATTATCCTTTTATTATTCTAAGAAGCCAATCTAAAAAGGTCCTGTCTGACGTTAAGCTCTGTTATTCTCAGTTTTCTAAATCTTGTATATTATATCAGATGTTAGGTTCTAGAGACTTTTGGTTAGTCTTCAACAAATAGTTTCTTTATATAAAGGTTTTGAGATTATTAAATTATTTCTTACTAACTGCAGTAGCAAAGTTATTCTTGAAGGCCTACACTCTTCTTTATTTCAAGTAACTTTAAGGGTACCACAAGGTATCTTGTAATTCCCTTATATCTTTGCTCCTGTATTGTTTCTTATCTACAATATCAATCTTCATGAAAATTTAACATTTAAAGTGGTTCTGTTTGTTGACGACTTAATTTTATACTCTTGTATTGACAAAAAAATTTTACCTTTTTGATTGCTTAGAACAAGCAGCTGATTTTTAATTGAATCTTTCTTCTGTAAAAGGCTAAGGCTTGCTGTGGCTTATGGATTTAAATTCTAGATTTGAAATCTGCAATTTTTGTTAGCCAACAAAACTCATTTATTTACTACAAAAAAAAATTGCAATAATGTTGTTATACCTATATTGATAAATAACAACCCTCTAAATCTCAGAAAAAGTCAAAAAACACATTGTAAATGTAATAGGGTCATGGTGTAATAGTAGAGTGCTCGCGTCATAAGCGCGAGGTACCGAGTTTGATCCCCACCAAGTCCCTGGTAGTACCACACTCAACGTGTTTCTCTGCACAGCGACCCTAGTTGTCAAGGTTCGTGTTTTGGAGTTATATAGTTGAGAAAGAGTTTTAATCACAATGAGGTAGTCCTCTCGTCTATAGTGGTGTTTTCAGCCTTGGGAGGTGAATTAACATATAAAAAAATAATAATAAATTAGACCTGTTTTATCTGCCAAGCTTGAGTCACTCTCGCATTGTTGTAAAGTTGCATTTCTTTCTTTTTTCAATAAACACAATCATGGTCAATGCTCAAAAAAGCTATCATCTCTGTTACAATAAACCAAAACTCATTCTCGTTTGGCTTCTTATTCAACAAGTTGGATCCTTTTACTGTATCTGTCCTGTCATGCTATAAAAACTTTTATTAATCTAGTTTTTTTCTTTGCTCATCAAAAAAACCTAATAATTATTAGCCATCTTCATGTTTTTCTTTTATATACAATCTACAACTTTTCAAGTCTTCAGCTAACCATTTCCTAGTATTTTTACTTAATCTCTATTTTAAAGTAACTCATAACTTAATAGTGGTTGCTTGCAATCTTGTTGGAAGTAAATTAGAGTTTGAAAATGTATAAATATATGCCAGTATTTAATAAATAGTAAATGTAAGCATAAAATTATAATGTATAAAGTATTATAAATTTTTTTATAGCCCCAGCTATCAACCCCTACTAAATCTTATAGTTTAACGGGACCGGATTTGAAAAAAGTCTTATTTTTAGCCAGAGCCGGGGCCCCAATCATTTACTAGTATATGTTTCTACTAACCACATAGATGGTGAAGGACGAGTGTATCTTTCGTTGTTTATTATGATCCAGTTGAATGCAGAATTATTGATGTGTTTTTCTTGTTTATTCGATATTGTGACTCTAGGGAAAAAATGTTTTTAGTAGGTTTTTAACTATTGTTAATCTTTTTTTTTGTCGGTGTTTTGTTTGGGTTTCGGAGATGTTTTTGTTAATGTCTAGATAGTAACCCTCAAGGACTATGCTATATATTTGTGGTTTTAAAAGTGAGATATAGGATGTTTATTGTTGTTTTGACATGTTCCATGGAGCCTATAAATATAAAGAAGATATCATCAATAAGTCTTTTGTAAAAATTGATGTTGTGTTGGAATTGTCAATTATGGTTGCATCGAATGTAGTCATAAATAGATTAGCATATGGTGGTACCATGCATGTACCCATTTACTTGTAAATTGTTGGTAGTTAGTATCAGCAAAGTTAGAATACGGTATTAGCAAGAATGGTGTCAACCATTATTTGTATATATGCTTAGGTTGTAGAAAGTTAAAAGTTTAGTGTTATGTTTACTGTTATGTTAAAAAATATCTTAAGCATTATGTTCCCCATATTTACATATTCTTTTGTCTATAAAGGGCATTATGTTTTACCATTATGTTACCTGTTATACAATTAATATAATTTTTTTTAATTATTACATAACAATATATATATATATATTGTTATGTAATATGTATATTTACAGGCTTTGTTTTAAATTTAAAAATGTTTAATGCAGAAGCCTAATGTGAATTTAATGCCATAAAATTCTCTTAATTTTTTCATTTTGTAAGACAAACTTTTTTCAATTACTTAATAATATTAATTACCACAAAATGATTTAAATGTTATTTAACTTCTTTTTTATTAAAGGAATGTTTATTTTTTTTTTGTTTTTAATATTAAATAATTGAATTTAATATTACAATTTAAAAAATGTTTGATATTAACAAATTTCTTTCTTTTTCTTGACATTTGCATAAATTAAAATATTGATGGCATCGTGCACAGATATGGTAAGTACAAATTTTGGTCAAATTGAGATAAGTACACAGATAAACGTGTTTTTATTTATAGTTTATCGTGCATAAATATGGTATATGTACGATAAACAATAAAGAGTCTACTAATTGACAATATGTGGTAAATACAAAAATTATAATTACACGTGCAAATGACAGTTTTTACAGTTTTTAATCTTGCACTTACCACATCTGTGCACTATGCCATCGATATGTTAAGTTTTTGAATTTTTAAATGATTTTTTCTTAAATTTCTAATTGCAGCTTTGCAACTACAAATGATTTTTTATTTTAAAAAAATTTAAGATTACCATAAAAAATTTACATTAATTTATTTACTTTATTAAAAGTTTATTATTTTATTAATAATTTTGTTGTGAAAGTAAATATTATTTTTCCAAATATCATTTATTAAAATTATATTGCAATATATATTGTTTATTAAAAAACAAACACTGCGATTTAACTTGCGTTATAAAAAAAAAGTTTAGCTTATGTTTTGTGCAAATTTTTGATGCAGCCGTTTATACAAAATTTAATTTTAAATAAAAATTTTTTTTATATTTTTTTGTATAATATTGTTTACTTAAAAGAGTGCTCAATAGATAAAGTAGAGCTATATAGTATAAATCTTACTGTTACCCGCAGTACTGCATAAACATAACAAACATGCAGTACTGCATAAACAAAGGGATCATCCATAAAGTATGTATGCTCGGATGTGGGAGAGGGGTCTGCAAATGGCGTATATTAGACAGGAGGCAGGGGGGTCAATTATAAAAGTAAGAAGACACTAAATTAAGAAAATATCATAAAATGTTGGGTAGGTAGGTTAAAAGCATAGGTACTTTTAGAAAGGTGGGGGCACTTGAAAAAGCGTATAACAAAATGTGGAGTGGGGTGAGTGTGAGAGGTTTGAATAAAAGCGTAAATACTTTATTGAGGACCCCTAAGGGCAATTTTTACTTTAAATACGAATATTGGAAAGTGAGAAAGTAATGCTTGTCTTTGGAATGTCTTAAAGGAGAAAGGAGATGCTAAAATCCATAAATATAAAACTCCAAATTGGTTTATGATTTATTTAGAGAAATAATCATAAATAAAAATATTTGTTGTATGAATTGGGTTACATACTCTGAAAGGTAGTCTGTGGGACCATTGCAAGCAGATAAGTCAGAGAGGAATTTAATTTGTTTGAGAATATAAAAGAAGTTGTCTTCTTATTAATCACTTCTTTAAATAATAGGTTACTAGCAGTAAGCAACCCGTAATACGAGTTGTTAGTAAATAAAATTAAAAAAAAAACCGTATAGAAAAGCCTAGAAACTACTTTAAAATAGAAAAGCCTAGAAAATAACATAAGTTGACTATTAACTACTACTATTAAATTATTAAGGTTGTATTGTTAAGGTTGTTTGGTTTGCTAGCATTATATTTATTCTTTCAACAGTTTTTCCTGTTAAAAATACAAATACTTATTAAGATATTATTATCAAACACCTTAGTTTGTTTGATAATATCTTTGCTGCTTTTTCATGATATTATGTTTTTCATATCTTGGATTGTTTGAATTGTATTATGCTTTTTTATCACAAATTTTATTTATATTTTTTATTATTCAATTTTTATTATTTATAGTTTATTATATTATTAGTTGTTTTATTATATTATTTATATTAAAAAATTTTTTTTAAGGAAAATCAGTGGTACAGAATCTGAAAAGTTACCTGAAGGATTTTTTGATGATCCAAAAAAAGATGCAAAAGTATTAAATTTTTTTTCTTACAATAAGATGTATGTGTATACATACATACATACATACATGTGTATACATACATACATACATACATACATAAAATTTCTGGTATAAACTATGAATTTTTTCTATTGTGATTTGCCAAAATTTTTAAATAACAATACTTTCTGATTTAAAAAAGAAAGAATTTTTTTTTCATACATTATTTTAGGCTCGTAATGTTGAATATAAAGACCCAAAAGATGAAGAATGGGAAAAATTTCAACAGATAATTCAAGAGGAAACAAAAGTAAGTTTTTGTATTAATTGTTACAAAAATTTACTTGGAAGACTTGGATTATCAAGTTTATATTTAATTACCAAGTTAATCTTCACACTTTTTAATTTTTAATTTTTGCTTTGTCATTTTAATATATTGCGAATTAAAAACAGTAACAAAAGACCACCTTACTTTTACACATGCATCACTTCAAGCTGCATCACTCCAGCCTCTATGGCTAAAGATGTTAATGTTTAGAATATTCTCTTTTGATTCAAGCAACATTCCTGTTACAGTTTGCATGATATTTAATTAGTGCTTGTCTGAATCTTATTTTTCTATCTGCTAGAAAGCATCTGTTTTTTAAAAAGTCTTTGGTTTCTCCAACTATTTGTTTTACTATTAATAATTCTTACTTCTTACTAAAATCGAGGAAGCACAATCATTTTTAATCTAGACTCATGATGATTAGAAGTTTATTGTTTCTGTGGTTTGCTCATTTTAAAAATAAAAGTTTACATAATGTATATATGCATACTATTATATATATATATATATATATATATATATATATATATATATATATATATATATATATTATATATATATATATATATATATATATATATATATATATATATATATATATATATATATATATGACATCACAACTAATGTTTTTGTGTATAACCTAATAATAACATTAGATGAACATTTTTATTAACAATGTAAAGGTTTCTGAAGCAATTCAAGATGAAGAAGATGAAGAAGCTGAAATGATGAAAGATATGCAAGAATATATTAATTTAAAGTAAGAGTTCTTTATAACATATTTATATAATTTTATTATAGTAAATAGTTTTGAATAACATAACATTACATTCATTTTTACATTCATTGAAGTATAAATAGATATAACAACTTATGCATTGTTCTTTAAAACAAAAAGCTTTAAAGAACAATGCATAAGAGTTTTAAAAAAAAGTATTATATGTATTTTGAATGTAATGGTGTTTTATTTCAACTTTTTATATTTTACAAATAGATTAATATCATTTTTAAATTTGTGATTAATAAACTATGTTGAGTTTAAAATACTATAGTTTTTTTGTAAATATGAGCAGGAATTAAAGAGATTTATTAATCTATGAAAGCAGTGTGCTGGTGGTCGTGTGATTGTTGTTAATGTTAATATGTTTAAAGTATACTGTTGATATATTAGATGTAATTATGCTATTGAAATCACTAGAACATTTTAGCTCTAAAATATTTTGTAAAATGAAATTATTTTTTTTAGTACTATGACCATAAAACTTTGCCATAAAATGTTACAGTTTGTTTAGCTGTATGTAATTATATTTTCTATTTGCCCGGTAAAGAAAATTTATTAATTAAACTAATAATGAAATTGTAAAGTATATGAATATGTAGTTAAAGATACTTTGTTGAAGTGTAAAATATATGAATATGTAGTTAAAGATACTTTGTTGAAGTGTAAAGTATACGAATATGTAGTTAAAGATTTGTTGAAGTTAAAGTATTTGAGTAAGAATTTAAAAATTTTAATAACTTTTTTATTTCTTTAGATCTTGTTTACTGCGTGTTGACAAATTAAAAGATTTAATGCAAAAGAAGAAAGTTGTAAATAAGAAAGAAACAAAGGATAAATTAGAGAATGTAATTAAAAAAGAAGAAATATTATCTGATAAAACTTTTCCAGAAGACAATAATGATGAAAATGAACTTCAAAATCTTTATAACTGGCGAGCAAAAACACTTTAATAATAAAAGTGCGCTAGTGTTGCTTCTTTTATCTAGATAATTAAGCATGAGTAACATGACAAACCGAATAACATCATCAAATCAGCAAACATTTTATGCCATTGGTAAAAATATTAGCAAACCAGCAAACATGTTACAGTTAAAGCATGTTATAACATGAACATTCATAAAAATCCATCAGCAATTCAACAACATTTTGAATATAAACATTGAAATAACAAAAAACATGTGTATTTGTAATTGTTTTTGCAAAAATTCGTAATAAGTTTTTTTATTTATGTGTATCTACATAAAATTTTTTGCATCTATGAACATTTTAAACATTTATACATTTTTTTTTTGTGCTTGAAATTTAAAAATAAAATTGATTTTGTTTTTATTTTTAATTTTTTTTTTTTTTGTAAATTTTTTTTTAATAATTTATTATATTAGCTAATTTAAAATTGTTGTTCAATATATTAATTTATTTAAACAATAAAAAAAGGTTTTTTTACTTTTTACAAAAATAAAGAGTTTCAGTAGATACAGAAAATATTTTAAATTTGTTATAGTTAATTTTAAAGTTATGAGACGAGGACCTGGTCTTGCCTCTGTTGATCGCAGTCGAATAACCAAGGTAATTTTAACTATTGTTTTTTATGAAATACATTAAAATATTAAAACTGTTTATTTAAAAAAAAAATATGGTCCTGATTTAGTCTAGCTTTATGTAGTCTACTTCAAATGCACCCTCTTTATTAAATTTAATCATTAAAAACCCATACATAAAATTAATAAGTACTACCATCAGATAATAGTATTTCAAAATGGCATCTTTAATTAATTTGATTTCTGTTAGTTTAAATTTGTTACTTGATGATAACTTTAATGTTTAATTTTATTTCATTCATATACATTTTATTCATATCCAGTATCTGCAACCCTCAGAATTAGGAAAAATGAGGTTGGGAATAAATTTCTGACAAATTGTTAGAGGTCGGCAAAAAAAATTTGACTCAAAGGGGTTACCATAAAACATAGAAACGAGGTAGGTTATTTTTTGCCGACCTCAAGCAGTTTTAGGTTAGCAGTTAGGTCGGCATTAACGAATATTGACCCTAATTCTGAGGGTTGTATCTGTAATTGTGTTTGCACCATTTAGTATGTATAATTGTGTATGAATTTTTCATTCTGGATTACTTAGCATTATTGAAGTTTAGATATCTTTAAACTGTTATTAGAAAAATCAATTATTTGGTTTTTAAATATTTTTGGTAATTCAAAAATGATAAAAAGGTAAAAAATGGAAAACTTTATTTTTAATGTCAAATAGAAATGGAAAAAATAGACTTATATAGAATAAATTTTTTGGACCTGTGGGACACCATCTATAATTTTCTTAATTTTTACATATTATCTTCATTATGTAATTTATTTGATTTAATTTTCTGAAGTTCGTGGCAGATAAAATGTTTTCTTGTAACCCCCCCCCCACTCCCTTTTTGATATAATTAACTTGTGCAGACACTTTTTCCAATACTCAAATAAATTCTAATAAGCACCCGTATAGCCTTGAGCTGTTCCAACAATGCTGCCTCAATCACTAAACATCTTCATCCTTTTGTGGATCTTCTCAGTTTTGATTGGTCTTTTTTTGGTCTTGCTTCTCATGGGTACTTGCATTGGACGAATTTGGTTTTATCTTGATTTCATAACCATATACCCTATTTTCAGTTTTGATCTAACAATGTTTCTGCTTAATTGTTTTTATCTGTTGTTGATGTGCTGGTGCATTCATAGCAAGTTTTTTTATTGGTTTCTTTTCAGCCATCTTAGAAGATCTTGTACCATCTATAAATATTTTTTATTCAGAGCAGACTCACCATATGCCACTCTCAACATTTTAAGTGTTTTAGAGCACTTAATTTTATTTTCTGTGCAAAGTTTGCTTCAGCCAGCACAAGTATTGCCAAGTGCACCAAAAGACATTTAACATTTGTATCTGTCAATAACAAACTAAATATGTTGCTGAAACTGTAGATAAATGTTTAACGATAGAGTAATATAGCATTGTAAATAAGAAAGAAACAATGCAGGCTAAATTACAGATTATAATTTTAAAAAAGAAATATTAACTCTTAAAACTTCCAGAAGACATAAACAATGAAAATGAACTCCAAAATCTTTATAACTGGAGAGCAAAAACACTTTAAAGGACAAAAGGACATGAGTGTTGCTATTTTTATCTAAATAATCAACTATGACATGTGTACTAAAACAAAAAATAACTAATTGAATATATGTTGCCCACGTAATTTAAAAAGTCACCTTACTTTTCATACACACCTATTTATATAAGTATGTCAAGAAATTTTAAATAAAAATATTATCTTATTGATATTTAAAGTAAAGTATATATCTTTTATTTATCAAAGTTTTAGTCATTTGTTTGCCAGATAACTTGAAATTATTAAAAGTAAATTTTATAGTTTATTATTCAGTTCAGCGTAAGCAGTATTTTAAATGGATTTTATTTTATAGGAAAAGTATGCTGCAAAAGGAACTGAACTTGCAGATGTAGAAATTTCATATGTAAGTTATATTTTCTTGTATCACAGTACTGTTTTGCTGTTGTTGTGCTTGATTGTATGCAATCAAAAAGTATTTACAATTATAATAATTTTTTTTAAGTTTTGTTTAATGCAATTTTTTTTTTCAAGGAAGAATAAAAATTATAGAAATTGTAGAAGAAGGATTAGTTTTTAAATTAATAATATTTCAATCAAAACAACAATAAAGTTGGTTAAAATTAATATTTAGGCTTGTCATTAAAAGAAAAATTTTGTTTTCAAATTATTTCATTTTAAAAGATTCAAAATTTCATTTTAGATGATAAAACAACTTGATGCCTTCAAACACTACTTAGAAGATTTTGCTGCTAAGCATCAAAGTGACATTAAAAAAAATCCAGAGTTTCGTCAACATTTCCAAACACTTTGCGCTAAGATTGGTGTTGATCCCCTTGCATGTATGTTCATTATGTTTTGTTATATATTTTATTGGTCTGTTTTCTTCAATATTTTATCAGCTATTCAATATTCTAATAACTTTAACTTGTAGAAACAGTTTTTTATAAATCAAACAATCAATATTTATAAATTATACATAATTTATAAATTTTGAAATTAATGCAAGTTTTATGCTAAATTAGTACTAAAGAAAAAGTGACAAAGCATTAATTTAAGATTCCTTTTATGCATTTCTATTTAAGCCAGCAGAGGATTTTGGTCAGAAATTCTTGGAGTGGGTGACTTTTATTATGAGGTATTCTTTTGTTATAGAAATTTTTTTTGTTAAAAAAATTCTTTTTTTGTTTGTTAAATACTATCACCTTCATACTACTATCACCTTTATAGAATAGCAACCATATTAGTCATTGTAAAATAGAAAGCTTAATACAATTAAGATCAATTGTAATTCAATTAAGTTTAAAGCTTAGTTGTTAACAGTGTTTTAATGAACAATAATCAAACAAAACAACTACAAAAACTCCCAATGGTTTCAACAACTCACACTTGAAGCACCAACAGTGACACCATTAATGAAATGATTACTTTAGTTTTTTTACAAAGTTGACTTTTTTTCATTGTCGAATTTGTAAATTGATTATGGAGCTTTATAAAGACAAATTCAATTAATTTTTGGAAAAAAGATTTTTAATAAAATTATATTTTGATTAATGATTTATTCAGAGTTTTTCGAATATTTTTAAAACCAATGGTTTTTTTGTTATAAAGATGTTACCAGGGTTGATATGACTCCAAAAAGACTATATCATTATGAGTATGTGTTCTTATATAGTTCTTAAAGTTATAATTTTGCTTTTTTAATGTTTCCCATAATAATCATAATTATTATAACCATTCTAATTTTACTGTTTTAGGTTATAAAAGCTACTAAGAAAACATAAACAGGGAAAGGGGATTAAGGGATCAAGGCCTATGTTTTTACACATAATTATGCACTCTTTATGGTTATCAAAATAATCAATTGCCATAATTACTCCAAATATGTCATTGTTTATATAGCTTTAGATAAAAGAAGCAAAAGACACAGTATAAGCTGGAAAATGGAAAAGAGGGTTTTTCCTCATCCTTAGTATCCTTACGCAGGTTTTATCCTTATAATTAATTCTTATTCAGCAATTTTTAAATCTTTAGTAAATAAAATCAAAACTAGTGACCTTTTTTATTTATCTGAAAATCTTTTTTGATGCTAAAAGATTTTTTTGATTTTGAAAAATTTGATTTAAAATTTTTTTATGCTATTGTATGGTTGGCAGTTAAAATTTAATCTTTTATCCAAAAATTTTGTTTTCTCAAGTAATTTAGATTTAATTAAAAAAAGTAATTTACTAATTTAAAAAAAAATTAATTTATTAACAAAAAGTTATTAAAAGATCTGTTATTTTTTATTACCTTATTTAATTCTGTAACATAAAAAAGAAATTTTTTTTTTAATATTTCTTTTCAATGACTCCATTTGCAATCCCTTGTCTTTGCATAATTATAAAATTAAAGTTTTGTGTACTTTTTTTTTATGAAAGTAGTTCTTTTCACATCGTAGCATATGGGGTTTAAAATTGCACCAACTGCACTTGCAAAGACTAACATGAATAAAAATCCTCTCTGCTAAGCTAGACTAATTATAACTTAAAATAAAAAAAATTTAATATTTTTTTGTGTTCTAAAGTTTTAATGAGTTAAACTTTTTTTAATGCAAAAATGTTGAAAAAACACAAAGTATTTACTGCTACCCTCCAAAAACTTAAAGTAACCTATTATCATTTTAATTAAACCTCCCTTCAACTTAATTTATCTCTCCATTTACTTAAAGTAATCTTCTGTAAACTTAAAGATTATTCAAAGTTTAAAAAATAAATTTATTCTAAAAAATACTTATAATAATAAATAATAAATAAATAAATTTTCTCATAAAAAATTAAAAAAAATTATTTATCTACTTTGATTTGTTGTATTTATAATGTAATGGTGTCACCTCCTAGGCTTTTCATTACAAACAAAAAAATCAAATATATAAATGTTTACTTTAAAAAATATAGTAAGTTATAAAAGTATAATATAATGTATTTAAGTAAATTAAATAAATGAAAAAAATTTAAATCTATGCTTTAAACTAAGATAACTATTTTTTATAGAATAAAATGATTTAAAAAAAAAGAAGCTGTGACTTTAATTAAAAAAACCATTTTTAGAATGGATTTGTTTAACATTTTATATAAAGATTGTGAAACATTGAAAAGATAAAATAACTTTGATAATTTATTTAATAATAATTAAAAATTAAGTTATTATTTTTATTTTTCTAGCTTAGTGTGCAAATAACAGAAGTTTGTCTGGCTACAAAAAATAAAAATGGAGGTTTAATTGCCATTAATGATCTTTTAAGATTAGTTTTGAAAGGTCGTGGAAAATCCCGACAAGATATTTCAGAGTGAGTTAAAATTTCATTTTTTGAATAAATAAAAAGAAAATTATGTATAAACTACTTTTTTTTGTTTTAGTCTGTAATACTACTATTTTTCAGATTTTATTTTAATTTTAGGGATGACTTAATTCGTGCAATTAAAAAGCTAGGTGTTTTAGGCAGTGGCTTTAAGGTGCTGCCATTACCTGGACGCACCTTAGTTCAATCTGTACCTACTGAATTAAGTGTTGACCACACCACTGTTCTACAAACTGCGCAGGTACTTATTTAGATTGATTAGTATATTAAATTATTTTTTGAAAACAATTTCTAATCTAATATTAAAAATCCAGTTTTTTTATCATCTTTTTTGTGTAGTTAGTGCTCTGTTTTTTGTTTTTTTTTGGTCATACATGTTTAATGTTTGTATGATTTAAAAATCATAAAAAATAAATGTTTAAAAGCTATTTTATGATTTAAAAATCATAAAATAGGTCTTAATAAACAACTGTTAATAAAAAATTACTAGAAATTATTTTTAGTTGCGACAAGTTTGAACAGGGTTGTATTTGATAAAGCAAAAATAATTTATTTTTAATTGAAATTCATGTTATACTTAATATAAATATTTGTATATATGAAATATTATATATAAATATATAATATATATATATATATATATATATATATATATATATATATATATATATATATATATATATATATATATATATATATATATATATATATATATATATATACATAATCTATAAAAAATAATATAAATAATCTGAAAAAAAATTTAAATGATTATTTAATTGAGAATTGAAATTGAGATTTGAAGACCATATTTTTACTCTAAAGTTTCACTTCAATTTGTACCCTAAAGTTTCTCTTTTATTATCTGCGCTGGTTTTAGCAGATTTGGCTGATAAAACTAACACAAAGAATTCGCAATAATTGTTTGAAATTTGTAATTAGTTTGCAAAGTATTTACAGATAATGATAGATAAGTATAGTATAGTTTAATACTGGTAAAAACACCAGCAAGTGTGAATTGTACACTTTGACTGTCTTTTTATGTTTTAATTGAAGTTTTCTTTAATTTTTTTCTTTCGATAGAACTTTTTCTTTATGTAATCTATCATAAATGTTTTTGAATTTGTTCAAAAATTTTTTGGCAATTCGTTGGCAGTTGCTTCTGACAGAGAATTCCATATTAGTGCTACTATTTGTTGAGAGGTTATTTCTAAATCCACTATTAATAATTTCCCTGTTTTAAACCCGTGGCTTCACATACTTAGACTTTTAAACAATGGTGGATTGATGAGCTCAACTTTATCTATTCCTTTAAATATTTTAAACATCTCCCCTTGTAGTCTTCTATTATTTCTTTTTTATTATTTTTTTATTATTATTATTTTTTGTTGGCGCAGTATTAAAGTCAGCATCAATAACATAATTCTAATATCTAATTAATAAGATATAAAATTTTTATTTATTTACCATACTTATATTTAGAAAAAATTATTCATATATTTAGAAAAACGGATTCACTACAGTATCAAGCATAGTGAATGAGTTGAAGTGGGATAAAAACAGAGTACAAAATATATTGGTATTAATAATAGTATTATAATAGTATTGGTTTTATGAATAAAAGTTGCGTATTAAACTTCATATTTCTTTCAAAATTGTGAGAGAAAAACTTATAAAATAAATATAATCGAATTTCTATTAACAAATAATGTTCATACACTCTACATGATATATGATTTTATTAAACAACTTTTTTGCAGGACTATTTAATACAGGAAGGTATGGCTTGGATTGACACTCAAGATACAAAAGAAGTTTTATATTGGGTGCCTGGATTTTTTCCTGATATTACATAAATCTTTAAATTGTTGTGCATCTCGAAGGTTTTTTTAGTCTTTTCATTCATTTTTCTAAATGTAAATTTTATTAAAAATAAGAATCCATTTTTACTATGTTTTATTTTAAAATGCTTAAAGCTTTTTATATTTTAGTTATAATATTGATTAATTTTAACGGTAATGCAAGCAAAATATACACTGCAGGCCATAATTTTGACTAAAGATATACGCGTAATTAAAATTTTTTTTTGCGAAATTTTGGCACATAAATATAAATATCTAGTCAGAAATGAATAACCTATAAAAAGTATAACCTTTTTTTGTTATTGTTGTTTAAAGGAAAATGTATATATGTATAGGTACGCATATATATTAGGGCTGTTCATTATGCTAATTTGTTTTCAGAACATAGCTAATTGAAGTTTTTCCCATTCAACTATCATATTGTGGTTCAAAAATATTTTTTACTAAATTTTATTATTTGCCCTAAAGGTCCCTCAAAGCCACTAAACATTTGACAGGTCCCTAATATTATTAAAAAAAAAATTATTTAAAAATATGTCAACTTGGTACTCAAAAGAAGCAAAATTTTATAAAAATTTTAAAAATTAGATTCATTTTTTATAAAAAACAACTTAAAAAACTTATTATTAAAAATGTTGTGAATATTACCTTTTTTTCATTTTTCGTTTAAACTATAGTTTTTATTCAAAAAAACCTAATATTGTTTTTTTTATAAAAAATACTTTTTGTTTTTGAAATTTTTAAATGATTTTGCTTCTTTTGAGTACCAAGTTGACATATTTTTAAATAATTTTTTTTTCAATAATATTAGGGACCTGTCAAATGTTTTGGGGCTTTGAGGGACCTTCAGGGCAAATAATAAAATTTAGTAAAAAATATTTTTGAACCACAATATGATAGTTGAATGGGAAAAACTTCAATTAGCTATGTTCTGAAAACAAATTAGCATACTGAACAGCCCTAATATATATGTATAAGTACGCATTATCTCTGGTAATTTTTAAAATGTCTAAAACCATCAGTTTGACAGTGTGTTAACTCCTTGTGTTAACTTTGTGTTATCTCCTTGTGTAAGCTGTGTATTATCTCCCTTATTTTGTTTATTTAATAGTTTTAGTAATTTTAATCAAACTTTAGGCCCATTTATATGTAAAAATTGGTGTATTGTATTGCATATTTTTTACTTTCAGGCTAAAGTAAAAAAAAAATTTAATTTTTGTTTAAACAGTTTATTATTTTGTTAATATTAAAATCATGTATTTTTATTCTAAACTTTTTGTGTGTTCTCTTGTGATTTTTTTGTCTTTTCTAGTGGTTTTTTTCTGTTCTTCGATAATTTTTTGTTTTATATATATATTTTTTATTAAAGAACTGAATTCTTAATTGAAATTTGAAAAAAAATTTCGTGATAATTTATTCATTTTTTATTTTTTCATAGTAGTTTCAAACTTTTGGCCTGCAGTGTAACCATTAAAGTTGAAAACAAGACATTCTACTACTAATGCATTAGTTTATTTGAGACGATATCAAGACGTAAGCAAAAAATTTTGCTGCTTGACGTCTTTAGAGCTATTTTATTTATGAAATTAGCAACGATAAATAATTATAAAAAATAATACTGAATAAAATATTTTTATAAATTTTTTTTAATTAAAAAAATTTATAACTAATAATTTTTAATTTAAGAAAGTTATGATTATTAAATATTTATAACTGCTACCCATTTTTTTAATAAAAAAAATTACGAAGTAATTGTTTTATTATTTGTTACAAGTTTTTTTTAATTATAAGTAATATTTAACACTTTTTAAAAAATTTAATGACTTTAAATAATTATTCTGATGGAAAAATTGAAACTTTAAAGTTTTTTAGTAGTTTTTTAATTTAATTTTCAGAAATTAAAAACAAATACAAGGAAAAAATATTGTGGTACATTTATGCTGTAAATGCAAAAACAAAAGTTATTGTGTATGGTGGTGCATTTACCTAGAAAATACAAGAAAACATTATTGCATACGATTCACTTAAACAGAGTCACCACCTATAGAACTACATAAAATTTAACACTTTAAAAACGTGGACATTTTTTTTCTTTATCAAATAAAATTTGTTGTTTTAACGTAACATTAAATGCTTATGAATTCTAAATGGGTTAACCACACTATCCAAATCTTATTTTATAAAAAGCATTTTCATCTTATATCAAAATTTTTTAGTTTAAACAAACTATCAAAAAAACTGTTTTACATTGGTTTTACTACGAGATATCAGACAAATTCAGGTACTCCTCAACCTCCAGTACCTCCTGTAGAAGGATTGTGTTGTGGTAATGGCTGTCAAAATTGTGTATGGTACGCTTATGCAGAAGAGTTAATATCCTACTACAAAGATAATGGGAAAGAGTTAGCAATAAAGGAGTTGCAGAAGATAAAAGATCCGAACGTTAGAGAGTATTTATTAATGGAATTGAAAATGAAGTACAAAATATGAAGATTGTTTAATTTGTATTTTACTAGCGACTTTCAAAATGTCGTTATTAGTTATTTTTGTCTTGTTAGTCTATATATATATATATATATATATATATATATATATATATATATATATATATATATATATATATATATATATATATATATATATATATATATATATATATATATATATATATATACATATATATATAAATCTTTTTAACTTATGTTAATAAATAAAGTTAATAAAATATAAGTATTATAAAATATTTAAATGTAAAGTGTTTTTAAAAAAACTATGATTAGAAAAAAGCGATTTTAAAATGTTTTATGTATTTGCTATTTCTTTAAAAAAATATTTTCTGTATAAATATTATGCCTAATTATTTACGCGACCTTTTATTTTATATTATTTTTTATTTAGTTTACTTATTAAATAAATAGGGTTAGCGATTTATAAGATACGTCCAAGTTACCGATTACCAGGTATTTAGCGTCTTAACTATTTTTAATTGTAAGCATTATTTGTAAGCGCAACTATTATTTTATTATTTGTACTTGGCACAAATAATTGCGGCTATTATCTGTGAAATTTGATTTAATTTATTTATATAAATTATATTAATTTATATACTTCTTTAATTCAGGACCCTTATTTAAATCTTAAAAGACTTTTTCATTGCCTTTCTAAACCAAAACTCGATATACAATAGTCGATATACGTACACTCCTATCATAATTTTGTTGTAAGTCATTTTGCGAATAAGCGAAAGCAAATTTTTTTTTTTTTTTTTTAAGATTAAGGGAATTTTAAGGTGTATTTAAATATATAAACAAAAGTTGTTTTTAAAAGTTTTTTTAAGACTTACTTTATTTAATTATAAAAAAAAAAAAAACTTCACATTTGAGAAGAGCGAAACACGCAAATCGATAACAAACAAGAGCAGCCGTGGCGCAGTGGTAGCGCACTTGTCTCAGAAACGTAAGATCCGTGGTTCGAACCCCACCTCTGGGCAAGTTTTGCGACATCGGTTGGGAAGGAGGCGTGAACTTCCTATTAAATGCTCTTCCGCGGCGCTCTGTGATAAGACCGTAAGGACTTCTTGGGGCACCTTAATCAACTTAAATAAAAAAAAAAAAAAAAAAAACACGCATATCGATAAGTAATTAAAAGAACGAATAATTAAAATAAGCATTTTTTGTAGAATAAAAATTTAAAAGGCAACGGTTGAGATGGTGATGGTTGTGGTGGCACTAGCATAAATTCTGGTGGTTAAGATGACGAAAGCTCAGGATGATGGCGTTTTAATCGTATTACATACACCGAAGAGCGAACTGCGTAAGCGCGAATTGCTCTTCGGTGTATGGTTTTTATTTTTTTAATTTTTTTTTGTTCATCATTTTTCGATGCATACTTTATACTTAAATAGATTTTATCAAAATTGATTTAAAGTTTATATGAAGAAATTTTATGCCAAATTAGATAAAAAATTAGATTATGATTCTAAATTTTTTCTTCGTTAAATTTATCTACTCACGATTTACTTGTTACAATGTCTTTTGTTTTTGTTTTAGGAAAGACCGCAATCCAAATTATTGTGATAACTCTAGCTAAATTTGTCAAAACAATTTTTGAAAAAAAAAACAACTGAGCGTACGCATCTGGATTTTTAGGGTGACAAGAATAGTGTCGCAAAATTTTGATTGTCGCAAATTTGATTGTCGAATATGTAAATAAGGAATAGTGTCGCAAGTTGTCGTATTAATAATTGTCGAATAACAGATTAAAAGGTCAGAAAAAATTGCTGAAACAGTTGCATTAATACGTTATACTGATCTTGAAACCTTGGTTGACTCACCATATGAAATACAAAACGCTTGCAATAACTTCTATCATTCATTACTCTCTGCTCAAGACATCTGCCAACCACTAAGAACAACAACACTTGTTAATCCCAAGCATTGGATGACTCCGCTTATTCAGTGCGACATAAAAGAACGTCAGCAACTTTTTTTTATCTGGTCATTACAACGCATGGAAAACCTAGCGAAGCAAGTCTGCAAACTAACAATAAAAAAAAACGTATTTATAACAGACGCTTTTCCACCGAAAATACAAATTTTTGGCGAGAAATTAAGGTCGCCGATAAAGGACAAATCCCTGATTCTATCACTGAGACATTAGCAAACGAGCTAAATGATCACTTCCAAAGTGTTTGGAACAATATGAAACAACCTAATCTATCTCTCTTTATCAACCGGTAAGCAGACCCGCCTACTACCCCTATTTTTATCTATAGTAACATTCTCAACCAACTTAGCAAACGAAAAACAGGATCGTGTGGCCCAGATAATATTTCACCACTGTTACTCAAATCCTCCCGCTTAGAACATCCACATTATGCAACGTTTTTTCACGCCATTACATCCACATTATGCAAAGTTTTTGAACGCATTATCGCCAAATTTATCGTCCATGACACTAAGCACATCTGAATCTAAACAAACAGTTTGGTTTCTTCCCAGGCCGTAGTACAATGGATGCCATTATTCAAGTTATAGAAGACTGGAGTCACGCAAAAGACAATCACAAATCAATCTTTGCAATATTTTTCGATTTTACAAAAGCGTTTGACCTTGTCGACCACGATAAACTACTACTGAAGGTAATAAATATTCTACCAAGCTGGCTTATATCCTGGATTGCAGTTTATTCATCTAACAGACGCCAAAGAGTAAAAACAAGTGATCACACCACTAATTGGAAACATATTCAATCCGGAGTACTTCAGTGTCTTAGGCCCTTGTTCATTTTTTTAACTCGGACATAAACACTTCCAGCCGAAACCATACTAAAAAAATATGCTGATGACATCCTGACCTACATTATCTACGATAAAGCTCCAGCCATCTTATCTCAATCTATCGTTGATGACGTTGCACTCTGGTCTCTGACCAATGGTATGAAGCTCAATAGCTCAAAATGTAAAGTTATTAGAGTTAAATCCAGGTGCCCCGTAAGTCATTTTCTACCATCTGTCGTACTTGATAAGACTGAGGTTGAAACTGTCTCCAGCTACAAGTACCTTGGTATCATGCTAAATGAGAATCTCGATTGGGACGAACAATGGGTAAAAGTGCACAACACTATAAAATCAATTCCATTTCTACTCAAGCGCCTTAAGCAAATCGGTCACACGTAATCCAACCTCCTGCAAGTCTACAGGTCTTACGCTATTAGCCACATGATATATAGTGTTCCAGTTCTTACGTCATGCAGTATTGCGGTGAAAAAAGAGATTCAACATTTCCATGAAAATGTGTTGCATATCATTGGTATTGACGCAACCAATTCGAGCCGCTTCAATATTTGTTTTAACATTGAAGAATTATTTGAAAAAGCATGTATTAATATTCTCAAAAAGATCTTTAATGACACATACCATCCGATAACCAATAAACTAGTCCGCACTAATAGTAGAAACCCCTATATATTCCCGTTTGCTCTTAATAACGCTAACACAACAACTTACCAACAATCTTTCATCAAAAATACCTTCGTATTCTACGTGATGGTGTCAGTGATCTTTACCTGCCAAGCAACATTGACAGCTCAGCTGCATCTTCAAAACACAAGTAATGTGTTTATTAAACAGTGTTTATTTGCCTACGCGCTAATACTGCTACACTTCTTACATTTTTAGCAATAGAGAAAGTTGTACAATTCATTATTTGTAATGCTAATCAATTTTAAATAAAGATTTATATATTAAAAAAATAGTAATAATAATAATTAAGGAATAATGTCGCAAATGATTTTAATGAATAGTGTCGAAAATAAAAAAAAGGAAATATGTCGCAAAGCAGTTTAATGGATAGTGTTGAAAAGAGAACAAAAATAACAATAATAACTATAAATGTGTGTTTTGGTAACATGCTTGATGTCATACTGAAATAGCCTGCTGCCGATGACTTCAGTACAAACACCAAATATCTTATAGCCTGCTGACGCTACAAAACTGAGAGTTTGTGGTTTGGTAGCAATCTTTTCTTTCATTATTCTTTTTTTTTTCTTTCTGTAAAAGCCGTATGCTATAAAGATAAGCAAAACGAGTAAGCACTTCCTGAAATTAACAACACTGTTCTGTTTTTACAATTTGAAACACAATTCCTTTTTTGTTTTCGACACTATTCATTAAATTCAGTTGCAACACTTTTCCTTTTTTTTGCGACATTTGGCCTTATAAATATATTCGACACTATTGCGAAGTTTATTTTTCGACACCATCCCTGTCATTTAATACAAAGTGCGGTGAGAATAAAAGGATTGGTGGAAATTATTGTCGAGATGTAATAAAAATACGTTTATTCATCAATTACTACTCATAGCTGATTATCAGCTAGCCAGCTAGTGATCCAGTTTAATAGTAGACTTCAAATTTAATATAAATGAACTTTATGAAGAAGTCGTTGTGTGACACTGTGTTGAATGTCATCCAAATGTTCACGGTAAACTGTTGCGGGACTCAATCAAATTTTAAGGAAGCCTTTGTGATGTGCAATCCATATTGAGACGTTGAAATTAGATTATGTACAGTGTTTCTTAATCTTGTCTTTAATAATTCTCTCCGTCACCATGCAGAGATAAGAGACACCAGTTTTTAGTTGCACCTTGCATTGATAAGAGAGTTTTGATTTTGCTTCCTTTTACAAGGAGTAATATTTGGCGCCAAATATTACTCCTTGTAAAAATAAGCAAAATCAAGACTTATAAGTTATTTTAGCGTTTTATTGAAATTTGAGAATTTCCGAGAGTGATATTTGGCTTGCGCCAAATATTTCCGAGAAAGATATTTGGCGCAAGCCAAATATCACTCTCGGAAATTCTCAATTTCAATAAAACGCTAAAATAACTGCAAGAGGTAATGCAAAATTTTTTGAGCAGTTTTGAATCTTGCCGTAATTTTTTACGATTGATACTGCTGCAGAAAAAAGTATTTTTTTTTTTTACGATTGATACTGTAGCAGAAAAAAGTATTGGTCTGAACTTATGATTTAACTGAATGTATTTCGGCTAAAATCAGGCTCTTAGCGCTAGAAAGAATTTAGTGGACTAGTAGATTCATAAGCAAAACGTTAAACCGTTGTCTTAACATTAGCTACGGCATTTCTGCAAGTTTAACCTTACATTTATTAATAAATTAACAATACTCGCTGTTTTCTCTTTATGTCTTTGACACAAAGAAAACTCTCTTTTATCTTACAGCTTTTCTTGTTCAAGTCGAAATCCGATGGTACAGTCTTACATCCATTGTACCATCGACGGTGAAGAGTCTTACTCTTCCCATTATTAATCCTACTAGGGCATGCAACACTTGAATCAAAAAACTAAAGTTTAACGACTTTATTATGAGTGTTAAGATTTAAAATCTCCTTGGTAGTAATTAAACCTAAGCAAATAAAGTTTAATAATTAAAAAAAAAATAACGTTAAAAACAACATTAAGCGTTAAACGTTAGATATATTATACAATATATAAAAAAAACTTAAAACAAATAAAGTTAAATAACTACAAAAATATATATGTAGCGTCTACTTTATTGTCCTCAATATAAAAAAGAAGTCAAGATTTTTTTAAACTTGGTCCCCACCAAACAATAAAAGGAGATAAATTAAATCAAAACATTATTTTTTTTAGTAATATAAATAAAGCAAGTAAAATTGCAACGCTCATCACCAAATAAATTTAACTTACACCTAATCAACAAAACAATTTTACACAGTGTTAACTAATAGCCTGCAATTTTTTTTTATTTTTTATGACAAAATTAGCTAGCGTATTTGTAAAGTAAATATATATATTTATAACTTAATAATTCTTAACTTAAAATTAATTTAAATAAATATATATATAACTTAACTTAAAACTTTTACCCTTTAAATTTGATTTTATTTAGACAGACACGGTCGTAAATAAGTGGAAAGTTATTATACACAAGCGCAGTAAACCTTGGATATTTCAAGAGTTTTAAAAATGTTTACGGATACCGAATATAAAAAGTTTCTCATTGACAACGAGCTACTTTTTCTAATTTTTGACCATTAAATATGCATTTAGCCGTTTATTAAAAGAAGATTATTATAAAAGTAACTTCCAGTACATAATACAATGATTCAAATAAAATAAAAAACCTGTCAATATGAATAAAATGTAATTTCAGTAATAGCTACTTTACTGTGTTTTGTTTATTGTTTTCAAATCCTTTTTAAAAAATATTTGAGCGTAGAAATTTATTATTTTTTACTTTTTCAGATAGATAAACTTTTTATCTTTTTCGGAATGTTTACTAATATTAGTATTCAATTTTTTTTCAAGATTAAAAGATATTTTTTCCACATTAACTTTTTGTAAGCTGTTGCTAGGCTACTCTAAAGTCACATGGTGTGAGTTTTTAAGTGTTTTCACTAATATATATATATATATATATATATATATATATATATATATATATATATATATATATATATATATATATATATATATATGTATATATATATATATATATATATATATATATATATATATGTATATATATATATATATATATATATATATATATTTATATATACATACATATATATATATATATATATATATATATATATATATATATATATATACATATATATATATATATATATATACATATATATATATATATATATATATATATATATATATATATATATATATATATATATATATATATATATATATATATATATATATATATATATATATATATATATATATATATATATAATAATAATAGTAATAATAATAATAATAATAATAATAATAATAATAGCAATAATAACAATAATAATAAGAATAATAATAATAATAATAATAATAAGAGGTAGCTGTAACAACTGGTGTTAACAGTTGTGGAGCGCAATAACAGTTGATATTGCACTGTATCAGCTTTGCACAATTCCTAAATCTCTAAATCAAATTATCCTAAAAACAATTTTGTAACAAAATGTTTTGCAAATATTTGATTTATCAAGTTTGTTTTTGAACTGATTTATTGATTCTGCTTCTATTATGTCACTCGGTAGATTATTCCATGTGTTGACTATACGATTAGAGAAAAAATTTGATCTGATAGTATTCTTGCAAAATAGTTTTTTTAATTTGAATTTATGATGCCTCAGATGGGGGCCTTCTTGTGACGCGGTATAATTGTAGTTTGAAACCCATTTTACTTTATCAAACCCATGTTGAATTTTATACTGTTGGATTAGATCGCCACGTATTCGCCGTTCTTCTAGAGTTGTTAACTTCATAATATCTAATCTTTTCTCATATGGTATTTTTTTTAATGCTGGCGCTAACTTTGTGGCTCTTCTTTGGATTTTCTCAATTTTATCGATGTCTCGTCTTAAAAATGGACACCAAGCTTGAATCGCAAATTCAAGGTGTGGCCGAACAAATGTTACGTACAACTTTTTCACCATATGTGTGTCAACGTATTTGAACATTCTTCTTATAATACCAAGCACTGAGTTTGCTTTGCCAACCGCTGTATCAACTTGAGTTTTCCATTTTAAATCAGATTGTATCATTATACCCAAATCTCTTTCAGTTTCAGTAACTGATATGCTGTGATTTAAATTGGTGTCAATATCATGCATTATGAACAGACGATTAGGATTTTTTCTTCCAATATGCAAAATCTTGCATTTGTCATAATTAAATTCTGTTTGCCAAGTAGATGACCATGCCATGATATTGTCTATGTCTAATTGAAGTTTTTTAGCATCACATGAATTGCTTATTATGTTAATAATTTTACTATCATCGGCGTAAAGTTTCATGTTGTTATTCACATGATCCAGTATATCATTTATGAATAACAGAAATAGTAACGGTCCCAGAACTGATCCTTGTGGTACAACGCTGATAACTGGTAACCAATTTGATACACGGTCCTCAAGAACAACTCTCTGCTTCCTATTGCTTAAGAACTCTTCTATCCATTTTAGATAGTTGCCTACAATCCCATATGATTTTAATTTATGGACTAAACGTGAATGTGGTACTTTATCAAATGCTTTAGCAAAATCCAGATAAAGCATATCTATAGAACAATTATTTTCTAAAGCATCTGTGAGGATATCTAAGGTCTCCAATAAGTTAGTTGAGTAGCTTTTATTTTTTCTAAATCCGTGTTAATTTTCATTTAGTAAACCATTCGTCAATAAATAATTCATCATTTCGTCTCTAATGATTGATTCTAACACTTTACATGGTATTGATGTTAGTGAAATCGGTCTATAATTTGATACATCACTTTTTTCTCCTTTTTTAACCAAAGGAGTGACATTTGCCAGTTTCCATAACTCTGGTACTTTTTCTTCTTTTAGAGATTTTTTGAACATTAGTATTGTTCGCAAATGGTGCTATGACATTTGTTCATTACATATGGACTAATTCCATGTACACCAACAGATTTGTTGATATCTAATTGTTCTAATTTCTTTTCAATTGAGTCACGAGTGATCAGATTGTCTACATCTAATTGTATAGTCTTATTAGTTTTAGTTGTAACAAGTGGAGTATTATCTTTATTTTCATGAACAAAAACAGAATTGAAACTTTTATTTAAGATATTTGCAATTGCTTCTCTATTTGTATGAAGATAGCCAAATTCATCGAAAATTGACGTTATGCCTGATTTAATTTTATTGTTTGCATTCACATACTCATAGAAAACTTTAGGATTGTATTTTGACTTTTCAATAATCTTCTTCTCGTATTCGATACGGTTACGCTGAACAATTTTTTCGACTGATTTGCACTGTTGTTTGTATTGTTTTGATAAATCTGACGACTTGAAATTATTCGATATTAATTTCTTCCATAAATTTGCTTTCTCTCTAGTTTCTGCTTTTGTAAATTTGTCAATCCACGGTGTTAATTTCTTTTTATTATTAATACGTTTTGGTGTATATTTATTGGATAGCTCTTGATATTTTTTAACAAATATCTCATAACATCGATTGATATTTTTATTGTGGAACAGATTTAACCAATCAGTGTACTTGAACTCATCATTCATTCTATTAAAATTCCCTCTTCTAAAATTGAATGTTGATTTACCATATGATTCTTTTGTATTGATATGCGTTTGTAATTCATAATGCCAAAATAATACGTGATGTGCTTTATCTATGTTACCTAATGGTGGATTATGATGTATCAATGAAATACGTTCTGGTGCTTCTGTCAAAACTAAGTCTAGTGTACTGCCTTCTGATGACGATGCAGTTAAATTAAATGTACGGTTTATTACATTTTGATGTAAATAAACATCATTTATGCTATCCAAAAATTTTATTGCTGATGCATCATATATATATATATATATATATATATATATATATATATATATATATATATATATATCATATATATATATATATATATATATATATATATATATATATATATATATATATATATACATACATACAGATATTTATATAAATTAGAAAAAACACTTATCTAATTTTGTCTTCAACAGGCTATTATTGACTAAATCTTCGGTAGGTTCATCAGAAAGAACCTGATGATAAACTTACAGAAGGAGAAACATCTTGTCAAAGACAAAATTAAATAAGTGTTTTTACTAATTTATTATTGCTCTGTTCTAGCACTCTGTTTGTAGAATACACATAATATATATATATATATATATATATATATATATATATATATATATATATATATATATATATATATATATATATATATATATATATATATATATAAGTACGTGGGTATCTGGCTTTTTACGGCACCGATTTTAAAAATAAAAACTTTAATTTATGGACTAAACGTTTCATGGTCATCTACTTGGCAAACAGAATTTAATTATAACCTTTTTTTTCACAGCGTGCACGAAGTCGATGTGGTAAATATGATATATTCATCTTTTTTTTTAGAATTTGATAGCAGCTTAGACTTTATTAATTAATTAGAATGTTTTATGTTGAATAAATTATGTTTTTTTTTAACAATTAATAATTTTTTCGGTGATTTTATTTCTATTTAAAATTTCGCTCCTGTTCTAGAAGTTCATTGATATTGAAGGCATGTTGGTACACTTTTAATATTTTCCAGTCAATATGTATAAATCAATTTTCTATGTGCCTGCCAAATTTAAATTAAAAAAAAAAACATAAACAGATACCCTACTTTTCCACCCAGTGGAGGTACCATTTCCACCTCTTTTACTGTTGCTGTTACTGTTACACTTTATTAAACTATTACTGTTACTGTTACTTCTTGATATAAATTCTGTTTTTTTTTTACAGTTACCAGTGATTTTGATTAGATTTTAAAATTTCATTTCTGTTCTGCAGGTGCATTAATATGGAAGGCATGTTGGTACACTTTTAAAATTTTCCAGTCAACTGTATAAATCTATTTTCTGTGTGCCTGCCAAATTTCATTAAAAAATATTAATGAGCACACACCCTACCCTTCCGCCCAGTAGAGGTATGTATTTCCACCTCCGTTTCATAGGGGATGTGTGTGTGCGTGTGGGGGGGGGGGGGATTTTATTAGAACTTTCATTAAAAAGTTTTACTTTTGTTAAACAGTTTTTATAAACTTTTATAAACTTTTATATACTTTTATTATTAAGAATATTGTTGATTTTTTTTTAATATTTGTATAATTAGTTACACAAAAACAAGTATATTTAGGTGATTACACTGTAAATTTTTTTTTATTGCTTACTCTTTTACACACCAAAATTAGTTTCAAAGCAAAATTCTGCTAAATATAATTTAAAATGCTGAAATCAAAATTAAGTGACACTTTTATATGGTGATTCAGCATAAAATGTAAAAAAAAATTAAAAACAAAAACAGCATTTTCTCAGTTTTTTTCCATAGAATTTACCATATAACCTTAAGCTATAAATGATATATAAAAATTATATACATTTTTTATCTATATGAATAATGATAAATGTAGCTATACATTTTTTATGGAATAATAGTGATTTTTTGAATTAGTTAATTATGTTTAAAAGCTGACCCCATTAAATAGTAGTATTATGATTGTTGAATTTAATTTAGTGCATCATGGGACCTAAAAAGAAAATATTTCTATTTTATTGTAAAGCTAAACAGTATTTAGCTTGTAATTTTCCACTACCAACTCATTTAAATATTGGCTGTAGAAATGGACAGGTACTGCATATATTGGCAACCAATAACGATTCATATAAAGTAACTGTAGAAGTAATTGATAAGTATTTTAACATCAAAATTTGTAATAATCAGATTCTGCAACTAGTTAGAACATCAAAAAACTTTGTAAACCATTTTTCACGAGATTCAAAACAGCTTATTGACATATGCAACATGCTCTTTGCATACCAAATAACAACATATGCTGTGGCACAAACATCGCAATCAAGTGCAACCTCAATTCACATTGCTATGTGTTCTTCATTTTCATCTTGACAAATCAGTGTTTCATCTGTATCAAATAGTGATCACTTATCTCTTTTATCTGGTCCTGCTTTAGAGACCTCTTCTTATGAACCACTATCCAGGTTGAGAGCTGACCAGTTGAGTCCCAGAAAAAAGGTTATGAGAAAGAAATTAACCATTTTGGCAAACAAAATGGCAATTAAGAAGAGAAAGCATAATGAGGATCTTAAAGATTTTAGAGATAAGGCAAAGGCTAGACCATACAAATTAAAATATCTAAATCAAATTATTACTCCTAAGGAAAAGATAATTTATCAACTTAAAAAAAAATAAAATAAAAGTTTTTAAATTTACAGTTGAAAAAACTTCAAAATCAAATTTTTTGTTTTAAACAACAGCTAACATTCACTGAAACCAAGTTTTCTCATCAAAATGCAATGTTATGCCAACAACTTGCTTACAAAAATTCTACAATTCTTGTACTGCAAAATGAGATAATATATTTTTTTTCCAGTCTCATTTTTACAAAATCAGACTGGAAGAGTTGGAGGAAATACAGCTAGTAACACAAAACATCAAAACTGAAAAATGCTACTCAGCAGATATTAGAACACTTACATACAACATGCTTGTGTGTCAAGAAGCACTGTTATTGGGAACATAACTAATACGATGAGTGATAGAGTTGCAATAAACCATGCAACAATCACACAGTTAAACCTTGTTTAGCAGAAATCATTAAATGAACCAAACTGTTACCTTCACCCCTTGGATACAATGACTAGCTCTTGCAAGTCTTTACTAAAAGCATTAGAGATTTCAAAAGAAAAACTTTTTGGAAGAGACTGCATTACAGCAAACATTGTTGTATAGCTGAACAAATTTCGCTACAAAGATGCAAAAGGTACTTATAATTATTTTATTTTAATATAGCATAGTTTTGTGAATAAAATTACGAGTTAAATTAAATTTAATATTATAATTATTCCATGTTTTTATTTCACATACTTCTTGCAATCGCCAAACTAATTTTCTTTATATTATGTTATTTATTTATTTTTTATTTATTTAAAAGACAGACTTTTGCTTACATGAATTGATAGATGTTAGTGTTAATTAAATACAATAAGTCAGTACATTCTAAACATATGGCATCTGCCATTACCAGATAGTTATGCTATGACTTTTGATATGATAACTTTTTTATAATCATAATTTGTAATCAAACCTATTTTATTTCAGGTTAAAAAGTACTGTGGATGTTTGTCTTAAAGTCCTCAAGATTATATTTATTTAGTAATAACAGTTAGATGTTAATTTATTATACAGTAGTTACTTGTTAGCCTTAATTTTTTTAAATTTTTCTTTTAAATCTTATCTATATTTGCAAGTTTACAAAACATGATGAAAACTACACAATTGCTTTGATGGATGTTGGTCTTCTTCAATTTCAATATTAAATTGGTTAGATCATATTTATTTAGAGATTGTTTATGTTTGTTAATGTGTTTTTCAGTTATTGTGCTAAATATCTAATGTATTTTTATTTTTCTGTGATAACAGTTATATATTTATTAATTATCTGGGACACATAGGATATCCTAATTAAATATAAATGAAATACCTAGTGATATTTTTTTAATATTTTTTTTTAGTATTCTAATGAGCAAAGTTTGATCAAAACGAGGGGGTTATTAAATTTATATAGTCATAACTTTCAAACACTAAAATAAGATTAGATGAAATTGAAAAACTGTTGATATATTTAGTATAAGGTAAAGAAACTAAACATTTTATTAAGTCATTGCCATCATGTTTGGGCAGAGACAGCGAGCGTGAGAATTAAATTTTTTTTTAATTCGATTCAAAACATTGAAGTTTAGAGGGAGCCTAATATTTATATATATGTCCAGGACATGATATTAAACTAGTTTTGGGGTCGGTAAGACTTGTTAGTAGAAGTAAAGATATATTATCACGGGGAAGATATAAAATCCCAACTATGATGTGGTATGGGTAGGAGGAGATCGTGAATATTGGCTTAAATCTTTTAAGTGATTGCTATGATAAAAATACTCAGCCTTTAGTTTGAAGCAAATTTTACATTGTTACACACACACACACACACACACACACAGATATATATATATATATATATATATATATATATATATATATATATATATATATATATATATATATATATATATATATATATATATATATATATATTTATATATATATTGCTGATTTTTTTTATAAAACAAATTCAAAATAAAATAAATTGAAAACGGAAATGCTTTTATTTTTTTATTTTTAATATTATAAGTAAAATCTATATGCATTATGAAAATCCAAAATAAGATCTAAACATTATGATTTAGATAAAAACAATGAAACATTATATTAATTTAAAAAAAAAGATTAGACAAAAGTAAAGAATATATTTCAAATAATGTTATCAAAACAATACTTTAGAAAAGAAAAACCATAAAAAAAAGCATTTCAATATTTTGCAGAACCACCTTTCTCAAATAAGCATTGAAAAAGGCAATTTTCTAAAATTTCAATATATCTATCAGCATGAAGTCGACCTTCAAATAATCAATAATATCTAAGTCCTGCATAACTCATGCAAGCCCAAATGCGTACACTGCAACTACCTTGCATATTCGTTTTCATGTACAATTCAAATCAACTCACTTTTGAGGTGATCGGCGTAACATAACACGATATTCTCACATACCTAAACATTCATTTTGTCTGAGAATATAACATTTTACTACTTGCAATTAGGCCGATTTTTATTTTGATTGCACCATGCAATTCTTACTTTTTGCTGTTTATTTGATAAAAATTTTCTGTCAAGTTTCGTCAAGCCAATCAATAAACGCTTATCGCATTGTGTTGTTATAATTGGCCAACCAGATTGTCCCAATCCTTAATTTTATCTGTTTTAGTATAACATTTTTTAATTAAATGCAACAACTAAATATTAAATATTTAAATTATTGGCTATTTGATGATGAGTCCTTGGTTTTAAAGAAAAATTGATTTTTAACATGTTTTTTCAGAGATTCTTGATCGTGATTTTGAAATTTTATACTGCATTTCTCCACTCCTTATGAGGCTTTTTTAATTTCTAATTTAGGGTAAGGCGGGGCGAGTTCGTCATGTTTTACTTTAACAAAATGAATTCGCATATAAATAAATGAACTTTTCTAGTTTAAAAACTTTTTTTTATTAATTAGGGTCTCTATTTTGTTAATGTATTGAATCAAAATGAATTCTAAAGTTACTTTAGCGTATAATTTGATTTTTTCATCATCAAGTCATGAGGGGCGAATTCGTCAATTACGGGGCGAATTCGTCAGTACAGCTAAACTAATTTAAAAATTCGTGACTCGGGCGATAGACGAAATTCCTTTCTAGTGGTAAAGGCAACTTACCTAGGAGAAAAAAACTTTGACATAAAACATTTTTGAGGTCACAGTAGGATGATTTCCCTAATCTAGAAGTAAACCTAGAAGTTGCGAGTTCGATTCCCACCGCGTCCCTGGTAGTACTGCGCTCAACTTGTTTTTCTCTCAACTCTATAACTCCGAAACACGAACCTTGATCGTCAAGGTTCGTGTTTCGGAGTTATAGAGTTGAGAGGGTTGTAAACACAACTAAAGTAGCCTCCTCGACTGCAGTGGCCTAGGGTAAAAGGACATCAAAAAGGACATCTAAAAGGACATCAATTGTTAAACTTTTTCCAAGAAAATATCAAATAATGATTTTGGCATAAATGAAAACCGTATAACCGCGCTAGCGCAAAAAATAGCACGTTAAAGCAACAAGAAATCATATCACTACTATGACTATTTAAATAACAAAAATCATATCACTACTATGACTATTTAAAAATTTACAAGACGTTTATATGTTCATTGCACACAATTTGCACATGTATCAACTCCAAAACATCCTTTGCATGCCCACTGATTGCAATTTAAACATTTAAGCCAATCTTCACTTGCTTCTGCCCAAACAGCTGCACAAACACAACAAAAGTCAGTGTTATTTTTTAGAATAAAACTTGAAGAACTTGGGTGATCAGAATCAGCTGAAAAAAAAGTCTTTTTTGATTTGGTTTTAACTGATTTATCGTGATCCTTTTTTGACTTCTGTTTAACACTGACCACATTTTTTATTGCAGCCTTTTTAGCAGGAGGCTCTTTTATTAACTTAACATTACCTGGTGATGTAATAAGAGCAATGTGGCGTTTTGAATGAGTAGGTTTCCTTTTTTTTCAGGAGAAGGTATAATAGTCCTTAAAATAGATAAATTTTGGTCTCCCTGGTGAATTGTTGCTTATTAAAAACCTCTGCTTTTTTATATTCGAAATCTTTTACTGGGTTTCTTAGGGGATGCAAACCACAATGGTAAAATGCATTAACAATCAATCCTCTTTTTGTGAGTATATTTGGCCATATTTTGTTAAAAATAATGTGAAAGTTGCAACGAGGCAAAGAAATATCATCATTTTCAGCTAAGTAATTAGACAAGGCTTCAGACCACATATGTTTAACTACTTTATTAACATGTGTGTCAAGTGGTTGAAGGCGATGTGTACTATGAGGTGGAATGCATATTATTTCAATATCCATCTTTATTGCTAATTCAATCGCTTCAATAGTCACATGACTTTTGTGGCCATCCAAAAATAACAATACTTTTTTCCCATTCACTTTTGTACAAAACTCATTAAAATGATGTAAATAAGCAATAAAAATCTCTTGATCAATATATCCACTTTGACTACAATGCACTTTTGTACCCAAAGGAAATTTAGATGCATCTGGAATCTTTGTTCCCTTAAATAGGAAAAATGGCCAGGTATGTTGTTAGTGTGCCACGTTCACCAATAGTTAACTTTTGTAACTCATGAGAACCCTTTAATGCTATTACCTTAACAGAGACATTTGGCACAGATGAAAGGCCAGTTTCATCACAGTTATAAATCAAATTTGGATAATTTTTTATGTCAAGCTGTTCATAAAAAGGTTGTAAATCGTTTAAAAATGTCTGAACGCGATTCTCATTAAATGCTTCTGCTCTTGCTCGAGAAAGCCCTTCAGGAATTCTTAGTGTCAACTGAGTATGCCTTTTTCGGAATGAGAGAAACCAATCACGTGATGCCAAACATTTATTATGCCAACTTTTTGGAATGGACTTCTGTAATAAATGACGTCTACACAAGCTTTTGGCATAGAAATAAGCAGCAGATCTTAACCACATTATTGTGAGAGGAAACCCTCTATCAGCCATATAAA
This sequence comes from Hydra vulgaris, assembly GCF_022113875.1. Classification (NCBI taxonomy): domain Eukaryota; kingdom Metazoa; phylum Cnidaria; class Hydrozoa; order Anthoathecata; family Hydridae; genus Hydra; species Hydra vulgaris. Next base: position 22,348,667 of record NC_061162.1, on the reverse strand, counting down.
GCAGCCTTTGAACAAGAGTTTCTTCTTGATTTTTAAAGAAAATTGTTTTACCACCTATAGAACGTGTTTGATGTTTTCCCCGTAATTTATCAATCAACGTTGTACGTGGAATATTAAATTGTTTTGCTGGAGTTGATATAGTTTCTCCATCTATAATGGTTTGCAGAGCAGCCTGAAAAATTTCTGCATTATAATTTTTTTGTCGCTTTGGTTTATAATTACGTACCATCTATACATTTTAACATGAAAAATAATGTTATTAAAATCTACCATAAGTAATAATACATTCTTAGTTTTTTTTATATTGGTATATATATAAATAAATATATATATATATACAATATGTATATATATATATATATATATATATATATATATATATATATACACAAAAAAAAAAAAAAAAAAAAAAAATATATATATATATATATATATATATATATATTCCAATGAATGATACATTTGTTTATAATAAATACTACAAAAAATACTTATAACAGATATTTTATACTGTACACACATTTTATACTATATACTTACTATTTACTTTTTACAATATATAATAGTTATACTAAATAGTATAACATTATATATATTTTTTAAAATAGAATAAGATCTTTGCTATATAATATATAATAAAAGTTTTATTTTAATGTAAAATTAGTAAATAATATTAACTATTCTAATAATATTTATTGAATTTCAATAATATTTTAACAATATTTAATACTTATGCATATTTTAAATATGTATAAAAATAGGCAGTGGATAGCCTAAAAATATATAACATATATGTTTTATATACTTATTATTTACTGTATATATATTTCAGACTATACATTATAATAAGTTTGTTTACATGTTTCACATCAAAGTCGTGTTTATAATTAAAACTTCAAAAAAGTTTTAAAAGCTAACTGTAAATTAATATATTCTGAAGAGCCTTTCTCTTATAAATGTCTAAAGCTTTGGAGCGCATTTTGATCACAATTTGTTTTTCTTTAAAACGGCGCTTGGTAGTTTAAAAATTTGCATGATGATACAACCTAATTTATTTTTCGTATTAACTTTTCTTCATCGACGAAGTTGCCCCTCATTTGAGCATGTGCTAACAATCATTACGTGACGATTCCAAAGGCAAAAACATAGTAACTTAAATTATTATTTAAAAACTACTGACATCAATCAATCAAAAAATATATACTTTGTGGTCAAAACATTGCGTATTTTGATAATTTTTTGACGATAGGCATTTAAGCAGAAAAATATTTTTTCAACTTCAATGTTTATTTGCAATAATTAAAGAATAATCGGAGGTAAATATATAAAACATTTATTTAGTAATATTCTACAAATATCTGTTGAAAAAGTTTCGAAAAAACCTAGTTAATAGATTTCTTAGTTTTTATGCATTATTATTTTAAAGCTGAGTCGCATAAGTGACGAATTCACCCCGCCTTACCCTATTTGTGTTTTCATCAGTACTATTTCAAAATTAAAAATTATCAAAGAAAACCATCAGTATATTAAACAAATTTCAAACATTAACAAAAAAAAACAAAACAAAAAAAAAACAGCTTATGTTATAAAGTTACATATAACTAGGGATACAAAATAAATTTTATGGAAACTACATGTCAAATAAGTAGTAAACATGATACTTATTTATTAAAATTAATAAAATATTTAAAAAATTAAATAGTTATTAAAATAGTTTTAATCAAACAGGATATTTAAAAAAGTATGCTCTAATTTATGGTTATATATATATATATATATATATATATATATATATATATATATATATATATATATATATATATATATATATATATATATATATATATATATATATATATATATATATATATATATATATATATATATATATATATATATATATATATATATATATATATATATATATATATATATATATATATATATATATATATATATACTATATATATATATATATATATATATATATATATATATATATATATATATATATATATATATATATATATATATATATATATATATATATATATATATATATCTTTAGTGTTGACATCGTGTATAAGAGTATATGTTATATTAGTCAGAAAACATCAATTAATACGAATTCTCTTAATACAATTAATAATTTATTATCAGAAATTTTCGCTGGATTATGGTTACCAGCATCATCAGCTCGTAAAAATTATACAATAAATTTTTTTTTTTTTTTTGTAACGTTAGAAACAGTTTAAAATTAACTGACGTCAGCAGTTGAATGGCTTCTTTCTTGCTTACGTAAAAATGTAAAAAACGGAGTTCAAAATTTAGTTTTCACAAGCTGACCGTTATCTAAATTAATTCCGCCATGAATAGGTGAACATTGGAACCTCAGTATTTCTAGAGCTTCGTACACTTTTCGATCAAATTTTTTTGTTTCAACTTTAATTGTTTTTACGTTTTCCCACATTATTTCCTGTGAGCAAAACTTATTATGGGTGGCTATTGCAGATTGATACTGTTTCCCCTTTTTAGATGTTGTTGAGTCCGAGTCCTAATTTGAAGTTTAGTTTCGCCTACGTATCTCTTTGAGCATTTGCATTCAATCAAATAAGTTCCGGGTTGACTGTTTTGTGGTAATTTAGTTTTGTTTTTTGACGTCAGTAATGTTTTTAAATCTGGACTTGATTTGAAGACTACTCTATAGCCAGCTTTCCGAAATACTTTCCTCCGAAATACTTTTGGGGATAGCGATGGTATCCACGGCAACGATACAGTTGGGATGTTAAGAGAGTCTGATTGAATTTTATTGACTTTTAGAGACCGTTTATTTCCAATTAATTTTGCAATCCGTTTAAGTTGGTATATGTTGTACCCATTTTCGTTAAACATTTGAATAAGGAAATTAATCTCATCCTGTAAATATAAATTACTGCATAAAAAATAAGCTCTGTGAACGTAACCTTTAAATATTGCGTTTAGAACCTTAGGGTCATGATTTGAGTGATGTTTAATTTGGATATTAGTTATGGCTTCCTTTCTGTAAACTTTAAACTCGTATTTTCCTTTGTTATTGTTTATTATGGTTAAATCGAGGAAGTTTAGAGTTCTATTTCGCTTTCAGTTTCGATCGTATTTTGTATTGCAGGGTGTTGTTTGTTTAAGATAGTTAGAAATTGTTCTGCTTCTTGAGTGTTGGAAAATCTAGCGTGACTATCGTCGACATATCTTAGATAGGATTTTAGGTCAAGAGGAGGGTATACTGCCATTGAAATTTTGAAAGCGTTTTGTTCATGATGTTGTATAAATGAATCTGCAAGTACGACGATGAATGAAAGACCTATAGAACCAAAATTCTCAAGTTCATGGATTTCGTTGTTCCAAAGGAAATAGCAACGGTGTAAACAAAGCTCTAGAACAAGAACAAGATGTTTGTTTTCCTTTTTCAAAATTTACATATAATCATATAACAACAATAATGATAATAATACTATCTACAATAATAGAAACAATATAATTATAATAAAATATAACTAATAAGAATAAATTTAAATAGTTATTTGAAAAGGAAGGAGTTTGAACTCTATGAGTTGTTTTGTTTCAGATGTAGTAAGTTTGGTAGCACATTTATAGGAATCATCTTTATTTAATTGGTCTATGAGAACTAAAGTGGCTTCCTTTAGTGGTATTGATGGATACAAGTTTATTACATCAAATGAAACTTGAACCTCGTTTTTGTCAATCTCCCATGAATTTGCTTTACTAATAAAATCAAAAGAATTTTTCAGACGTGTTTGGTTTTTGTTTAAGACAGGTTGTATTTTCTTTACTAAATAGTTCGATATTTCATAATTAGGAGTGCCGATAGTTGATACAACTATTCTCATTGGATAGGATTTTTCAGGTTTGTGAGCTTTAATTAGACCATACATACGAGGGGGATGGGATCATTTGGATATATACTATCATATTCCGTTTTTGAAAATCATTGTTTTTTTATTAAGTTGTGAGAGATAAGTCTTAGTTTTAATAGCATAACTAGATATGGGATCTTCACTTAAAATTCTCGTTGGGCCAATTTGTTCGCGAATTTTTTCCAAAGCTTTATCGTGTTCAATTCTTACAAAACCATTACCCTTATCAAACGGATATATATCAATAATTTTTCAAATCATTAAACTGTTTCTAACGTTACAAAAAAAAAAAAAAATTTTATTGTATAATTTTTACGAGCTGATGATGCTGGTAACCATAATCCAGCGAAAATGTCTAATAATAAATTATTAATTGTATTAAATTTTATTAAGAGAATTCGTATTAATTGATGTTTTCTGACTAATATAACATATACTCTTATACACGATGTCAACACTAAAGATGTTGTATTTTGATACAATAAATATAATATGCACACAATTTTATTGCATACAAGTTGTATATAATATATGGTTAAATAATTATTTTGTAATATGTTATATATACTATACTATATAGTTTATATTGCCCATATGATAAAACCAAATATAAATTAAATGCAAACAAGTCACATAGTATATAAATAATGTAACATAATAAACTGCTATACAATTTGTATATAAATATTTTATGTTACATAGTTTATAAGTAACTTGTGGACTTTGTAGCCTATTATATACATTATAATCATTCACATATAATTATGTATATATTTTTTAGCTATATGCATGAATGTAAGTGTACATCTATCTAGATAGATGTACACTTACATTCATGTTATAATTTATAAATGTATGATAGATAGATATTTATCTATCATACATTTATAAATTAAGACAAAAGTAGTGTTAGGGGAACTCTATTTTTGTTCAGAAAAAAATTGAATACTCAGATCTGAAAACAATTTCAAATCAAAATAAGACTGTTTTAAATAAAAAAGTAAAAATTAATAAATTGTTACGCTCAGATTTTTTTAAAAAGGGTTTTGAAAATGTAAACAAATCACGCTTTTAATATTTAGATAAATGTAGCAAAAAATCAGTCTCTTTCTAGAAAGAATTTCTTCGAAGAATTCTTCGAAGCATATCTTATTAAGCATGTGTTATCTAAAACATTCAATCTCACTTATGTTATCTTATCCGCTAATTCTCTCTGGTTCGTTACTCTTAGTGTTTTTATATTATTATACCAATTTTTAATGATTTTTATTTTTTTAACTTCTTTCGTTTAGTTTGCTATCTTTATTATTTCTGTCTCCATCTTTTTTATTTTTTATTAGTTTATGTTTGGTTAGTTGTAATATATAATAATATTTTAGTTTTTTGATTTATTTGTTTATTTTGTTAAGGTGTCACTCCACTGACTAGTTTTATACTATATGAGTGATAACGAACCTAATTTTGTAAATTATTACTAAATTTTTAATTTTAATATTATGGTTAAATAAATGGGTAAAAAAAAACCTTAGTTTTTTATATGATAAAACATCTTTATCTTGTTTTTATCCCTTTTTTTTAAGGGAAATAAAATTGAACTAGGAAATTACCAACTTGTCTTTAACATCGGTTTTGTGCAAACTAATGGATTGTTTGATTAAAGAAAACCTAGTATTTTGCTTAAATAGCAAAAAACTAATTAATCCGAACCAGCATGGATTTGTTTCTTAAAAATGTTCTACCACTAACTTGTTGGAAACTTACTGGAAATATAAACTTAACATCTAAGGATACCGGTAGATATTATTTACTTTAATTTTGCCAAAACATTTGATAGGGCTCCCATACAAATATTATTTATAAGTTAGACAAATATAAGATAGATAATCAATTAATAAAATGGATTCGTGCTTTTCTGATCAATAGAAAACAAAGAGTTTTACTAGGAGATTAAACATCGAATTGGATACAGCTAACTCGTGGAGTACTTCAAAGCTCGATGCTGGGATCCGTACTATTTGTTTTATTCATTAATGATAAGTTGGACAATATTACATGTCACTTCAAACTGTTTACAGATGACATAATGATATTAGCTGCTGTTTCTAATGAAACAGACCATTTAGATTTACAAAAAGATGTTGATAAAATAAGGAAAAGGGCTAAAACATGGTCTATAATTTTAAACGAAAAAAAATGTAATGTAATGCACTTTGGTCAAAATAACCAGAATTGTAGCTAAGAGCTATCTGAAAAGACTTGGGTGTTGTTCAGAAAAAACCTTAAATGGAAGGAACATATTAAAACTGTAACTTATAAAGCAAATCGTTTTTTAGGATTAATAAGAAAAGCAATAACAGAATCGTAATAAGACAGTAGAAAGTATACAAAGTAATAACAGAATAGTAATAAGACAGTAGAAAGTATACAAAGAAGAGCGACATAATTTATGTCGTTCTTTTTTGTATACTCTCTACAGTTTTAATGTCACCTTTTAAATACGGACACCAGACAGGCACTGCATATTTTAAGTGAGGTCATACTAATTAATAATTTATATCATAAATTTTTAATGAGTTAAGAAACTACAGCTATGAAGACCGGCTAAAAAGATTAGGAATTATGCTTTTAGAAACACGAAGAGCAAAGAGTGATATAATATATCAATTATTCAAAAATTTGAAGAAATTGTATTCAAAAACTCATCATTCTAATGAAAAACCTAAGTTAGCAAATCTTAATAAATGGCTGCAGAACGAGAGCGTCGTTTCTCGTTCTGCAGCCATTTGCTGGTATACTTATGCAACATCAATTGTAAATAAATTCGAAGAATTTAAATTCGCAATTGATAAATATAAACCTCACATAACTTGGGTCACTGAAACATGGTTTAAAGAAGACTCGCTTTTTTAATTTGAGTAACTATTCATTATATATTCATCATAGTAGTTAATGTTGCCATACAATACCAAAACTAGCTTTTAATTGTCAAAATTACAAATATATGAAAATCTTTTTTGACAACATAAACTGGACTCTGTTATTTTATGACAAAATACTCGATCAAATCTATGATGTATTTTATATTACTATAATATCGCAATTGAAAAATTTGTTCCATATTCCTTCACACGTCCTCGTGTTAATCCGTGGTCTCATAAACATATTGTCAATCTAGCTCGAAAAAAGAAAAACCATTTTTACTTTAATTGTGCCCGTGGATGGAAACGAGAAAAAAAAATTAATGTGTATAAAGCACTAAAAAACTCTCTCAAACTTGAGGCGAAAAAAGCAAGATATGAATTTGAAAAAAACCTAGTTTCCAGAGCAAAACTATGCCCGAAGCTTCTATATCAATACATCAACAACAAGCAAAATATAAACAACCGCATCCAATTACTTCAAGATACGAATGGTTTTATCTGTAAAGATCTTCTTAACATTACTAATGTCTTAAATACTCACTTTCATTCGGTATTTTTCAAAGAGGATTCAAATCGAACTCCTGAATTTGATTTAAAAATATTTACATCTCAAAACCAATAGATAAAGATAATATATCATTTAAATATAACAAAATATTACAACTTTTGAACAACGTCGATATAAACAAATCTGTTGGTTAGTGACAAGGTCCACCCCAGAATTATTAAATAATACTCGTCATCAGCCTATCCAATCATACTAATATTTAAAGAATCTTTAGCTTCCAACAAAGTGCCGAAGAAAGCGAATGTAACTCCTATTTTAAAAAAAGGTAATAAACTCATGCCAGAAAGCTGTAGACCTATTTTGCTGACGTCTATTATCTGTAGACTTTTTGAGTCAAAAATACGCAAAGAAATTTTAGACCACCTAATAACGAGTAATCTTAATATACAACAACATGGATTCTTGCCTAGAAAATCATGTATAACAAACTTGTTAGAAACTATCAATTTTCTATCAACTTGTATGGAGATTAATAACTTAGCTGATATTACTTAGCTAGACTTTTCTAAAGTAACATTGATAAAAGGTGTTTAAAGTTCTCTACACTACACTTGTCCGTCCACATCTTGAATACAGTATCATTGTATGGTCTCCTTACCTTAAAGGAGATATATCTGTATTAGAAAGAGTACAGAGGCTAGCAACTAAGCTAATTCCCTCTCTTAAATAGATGACATGAAGAAAGGCTCATGAGTTTAAATCTAACAGCACTTTCAACTCGGCGTTTAAGAGGTGATTTGATACAAATTTTTAAAATCATCAATAAAATAGATAATATAAATCTAATCTTACACGGATATAACTTCTTAGAGCAAATAAAAATAAAAAATAATTAGATTAAGACACGCAGACACAACTTTAGATACAGAGCCGAACTTACTAAAAGTGCTTCCAGACAAAACTATATCCTTAATCGAGCAGCAACTGCATGGAATGAACAACCGGATGAAGTAGTCGATTCTCTTAACTTAAATGAATTTAAAAACAATCTTGATAAGCATCAACAAAAGACTATAATTTAGTGAGGCCGTGGCGCAGTGGCAAAGCGCTTGCTTTATATAATTTATTAAGATTTATAAGCAGGAGATCCAGGCTCGAAGCGAGCTCTGGACATATTTTCGCGTCACGGAAGGAAGGAGGCGTGAACTTCCTGATTAAATGCACTTTCGCGGTGCTCTGTGACAAGAACGTTAGGTCTTCTTGGGGCACCTAAATAACAAAAAAAATGTTATGATTGGCTATTTCAGGGTGTAAATCACACTTGCTGCATTAATACAGTCACATCTTTATTATTAGATAAAATATAATAAAAATAAAATTAAAAACTATCAATTGCATAAACCCTTTAAATAACAACCAACTGCAATTAAAAAATCAGCACTCTTTTATGTGCTTTCGTTTAGCACCACTTCACTTTATCACTTTAATCTTTGTTCTATATCGCTCTCCTTCATCTCAAGACTGCGCTCTTCTTGATGTTATTTCTAAACATATTAACCAAGCCATGTCTCTTTATCCATCAGCCAATATTGTTGTTGTTGGTGACTTTAATGTTCATCACACTGAATGGTTTGGCCTTAGTGTCAGTGACTCTGCAAGCATAAAACCCACAACTTTTCCCTTTCTCAATCCCTAACTCAAATAGTCAACTTTCCAACTCGCTTTCTAGACAACCAAAATCCATTACCTTCGCTACTTGACTTATGTCTTGTTTCTGATCCTAGTCAGTGCTCAGTTTCTCCACATTCACCTGTAGGTATTTCTGATCATAGTTTGATCTCTCTGATCATAGTTTGGTCATTCTTTTTTATCATCAGAATCCCTTTATCAACGTACATCTTACAACTACTTTGAAGCTGACTGGGACTCTTTCCGTGATTCTCTTAGAGATGGCTCTTGAGTAGAAATCTTTCGTCTTCCTGTTAACAAATGTGCTTCTTACATAACTTTGTGGATTCAGGTTGGCACGGAATCCTTTATTTTCTCTCGACAATTCCTGGTCAAGCCTCACTCTTCTCCATGGTTTTCCTCTCATTGTGCTGGTGCAATTGCCAATCGAAACCATTACTTATCTATCAGCCAAATGATTCTCTAGAAAACAGACGTCTGTTTATTATTGCTAGGAACCATTGTAAAAAGGTTTTGTCTAACTTTTGTATCTAAAGTGATTTCCTGCTTGGACTCTTCTACAGCTTGTGGCCCGGACGACATACTTAATATAGTCTTGCAGAAGTGTTCTCCGGAGCTGTCGTCTATCCTTTTAAAACTATTCAACAAGTGCTTATCAGAGTCTTGTTTTCCAGCCTGATGGAAAGCAGTATCTGTCATCCCTAATTTTTAAAATTCTGGAGAGCGATCCGACTCGTCTAACTACCGTCCCATTAGTCTGCTTCCTATCATAAGCAAGGTTTTTGAATCTTTAATTAACTAACACTTATTCTCTAATCTTAAATCTAATAATTTACTTTCTACTCATCAATAAGGATTTCAATCTTCTCGTTCTACGGCTGATTTGCTAACAGTAATAACCGATATGTTTTATTGTGATAAAGGCGGAGCGGTTAAGATCATTGTTCTTGATATTTCTAAAGCGTTTGATAAAGTTTGGCATGCTGGTCTTCTCCATAAGCTTTCTTCTTACGGTTTATCTGGAAATATCTCTAAGATTATTGAATCCTTCCTTTCCAATCGTATATTAAAAGTTTTCCTTGATGGACAGCACTCTTCTTCTTGTTTTGTAACCTCAGGGGTTCCTCAAGCTTCAATCTCTGGCCCTATACTCTTTTTAATTTACATCAACGATCTTCCAGATATTCTCACTTTTAAGGTGTCATTGTTCGCTGATGATACTACCATTTATTCTTGTCATGGTAAGAAGCCAACTCTCTCTGATTAATTGGAGGGGGCATTTGAGCTTGAAAAGGATCTCACTTCTGCTTTAGCATGGGGCTCACAGTGGCTGGTGAACTTTAATTCAGATAAAACTTTTTTTCAGCCAATCGTTATCGCAATAATTAAGACCATCTACTAAAAATCATAATCGTGTTAACGTCATTCAAATAAGTCTCATTCTTTTTCTGTGACTGTTCCTAAGTGCTCCAAAAACTCTTATTCGTCTAGTTTTTTTCCTCGAACATTAGTTCTTTGAAATTCGCTTCCTTCATCTTGCTTTCCCGATTCATTCAATTTGCAATCTTTTAAGTCGTCTGTCAATCGTTATCTTGCTCTAAAATCTTCATTTTTCTCTTTCAGTAACTTCAATCACTAATTAGTGGTTGCTTGCAGCTTTGTTGGAAGCGAAGATATTAAAAAAAAATATATCGTTCTGTCGATTTGGGATAAATTCAGACAGATCTAAAAACATTTTCACATAAATATATAACTAATTACTTTATAGTTATTTATTTTATATCACTCTTTTTTATATCGCCTTTCTTATCATATTTTTTAAAAGTTTGGCTTTTAAATATCATGACGAACCAAGTAAACTTTATTTCTAGAATTCTTATCTTCCTAAGCGTCTTTTTTCCTTGTTTATATTTATCAAGGTACGGACGTTGTAGGTACACACTTCCAACAGTTATAACCTTAATGCACATTCTCGTTTCAAGTATTTTATTGGGGGATGGAATAAATTCAGGCTGTGGGAATAATAATTCTGCAATTTTTGAAGCTTAAATAAATATAAATATTTTGAAAATGATTTTTAACGTTATATATTAGTGTAATGATCAAAAAATTTGAAATTTTTATACACACACTCACCTAATTCTCTGCACCTACAATGCGGCTATAAAAAAATGAAACCATGTGGGCCACAGGCTTTTATAAAAACAATGTTATGATAAACACTTTAATCAGTTTAATCACCTCTAAGTTAAGTTTACTAACCTTGGTGAGGTGAATTACCTACCTTAAAGGTGAGTTGCTCACCTTTAAGGTAGGTTTACTCACCTTTGAGGTGGGTTTACTCACCTTTGAGGTGAGTTTACTTATCTTTGAAGTGAGTAAACTGTCTAAAGTGTTTTTTATTTTTGCCGCACAGGTAAAATTTGCAAAAAAAAAAAAAAAAAATGTTATTATTCATGTTTTAGCAAGACTTGTTTAAACTTGAAAAGTAACAATAAACATGGTTTTGCAAGTTTTACCTGTGCAACACACTTAAGTAGTTTACTCACCTCAAAAGTGAGTAAAACGCTTAAAGTGGTTTTCATTTTATAAAAATAACTAATAGTAGTTATCAGTTTTGTCAAAAGACTTATCAGAAATTTAGTAAAAATGAATATTTTGCATAAGTTTTGTTGAACTATAATAAACCGTTAAGTTTTAAAGTGTTTTGCAGTTGTAGTTCAGTTTTTAAATTCTAGAGAGTAATTTATCTAAAAATAGTTTTCTTTCAATATAAAAAAGGATAATCTTTCATATATTGAGCAGGTTTTCTCAGAGTTTGTGCAAGGTAAGTCTATTCAAGATTTGCCAATTTAATTTAGTTATAAGTTTATAATTTAATTTCATAATTTTAATTATAATATAGTTTTGCAATATTTGAAGTAGCGTCAAAATTAACTTTAAAAAAAAGCAAAACCAAAACACTTTTTATAATACTAATGAAATAAAAAGTAAAGAAGCAGTTGAAAAGTTTTTAATTAATTTAAATGTTTAAAAAATTTCTTCCTTAAAATTTGATAAATAGTTTTCAAAAAAGTCACTCAATGTTTGGACTTTTTGATACAACCGAAAAGTCAATATAAACAGAACTATGCAATATATTTTTTAAACAAAAAGTTAATATACATATGTATTGATTCTAAAGTATTTTTAAAAAATGACAAACAAAAGCTAGAAAACTTAGAAATAGAGTGGTTTTAATAAGTTTTGGATAGGCGGAAGAAAATGTTTCAAATTAAATTCTTTTTATGATCTTCAATTTCTTTTTAATCTACAGAATGGCAATTACTATAATCTAGATAATACCTTTAAGGGGTTGTCCACAAATTGCGTCACACAATTTTAGACTGTTTTAGACCCCTCCCCCCTTGTCACAACATGGTAACTCTTTAATAACAAGTTCCCTATAAGTCATTACAAACCACTAACCCCCCCTTCATCCCTTAAGCATGAAATAATTTATAGGCGATCTCTAATGAAAACTGAAATAAAATGAAATAAGTTATTTTGTTCTCTATAAGTTTAAATTGGTCTTTGTTTCATCCAGATAATTTAACTATTCGGTCAAAAACAAAATTTTTTAAGTACATTACACCTACATTTTTAATTACCTACACCTACATTACCAACATTTTATTACTATATGATTTCCCTAGATTTCTATTTGTTGGTGTTGTTTTAATCAATTTTAATCAAAGTATCACCTGATCACATTAGACTTGCATTTTAAATTTTCACTATTTACTTATTTACACTTTTTTCATTCCTTAAATAAAGAAACATAAGTTAAGTCTAATTTTTAAACAGATTAATGCCATGAATAGCATCTTGTTGTGAAAAATCGCTTAAACTCTTCTATAATGTCATTCAAATAAAGAATGACATGGAAACTTGTCCAAACCACACAAGTGTACAACCATGGACATTAAACTTAAAAAAAAATTAAAATGTATAAGTATACGGTGAAAAAAAAAATCATTTAGAACTTTATTATAAAAGTGTTTCAAGATTTGTTAATGAATCTGGGATTGAATAAATTTGTTTCTGCTTTAAATATAAAGATTTTATTAATCAGTATTTAAATAATTTTATTTACAAAATTTAACTTAGTTACATTGTAAATTTGTTAAAAGAGAAAATTTTATTGTAAATATAACAAGAATCTTTAACTTGCAATTTTATTATAAATTAAAAATATTTTTTGATGGTTTTAAAAAAAAATAAAATAAAATTAGTTAATAGTTTAAAAACATATGATTAACTAATTTTGAAATCTATTTTTTAAAGATATAGTCGGTTCAACATGGTGAATAGAACTGGAGAGGCACGTATCAAACCAGAGTAAGTTTTAAGAGTTTGATTTTATGTTAGTATATAAGAGTGAAATTTCTTGGTTTTGTCTTCTAATATTGGTATTTTGTTATGTGCAGTAAGCCATATGTTTTTTTTTATTAGGTACACTAAAGGATATGTTAATCATACATTAAAAAACACTTAATTTTTACTATTTTTATTTTTTATTTTTAGGTTTGTTCGTGAAATAACTAGTACTGAGGATATAGATAATTCTGAATTTCCAGAAGATGAGACAGCAAATAACTTTGTTTGCACCACTCAGTGTGATACTCAGAATGTAAGTATGCTAGAACCACCTCAACAAAAAAAAAAGAAAGGTCAAAATAAATGCCGTGGTAGTACAGTTCCCAGAATCAAAGATATTGATCGTTTGTGTCCAAACTTTTTGAAAAGTGAAAAATGCCAGTTCGAAGCCAATTGTAAATTTAGTCACAATGTTAAAAATTATTTAGACAAGCGACCTCCTGATATATCTAATAGCTGTATTAATTTTATCACTTCTGGATATTGTAAATATGGTATAGAATGCAGATATGGAAAAGAACATTTGACAGCAGATTTTAAAAATATAATAGACGAGGAAAAACATAAAAAATACCTTGCTAATTTGGGTAATGAAAATGCTCTTAGTAAAGAAAGTATGTTAGCTATTAGAAAAAAAAAATACCAATTTCCAAGAGCAGATTGCTATCTGAAATCTTCATCAGAGGGCACTCATAATTTTTTAGTGAATAATAGAGAAAAAAAAAAGGTACAAGAATATTATTTTTGTAGTATATTATGAAATAGTTTTTAAAATATATGAAATATTGCTTTTTAACTTTAGATTGATTTTAGTAACAAGTTGTACTTGGCACCACTAACAACAGTAATTTTCTATTTTGTGAACATAAAAATAAAAATTGTATTGTTATTTAATGTATTTAACTGCTTTGTTTTAAAATTCAAATACTAATATAATAAAAGTCCAAATATAAATTATTTATATAAAGTAGAAGCTTTGAAACAGGTTAATAACTTGGCTTGCAGTGAAGGAATCACACAGGAATATAAAGTACCTGGATTAAAATAAAGTCACTGTATTAAAAAAAAAGAAAAAAAAGAAAAGAAGTGCAAAAGAGGTCATTTAAAACCTAGTTATGCTTAAAGAACAATAAGAAAAATATTATACATTAGTGTTATGACATTTTTACAACCTCATATGACCTTAATCCTTTAAGGTGAGTATTGGTATAAAAACACTGAAATAAACATTTATTTATGTTTTCATTTCAAAAATCTCACACTTAAAAAAGCTGTTTTGAAAATATTACAACATAGTTAAGTTTGGATAAATTTTCATTTATGACTATATATAATATAAAACACAATTCAGAAAGAATTAGTTAAATAATATAATAAAATATGTGTTTGATAAAATAAATTTAAAATTAATTTTTCATTCCTTTTACTCTTTATTTTCTGCATGATTTTATTTGCTCTTTTCGGACCTATGTTACTTTTTTGTGTTTGAATTCTTGTATTGTCTTTATTTCAATGTATCCTAAAAATTGTTTGTGCTTTTTTGTATTTTTCTTAAAACTGTTGTCTAATTTTTCATTATAAAAATACTCCTGAAATAAAATAAACTTGAAATCAAACCAAATACCACAAATCAATTCACTAATTTTTAACAAGCATTTTCACATTGGTCGGGAAGTAGAAGAAAAGTAAGTAAAGCATGTATTGGTCTAGAGTTTCACCTTGCATTACTTATATTAGGTAGTTCTTTAAAAGTAATGAAAGAAATAACCCATGCTCTCGGTTATATTGGTAAGCATTTCTCAATTCATATAAAAACTGCATATTGTTGCACCATTTGATGTTTTTAAATTTTATTTTTACATCACTTTGTTAAAAGTCATTTTTTGACTTTCAACAAAGTGATGTAAAAATAGCATAATTTTTTACTGGCTTCTTGCATAAAATCATTTAATATATAGACAGATGTTGTTTTTCTATCAAGAATTTCAAGTTAATGCTTTTAGGACTAAATCTTTAGGACTAAATAAAAGACATCCTATATACTGAGGTGTAGAAAAGTCTTTTTCTTTAAATTACTGTTGGATCAATACAAGAACTCTATTTCTCATTTCAGTATTGACACTTATGATATCACAAATTATTAATAAACAGAAAACATAGTGAGTAATTATTTAAGAGTGATTTATATTATTATATAAAATAATTAATTTTAGTATTATTGTCTAAGATTAAATCCTCAAATAAAATACATAATCATCATTTTCCTTGATTGCCATCGGATCATTAAATATTTTTTTTTTAGTTTTACAATACTATTATTTTTAATGTTATAGTTATTACTTTTAATATTTTATGTCATTTATTACTTTTAATATTTTGTGTCACTTATTACCTTTACTATTTTGTGTCACTCTACTGCAATGAAGTGGTCTAATTTCTTTAATTACAATGATAATGAATTTATTATTGTTAATGCTATTAGTAATATTATTTTTACTGTATACTTATTTTTATTAAAATGGTTGTAAGGAAAACTAACTTGTGTTGATATTGTAATCATAAAAATAAATTTGTGTTGATGTTGTATAGAATAAAAATGTCTAGTAAAAAGGAGCAACTTTATTAATCTGTTTATTATTAATCTTTACTAATCTGTTTATTTAAAAGCATTTGCAAAAAAAACAGAGCAAAGCAAAGTTCTCAATAAGAAACAAATAAAATCTGGTCTGAGATTAAAACAAAAACCAAAGCATTATCTTAATGAAAAATAAAAGTTGAAAAAAAGATTGAAAGAGCTAAAACAAATTCAATTCCAAAATAAAGTTGGTATTTTATCTTAATGAACAAAATTAAAGAACAATACACAAAAAAAGCTTGTTGTTGAATCTAAAATCACTTTTGATGATCTGACTGATGTGACCCCATCAGTTACAACAAGTGAAGAGAGTCAAAAAAAAAAAAAAATTGCAAGAAAATTCCGATTTGTCAAAAGTTTTAACAAAACAAGCCCCAGAACACGATCTCTCCAGATCAGGAATTTATTTATGACTATTTCCTACCAGATCACACAAGCACAGAATGAAAAAGATGTTAAACTGCACTTGTTAGGTTAATAAGAGGACAAAATTCTGAGCATAAATATCATGCAGACATAAAATTTTCCAAATCATCCAACAGTACCTTTGAAACACTTGCTACAGTCTAGGATCCAAAAATAAGTTTTTAGCTTCAAGGATGATAGCCTAGGTGCTAATTTGATTGAGAGATGCAAACATATAAGCACCAATAATGATGCATATGGATTACAAAGTGACTTAAGCTGATCATGATTTTTTAGTTGCTCCTCAACACAAACTTATTTTTTCAGTAAGTGCAGTCATAGAAATCAAAAAAAGATCAGTATCAGTAGTGCAAAACATTCATCAACAGCACTTAGTCACTTAGAGTAAATGAGCAGAAGTAACCATCTTCCTGCATTTAAAAGCAGCTTGCTTACTGAAAAATTGAGTTAGCAAACCTGTCATGATTATAACTGTTGATGGTGGGCCAGATGATAATCCAAATATAAAAAAACAATTCATTGAGATAAGTCTACAAAAAAAAAAATTACAAAAGGCATAATCTTGATGATCATGATGACCTAGCCGGAATTATACTTCCATTTGATCATTTTGAAAGCCAACTTAATTCACGAGAAGAAATAACAGACTAAGTTATGGAGATGGCAAATTTTTCCATACCTAGTTCTTGCATAAATTTGGTATCTAATCTATATGGTTTTCTATGTGGCAATCTAATGATAATCAAATCTATATGGTCATTGATGGATTTAAAGCAGATATTAGCAGAGTGGGATGCTTTTTCCTCCACCAATTTCTTTTTTCCAAGGAGAACAAGGCCTTGAATGCAATTAAACAAATAATAACTTTGCAAGGCTCTTTTTAATCTTAATATTTAGCAAAAAATTTTTCCCACGACAGTTACAAAAAAGTTTCCCAAAGGATCGCAATTCCTCTCATATCGAAGCATTTGAAATTCCTTTCCATAAAGAATTTATACGAGTTCTAGTCTATATTTTGCCACTATCAAATCAACGAAACGACGCAAATCAGTTTACTTAAGTATTAGATTATTGAATGAGATTCAAAAAGTTAGGCTTATTTGTCTAATTGCTTAATGTCGATCTGAACTCATGCTTGTCTTAAAATTTAAACAAAGAAAAAACTGATATGATCAGGAAGATGTTGATATATCTGACCTCGACTGGCCATAATCTTCAATAATTTATTAACACTAATAGTTTATTAATTTAACAAAAATTATAATTAAAATATACACTTATAAAAATTCTAATTTTTTGTCTTTCTCATGATAATGTCACATAGATAAGAGGAATCTTTAGAAAAGGCAAAAAAAGTGTCATTCTATTTTAACAGCCCCTCAACTTGTAGCAAAATTAAGGCAATTATAAGAGAAATATATTTTTTCTGGATTTTTATTTTTTTATATTTTCTGGATTATTAAAATATGACTTGGATCAATTCTAATGTTGAGGCAAGGAAGCCAAGGAATTATTAACTGGACCAACACAAAAGTTTTAGTTGCTTAAAAATTTGTATTAAATTTTCTATCAGTTTATTTGATTTAATGATAACATAAAAAACTGTCTATAAAAATTATCAAAAAATGAATACTAATACAAATAATAATGATTTGAAGTTATTAATTTTTTACTGTTTGCACAAGCAAACTATTAACATAGTTTTACCATTATAAATATACTTTTTATTTTGGTTGGAAATTTACCTTTTCGTCGAGTTTGTAAAAATTTTGGTGCTGATATAACTTGTGGAGAAATGGCAATGGCTACAAATTTGTTGCAGGTTAACAAAATATACTTTTTATATATAATCCATTTTATTTGAATTTTATTTGTTTCTCTATAAGAGTTTTATGTTTCTCCATAAGAATCTTATATGTTTCTCCATAAGAATTTTATGTTTCTCTGTAAGAATTAAGAAGAATATTAACTATATTTTTATCTTATTTAATAACTATTTTATATTTACACTGTTAAATTTTTTTTAACATTTTCAGGGGCATCAATCAGAATGGGCACTTGTAAAGAGGCATTCTTCAGAAGATATATTTGGAGTCCAGGTTCTGGTCGATTAGTTTTTTAATAGATTTGATTAATTTAAAAGTTGTTTTAAAGTTTGTTGTATGTTCATGGTTACCTAGAATTATATTTATATAGGAGGTTTTATTTGAGGTTTCTTTTTCTAGGTAAATTGCTTTTACCATAGTTAAAGAGTTATATCTATATTAATGTTGGATTAGTTTAACATCGTGACCAGAACAAGACTGAAATTTATGGATTTATTTTTTTAATTTTAGTATTGTGGTTTATTTTAGTTATGTGGTGGTTACCCTGATTCAATGGCTAAAGCTGTCGAGATGCTTAACAAAGAATGCCAAATTGATTTTATTGATATAAATATGGGTTGTCCTATTGATCTTGTTTTTAAAAAAGTAATTTAATATTCTTTTAGATCCTTAATATAATTAACTTATATAGCTTGACTAATACTAGCTCAACACTTTTTTTGACCTTTTTTATCACCTGTTACCAATCATAATTTTGGTTGTAATAACTTCAGGGAGAAGGAAGTGCATTAATGGGCAGGATGAAAAAGCTTGAGGAAGTTGTTAAAGGAATGGTGCAGGTTGTTTTTTTTGATTGATCAATTGATAATTTTATTTTTTCACTTTCTTTTTCTTTGTCTGAAAAATTGATATTTAAATGTATATAAAACATGTATATTTACACGCACACACACAAACATCTTTGCATATTTAGTCTTTGATAGTCAAAGACTAAATATGTAAAGATGTTTGTGATTCTGAATTCAAA
>NC_061162.1:22321802-22326802 GCF_022113875.1 Hydra vulgaris | reverse complement strand
ATGTTGTCCTGTGTTTGACATTACTTTTTGGATGTCATTCACTCGTATGTCACAAGTGTATTGTAAAAAGCAACTATCTCTTTATACGATAAAGATTGATCATCTATGAAATAACGAGTGAGAAAATATTATTTATATATGACTAGGTAAAAAAAACACATCATCCACTAGGTGGTTTACCCTAAAACAGTTAAGAAAAAGGAGAAAAAAAAGGAAAATAAATGTTTTTTTAAAAGTTTCTCATAAAATTATAAATATAAAACTGCAAAAAGAACGTTCAATTTGAATTCTAAATAAAAATTATTTATTTAAATTTTTTTTATTTCTTTGTAAACAAAGAAAAAAAAAAATTGAAAAATGAATGTTTTATTAATTCTAAATTAAATAGATAAAAAAAATTCAACTAAACTTGTTTGTTTTTCAAATTTTTAACCAAATGTTGATATTTGAAAAAAAAGATGCTGACCTGATGTTTTAGGTTGACAATTTTTTGCTGATCTTTTCCTAATTCCAAGGGTTGTATACATACATACATACATACATACATACATACATACATACATACATACATACATACATACATACATACATACATACATACATACATACATACATATATACATACATACATACATACATACATACATACATACATACATACATACATACATACATACATACATACATACATACATACATACATACATACATACATACATACATACATACATACATACATACATACATACATACATACATACATACATGCATACATGCATACATATAAATACATATATATGTATAAGATTGAATTTTTCTTTTTAAATAAAAAATAAAAGAAATTTTATTTGCTCTTGAAAAAGCAACAAAAGTTAAATTTTATACAAATATTTTTTAGGTGTCTGATGTTCCTATAACAATTAAAATGAGAACAGGGATTCAGGAAAATAAATCAATTGCACACAAAATTATTCCGCTGGTCAAGGAGTGGGGTGTTGATCTTATAACAGTACAGTTTTATTACTTTTTATTTTTTACTTAATCACTATTTCTTTTAGAATTATTGTTATTATATATGTATATATATTAGGGTGTCCCAAAAAAAAAAAAAAAAGCTCTCTACTGATTCCCATTCTATGTGACCTAAATAAGTACTAAAAAAAATTTGACGGTTTTATTTTGACAGGAAGTGCTAGATGTAAAATCTGAGTTTTACAGTTTTAATGTTAAGCTAGCTTAACATTAATAGAAAACACATTTTAGAAAATTAAAACAAAACAATTAGATAGGTATAAATCATTTCCAATTGTTTTCTACTATTTAACTTGTTAGATTATATTTATAAATATGAAAATACAAAAAAAATACATGAAAACTAATATTTATTAGCAAATTTAAGATTTTATTGCGGTGAAACATTTCTCAAAAAATACAACTTTTTGAACAGTTCCTAAGCTCCTTTTTAGTCATAGTCTTAGTCAAGTTTTTTCTAGACTTTTTAACTACAAAAAGTACATTTTGAAGGTGATTTTCATCTCTAGTAGCTGAAATAAAATCTTTAATGAGCTTAATGTTTCTTTCTGCACCATCATTTACAACAGATATGTTTTTGATCCATGCAATAAAATCTAGCAACTGAGGATGGTTAAAAACATCTATAGTATTAAGACTATTATTAAGCCATTCTTTTATACTTGCTCTTGATATTTTAAAATGTTTGAAGAGAAGGTAGCTTTGCTTGGAAATCAACTCAGGTAGCTCTGTGGTCTCTCCAATTTGTGCATTTGATGGTTTACAACGCTGAAATTCATTTGGCTCTTCAAACTCAATCAGAGCTAACAGCATTCTTAGCTTTGTTTCAGAAGGAACTTCTTATCCCCAAAGGAAAAAACACAGACTTGCGGAGTTAAGTACCACGTATGGCGTCCCATGCTGAGAAGCAAAGCATTTCCAATATTTTTACTAACTTTTCTCAATGCATAGGCTGTCTGGATAGCTTTCAAATCATTGTAGGGAGCCAGAAATCCTAAAAAACTTTTTAAAAACCATGGAACATAGCAAATTGCAATGAACAAACTTGCATCCTTCAACTGCAGCATTTCTTTTTCTGTCAAGATATTACTGATATCTTTAGTCATATAAAGAGTCAGGATGTAGATCGCATCTGCTAAAAACCTTGCCTCATGGCAGGCGCCAGGTTGATGGAACTTAAAATCTTGTACTTCCACTCCAAGGAAGAAGGAGGCAAGCTTACAAATTATACCATAATCATTCCTTGAAAACACTATATCAGTAGTTGCATTAGTCAAAAATGTCTTAGCTTCCTCTGCAACAGTGCGAAGAACAGAGCCAATCTTCAGATCATCTCTTTGCCAGTCCAATTTACATAAATTTTTCACTTCATTCAGTTTCTCACAGATTTCAGGCCACTTGTTCTTTAGCTTGACATAAAGAGCTCTTCTTTGACCTTTAGTTTTCTCACCAGTAAGGGCAGCCATATAGTGAGATACATGTACTTCATATATGTGTCTCCTACACATTATCCACAAAATTGGTAATTTCAAAATATCTGTAAGAATTTGGACTGCTCCATTTACTCCGCCTGTATTGCTTGCAGTTGTATCACAGCATATTCCAATGATCTGCTCTTTACATCTGTAATATTCTAAAAGATTGTGCACTTGTTCTGCTTGGTCAATTCCCTTTGAAGAGGGACATTGAACAACACCTAAAAGATGGTCTTCCATGGTATCGTCATCCGGGGAACTCACTGAGACTGTAAGTCGCTCAATTTTTTGAATAATGTTAAGCCCAGTGGTAATTTGTTCCATCAGTTTGGTATCAAAATGAAGAATAAGCCGTCGGCCTTTAAGATGATTAGATATTGAAATCCACTCCGAGTCTCCTTAAAGTTCTACATATTTGAACTTTTTTCTATGAAGTGTGCTTCGTGAAAGCGGTATATCATTAATTTCTATACCTCCAGCTTTAAATACTTCACTTAAAATTGCCAGATGAGGTCGTACACCAACATTGAACCTTGTTGCTGGAATAGCAGTACATACAATGAGCTTTTCAACATTCACTGCTAGATTTATCCTATCTCCAGAATTGTACCTAGGTATCATTTTATAATATTTTTCTACCTATTTATAATTATATACTTTTCAATAAAACAGCTTTAGCTTGTGAAAATTACAACTATGTTATTAAAATAATATTATACCTGCGTTTCCGACCGTTACCCAGGAAATCATCTTCCTCGCTGATTTTAGAGTCCTCGTTTGACTTTTCTTCCTCACTGCTGAATTGAATCTCTTCTATCATGGAGTCATGTGACAACAAAACATCATCGATATCTTTTAAGTTTTTCTGTCTCTCTAATTCTTTCTCTCTCAACTTATCTAGCTTGTTCTTTCTCCTGTTTGCATCCAGTACTCTTCTACTGTAGTCTTCATCGACTTTTGTTTCCATATATCCTTTCCTATGTAACTTCTGGTCTTCATAAAAACTAAGAAATATTTAAATATATTAAGCCATTTATAAATAAATAAATAATTGTTCTAGTTTTTCTTGGAAGATGACCAAACCATGTAAAGAGTTAAATGTAAATATTTTAAAGGAAATAATATGCTATTAAGTTACTTTTAATTGGAAAAAAAATCTCACTACTAAAAAAAGTGTTATTTAATGAACTTACTTTATATCTTCCAGCTTGGCATCATCTGTTCTCAATCTATCAGCAAGAATATCTTTTTTAAAATTCTTAGTCGAGATGTCAAAAAGCTGATAGGATTCTGTGAGAAAATCTTTCTCGAACTTTGATTGCTTATCAAGACTGCTGTTCCAGTTTAGAGAAGACAATTTAATCAATTTCTTGTATTTTAAATTAAGTTTAATGATTTTGGTCTTTATATTGTACCCACAAATCACAAATTTCTTGCCAAACCCAGCATTATCCCAAATTTTTTTAATCCTAGATACCAAGCAAGAATTATCAGGATCTGTACAAACACCATTTTCACAAACAAGATCCTTGGATTTCGATTTCAATTTGCAACCAACAATAGTAGAAGTGGGTTTGTATTTAACTTGTGACTCGCGAAGGATAAATTGATAGTATCTAAGAATATCACCATTAGATGGAAGCTGTCTCTGAGGTAACTCCCTCAGTGGGTACTTCAATAGATAAATATACCTCAACCTTTCTGTATTTTTTCCTTTTTTCTTATTCTGTCCTATCATCTTTTTTTTTTTAGCTGTTCTACCCATCTTTATATGAATTTCGAAATAATCAGTTTTTTAACTAAATTTTTACTAAATGTTACACTTGCATCAAAAATCTATGAAGTCGTTATTCCCTCTCGTATAATATTTTATCTAAGTTTACCGTTACGGCTTTTATAACCGTTTACACGAGAATTTCTTCGTGCACAAATTAGAATTCCGTCATGCACATATAATTCCATTTAGAAATTTTTTCCTTCAAAAAAAATTTCTAAATGGAGTTATTTGTGAACCAATCCATGGGGAATTATTCCAACTAATAATATTGTCCAGAGGGAAAAATATCAATTGCTAACAATGTTCAAAGGGAATGATCCTATTCTTTAATAATATCCTATGGGAATTATTTGTGTACTAATTATTACATCATATTAAAACATATTGAAATGCTAGATTGCGCTGTTTTTTAGTAAATACACATTTGTGTACAAAACCGTAAAACTCAGAATTTACATTTATCACTTCTAGTCATTAAAAAGTTAAAAAAAAGATTTTGGTAGCTATTTAGGACCTATACAATGGGGATCAGTTGAGAGCACATTGAAATTTTTAAAAAGTGTGTTTTTGGGACACCCTAAAATATATATATATATATATATATATATATATATATATATATATATATATATATATATATATATATATATATTACCTACCTAAATTCATACAATTTTTTCAACAAATTATGAAAAAATTATTGCCTTCTTAACCTA
>NC_061162.1:22314302-22316802 GCF_022113875.1 Hydra vulgaris | reverse complement strand
CATGTGAGGAAAACCATGGAGAAGAGTGAAAGAGAGAAAGGTGATAGAGTGAAGTGGTGCTAAAAAAAGCACATAAAAGAGTGGTCTGTGGATTCAAACCTAGTTTCCCAACAAATGGGGGAATTCTTACGAATGTAAATGCCTAGGTCAAGCATGTGACTATTGGAGTCTTTACGAATAAAAGGAAGATAACCATCAACACTAAGATTACAAGATGAGACAGCTGAACTCAAATTAGTCTTACAAAGAGCAAGTAGATATGGTGAACTTTGCAAGAGATAAGACTCAACAGTAGAAAAGTTACTTCGAAGACCATGAATATTGATGAATGATAGGTTTAGCGAACTTGGTGATGACTGTGGTTTTTTGTTTTTTATAGTTTTTGTGACTTTATTCATTTTTAAATTTGTTAAAGAACTTGACTTGAAACATAGATAGTACTCAGTACACTGTTTTATAGCCCAAGCAATTGCCTCATTTCCACTAATAAACCCTAAGCCGTAACAAAGGGCTCCAATGTGGTTTTGGCAATGCACACCAAAAGTACAAACAGGGACACCATCCATGCGCAACATGGCACTGTTAGGACTCTGATATTTTTCAGCTGTTGATGGAATCAGCCTCTCTGAGAGCTACCACAGAGTTTGGGAAACCTGAATACCAGCCGGCCTCAGAACCATAAAACAGAGTTTTAGAGCTGTACCCTTATTTGGAGATAATAGAATGAGTTGCCTAGTCATAAAAACAGAGGCACTAGCAAAACCCATGCATCAAGTCAAGAAGATCCAGCGTTCAACATCCTAAACTGGAAACAATGTATTAAAAATACATCTGCGCCAGCCTAATAGGTGGAGAAGGGGTGCGAGGCTGGTGAACATATAGAATCTGTTTACACCTTAAGTCTTTGCCTAGGAGGTCTTCTACAAGACAGCAGCCAGATGCATTTAACATCTGCCCAAGATGAGTATTTTTATCAAGACACCATCTCTAGCCTTTACTCAACCAAGAGCCCTATGGCAGGGGGTGTTTTATGTCAGAGTTTGCATCTTCTAGCCTTTGCCTAAAAAGGCATATCCTACAAGGCAGCAGGACATGAAGCAGATTGTACTGGGTTACATGTTACCAGTAGCAGGATAAACCTGACCTGACCTGAATATATAATATATAATATTTTTTAATATATATATATATATATATATATATATATATATATATATATATATATATATATATATATATATATATATATATATATATATATATATATATATTATTTTTTTACTTTCACCTTCTAAAGGCCAAGAAGGAGGCTATATATATATATATATATATATATATATATATATATATATATATATATATATATATATATATATATATATATATATATATATATATATATATATATTATTTTTTTACTTTCACCTTCTAAAGGCCAAGAAGGAGGCTATATATATATATATATATATATATATATATATATATATATATATATATATATATATATATATATATATATATATATATATATATATATACACTCTTTAAAAGTCATTTTCTTGTTATACGATAATAATAAAATATGTAAAATTCAATAAAAATGGCTGCGTAAAAACTTTTTAAAAAATATATATTTGTTTTTATTTTAATATATTTTTTCTTTCGATATTTCGCTGATCTATTGTGATCAGCGTCATCAGGTGTAATAAATAAAAATCGTTAGAAAGAAAATTGTTGTAATAAAAACTAACTGTTAAAAAGATAACATTAAGAAGAGCATAACAAAATACAAAATAGCTTTAAATGTTGACGCCAAATAATCTAACAAAAAATGGCCCCCAAGTTTTTGTCGTCACATAATCACCATCATCCCTATTTAAAACTTTTTCATCACTTCCAAGTTTTTGTCGAACTTTAGCTCTGTTTACTTCGAGTGACTCTCGAATTTTCCGAATATGATACTCTGGAGCGATTGATATGGTTTTGGGATGTAACCAATCAAATGTACCCTGGCATGATTTGGAATGTTCGGTAGCACCTGAACTGGCCCATTTTCCTTTAACACTATTTTTCTGGTGTTCAATACATCTTGATATAACTTTCTTCTTAGTTTCTCCAATGTATATAGAATTGCATGAACATTTTAGTTGGTAGACGCCTGGGTTTGTATTTGGAGGAAGTTTTGTCTTATTGTTGCATAAAATATTGTTTAAATTTGGAGCGGATGTAAATATAACTTTTATGTTTTATTTTTTAAGTTCCTTTCTAAGTTTGGGACCAACGATTGGTATCCATGGTAGTTTTATAAATGGTTGGTTGTCAGTTGGTTTATAATTGGTATTTTTTAATTCGTTTTTTAGAAAGTTTCTGGCGTTATTAATTAGATTGTTCTTGTTGTGCCCGTTTTCAACAAACATTTTTATTAGAAAATCACTTCGAGAGTCACTCGAAGTAAACAGAGCTAAAGTTCGACAAAAACTTGGAAGTGATGAAAAAGTTT
>NC_061162.1:22281802-22309302 GCF_022113875.1 Hydra vulgaris | reverse complement strand
CTTGATTTCTAATTTACTGTTTTTTAGAACTAATTAGTATTTTTACTTATTACATTATTACTTATTTACATTAATATTTTCTACATAATAAAAGTATCTTTGGCATTTAACACAGTTGTGTGAAACTTAGGCTATGATAATATTTTAATTCTTTCATAAGGATTTATTTAAAAAGTAAATTTGGACATTAAAAATGGACCTAAGAGACCTAGTTATTTCAAATAAGTTAGCTTTATTTGTTTGATATGTTATATAAAAGCCTTCCCAGTAGGCACGGACGTAAAAAAGGCGTTGAAATATATTAACAATTATACTGTTTGAATTGCAGAATTAGCTGTAGTGACCCATACAATACGGGTCGAGGTAACTCTATTCCACATCCTATTTCCAAACTTGTTCTTAGTTAGGCCTCTATATCTTAAGTAAACAGCAAAAAATAAGTCGATTTGAAGTTATTGGTAAACAATTGACTTAATATACTTTAGAAACTGTACTTATTTACTTAATGTACTCCATTTTATACATAAAAGGATCTTTAACATAATAGAGACAATTGCGTAACAATTCTTTAGATGTTTTTGAAAACTTAAGCTATAATCAAGATTTTACCCTCTCATCAAGATTTATTTAAAAAACAAATTTGGATACTAGAAAACGGGCCTAAGAGACTTGTTATTTTAAATAAGTTAGCTTTATCTGTTTGATACTTTTTATAAAAACATTGCTGTAAAAAACAAAACTGTTAACAAATTCATTCAATTAAGCTGTTTTTACATCCAAAGTTATTAAACATGTTGTTTGTGCTAATCTTAATGCAAATGGATACTTAATGCAAATAGAAACTTCGAGTACAAAATACGATTTTAAGTATAAATGGTTTCTATTCATATATATAATAAAAAGCAACAAAAATAAAAAAAACAATGCAAAAATGATCAATATATCCATTTGAAACAATAAATCCAAAAATAAAAAAATATAGATATTTACTTAAGAACTAAAAAACATTTTTTTGAGATAAAATAAAAATATAAACTTTAAAAAAAATTACAAAAAAAATATTATATTTAACAAAAATAAACAAAAATACTTAAAAAACAATTTAAATTGAAACATTGTTTCATTATTATTAGGCTTTAGGTAAGCCATAATCAAGTCAGCCATAAGAAAAGGAACTCGACCTAAAAATGGAATAAAATTATTTTTAACATAATACACATTAATTACAAATTAACGTGTCATGCAATCAATTAATTTTTTTGAAAACTCAAAAATGCGATTAAGTCAATAAGAAACTTACTTTTTATTTTTCCATAACCCTGACAGATCAACATGAATATGAGCTGAGCCTATTAGCATAAAACATCACAATAATTAATTAAATAACAGAACATGTTAAAGCAAACTCTAGATAACCCACACCTTTAAAGGACAATAAAATTAGTTTAGTTTAAAGAAAGTTAAAGTTATTTGGAGTATAATATATAAAAAAAAAGCTTAAGTGGAATTTCAAAATTAGTTTATATTGTTGAGGGTTGAGTTATCCTGAGTTTATTGAACATATTTAAACTACTACCTGCACACACTTAAAAAAACATACATAAACATTTAAAAAACTTAAATCTTTTACTTTATATAACACATATATATTATTATTAGTGTTAGTGGGTGTCAAAATGGCACGTTTTGCATAATCATCTTCTTCTGCAACTCCAAAAATTTGTCTACTATAGATTCATTTGCTGCAAGCAAGCACTGCTCAGGAATTTCAATGCACCCGCAAAAGGAACCATCTGCTTTTAACAGTGATGTTCCACTACCAAGTTTTAAAAGAGAATTCATTTAGAGAATTCCTCTTGTTCGGCCCGAACCCTCATATTTTCTGTTAATGAAAATCACTAAACATATTGCCAATGTTGAGAACATTTTATACAGGCTTTAAAAATATCTGCTGGTTGCCATCTCTTTACAACTGGAAGTATTTGCAGGCTTCAACATTTATGAGGCGCTTGATATTTTTTAGAAAACCATGGTTTATAAGGTACAACCCAACGGTTATCAACTTGATTGCCTTTTTTATTAACAATTCTTCCGTTATCGATACGTCTATAGCATGGATAATCATTAAAAATTGCAACAGTGTGGGGATTAAATTCTTTAGGAAATTTTTTGGTGCATTTTCCATCTTTCATGCAGGGAGAATTGGGATTTAAAATTCCACATGGTCCATGTATCATGCATGATTTTATAATTTCATGAAGTTCAGGATCAACAGCTGGGTCTGGAATTTCTGCTGATATCAAACTGTCAATATCTTCTGCTGTTTCTAGCTTATCTGCATTTACAAAGTGCAATAAAATATGTACATGTGGCAAACTATGCTTTTGAAACTCAATAACCTGCCAATTTGCCTAAGACTCCATGCTTGAAAATATCTTCTAAGAAAAATTTAAGTTTCATTTTAAATACCCGACAAACTAAATCAGGTCTGTCATTAGCAGTCTGGCCAGGGTTTAAATTTTCTACTATTTCTCTCCATTTTGGATTGCAGGTAAAAGTAATGAATAGATCTGTTTACCATATTTCTTTGACTGCCATTGCATCTTCAAAGTTTTCTTTTAGTGCTCTTGGACTACCAACATATGAAAAAGGCAATATAACAACGCGGCCTGGTCTTACATTAAGATCATTAGCACGATTAATTACATTTGCATGCAATGCATCATATTGTTCACTTCTAAGTTTGTTTTGGTTATTTCTAATAAAAGCAAGGCGCTGTCCCTCAACTTTGACATATGCATCAACAACATATTGCAGAAAAAGTTTCTTACCATAGAATATAGGACTAAAAGTTTGTCTAACCTCAAGCAATTATAATAGAGACAAAGTAACATGGTTTCTAACACGGGTTGTGCTCCAGTTGATTGTGCCATCCAGCATCACCTCTCGGGAAAAATATAGGATATACCATAGGATCTAAATTTGCAGACATAGATGAAATTGTTAACAACTTCCCTGGATGCAGGTGAAGTACCATTATCTCCCACAAACACAATAGCGACCTCCTCATGGGAAGGAAGATTGTATCAACATCATGACCTTCAAGCAAAGACATTCTTACAACAGAAGTTGGTCTACCTTCTAAAGCTGCTCGGCAGATTTTTTCATCCTCTACTTCTGCCATATTTTTAAATGCAAGAGCAAATGGGTTTTCTTGATTAATTAATGTTTGCAAAAGTTGCATTAACTCACGTATACAACCATCATTACCAGGTTGCTCCATTCTGAATGTTGCATTAAGATCATAGATATATAACTGACAATATTTGGGAAAATTCTGCAGGCCTCAAATTTCCAGCACGATGCCAAAATTTGCCCACAGACCCTAAAACAGAAAGGGCCATTATTTGAAGGAGGAGCTAATTCGGCAGTGAAGGAAGCAAAAGATAAAGAGGAATTAGAACTCCTTATGTGTTTAAAATTTTTTTGATTTACAGCATGATCAACATGGTTTCCTGTCATTAAATCAGTCAACAATGGTGGATATAGAGAAAGATAAGCTAATACAACTTTTCCTGAATGCACAAAAAATGAGTTTCATTTAAAAATTTCTTCGTACTACAATACTGATAATTATGGTTGAATTCTCTGAGGTAATTACTCTCTGTAGCAATATTGTTTGTTGTTATGCGATGCATATTATACCTATTGAGTTCTGACCTAGCCTGATTTATTTTCATTTTGATTACAATTTATTTCAGCTCGCCTGGACTCACCTCTTTCATTTCAACGGTGGTTTATCTCAGCTTGCCTAGCCTGCCTTTTTTCATTTTGACGAAGTCTAATAAATTCATTTCTTAAATTATCAGACATAATCATGCATCAAAGGTGTGTAAAAATGATGCTTAATATAATAAAAAATTGAGTTTTCTTTTTTAAACTAATCTAAAATAAAGTGTAAGCAAATAATATAGAGGATAATATAATAATCTTTTATATTCTACCATATATAACAATGTGTTAAGATAACCTACTTTTATTAAAAGGTTAAACTAAAGTTATAAATAAATTGATATAATCTTTTAAACTGAGTATTGTAACATATTTAAGTTAGTTGTTATTAATTATTGACAAAATATTATTAGTATTTAATCAAAAAAACAAAAGTAAAGTAATTTAAAAAACAAATTTTTTACATTTAAGAACTCATAAATAAAGCAAATTAAAAATAATAAGGCCTGTCTGCTCAGCAAGTACTATAAGGATAAAATATAATCTATAAGTAATAAAACTATAAGGATAAAAGGTAATCATTCATCATAAAAACCCTTTCATTACTTTGAAACGCATTTATTGCAAGATTTGCAATAAATAAGTAAATACAAAACTAATAAAAAAAACCCTCTATAAACAATCATATATTTGTTTTAAGTGAAGAAACTTGGAAATATTGAAACTTGTTTAACTATTTTAATTAGATATCTAATATTCTAAAGAAAAAAAGTCAATATTATATATTCTGTACATATAATATATGTATAGACACTTCTATATAGATCTTTTAAACAAATTTACTCAAAAATTATTTAATGAAGTATAATATCTGTTCAATAAAAGTTACTTAAAATTATAAATATTAAGAAAATTATTATAGATATTAAAAAACTAAATATCTTTTAACATTTCTTATTAGCACATTCTTTCAACAATTTTTGTTAACACTTTTTATGATTACACTAACTACAAACAGATTTAATTTATGTATTTCATCATAACAGTACTGTTACTGTTTGGCCTGTAACAGTACTGTTACAGTACTGTTACAGGCCAGTTAAGTGGTGTACTGCAGTACACCACTTAACTGGCGTGGACATGAATCTTGCTCCCAACAAAGCCAAGACACATTATAGCAAAGTACACCACTTGGGTAGCAAAATCAACACTCTTGCTGTAAACTAAGCCAAGGCACAACAATTTGAAAAGATATTTACAAACACATAAATGATATTTACACACTTACAAATATAAACCCATATAAACTAAACACATAAACATAAATAACACATAAATATAAATTAATCTATATAAAAATATATAAATCAAGATAAATATATAATTTAGAAACTTTACAAATACAACCTTATTTTTGTTTAATGACATACCTCGTATAATAAATGTTTAACAACTGGAAAAACAAACGACCTGGTTTTTTTTATAAAAGCAAGCAGATTTTTTTTTAACTTCTTTAATGGTAAGGTATTTAACGTTATTCTTTCTTGTTCTTTCTAACATGTAACTGCGTGAGATGCAAGATTTTTATATATATATATATATAATACTAACTTTATCAAGAGTTTAACCTCTTGAAAAGAGCATCGTCTTTTAGTCGCCATCGTCTTTTAATTAAAAAATTAAAATTATTACTAATTATTACTTATTACTAATTAAGTTGATGAAGCAAAGTTTTTGATTTTATTACTGATTAAACAGATATTAACAGATTAAAGAGTACCTCATCTCGTGGTCAAAAAGAGAAATATCTAAAAGGCCAAGCATGCTCATAAAACTCCTTGTAAAATTGCGCACGAATGGTGAGCATTCATCGGAAGCGTTAAGTTATTAATATTTATAGATATATTTAGCAATAAATCAGCAACTTCTTTACTGTTTTCATCTAACTCATATTTGTGAATATCATTAATAAAAAATTCCAAATTGAATTTAGATTCAAAACTGAGTCTAAATTTTTAAAACTCATTTTCTAAAATTCAAAGTTTTTTTTTTAATAATGTTTTTTTTAATATTTGGAAAATTTTTTCAGAAGTACTTACTTCATGTAATCCAACAAGATCTCTGCCAACACTTTTAGCATATTTCTTTTTGGCGGTACTTTGAAAAATAATGCTCTAATAAATCATTATATTTTTCAAATAGAAGATCTTTAATTAAACTAGAAGTACTTTGTCATGTTACAGTTTTTTTTTTTTTTAAACATCTTTGCTTCCAACAAGGCTGCAAACAACCACTAATTAGAAGTTTAGAAATTTAATTAATTTTTAGAAAATTAACTAATTAGAAGTTGGAAGTTACTGGAAGAGAAAAGATGAAAATTGTAGAGCAAGTTAACGATTGACAGATGACGTAAAAGATTGCAAATGATATGAATCAGAAAAGCAAGATAAAGGAAGCAAATTCCAAAGAACTGATGTTCAAGGAAAAAAACTAGAGGAAAAAAACTAGAAGTTTTTGGAGCTCATAGGAACAGTCACAGAAAAAGGATGAGACTTAATTAAATGACGAGTAACACGAGAATGAATTTTAGTAGATGGCACAAGAGACGCTAGCTCTTTAAAGCAGAGCCCATTATAGTATTTGTAGAAAAGAGAAAGAGAAGCAACATTACGGCAATGTGATAATAATTGAAGGTTGGCTGCAAGAGCAGGTCCAACTATGTTTACAATGCATTTTTGCAACTTGTCTAAAAGGGAAAGAGCCTCATTAGAAAATCCACCCCAGATATGGCAACAGTATTTCATACAAGGCCGGATTTGAGATTTATAGAGATAAAGAATAGAATCCAGAGTAAAAAAGTGTTAAGTTTGATAAAGAGATTCAACTTTAGCAGATGCTAATTTTGCAACAGATTTGATATATGGTTTCCAAGAAAGATCGGTAAGTAAAGTTAATGCTAGAAGATGAAGGGTAGATGGTTTATTGAGTACATCCCATTCATTCCAAAATTACCATTCATAAATATAGGAAGGTCTAAATTATTGCAATAACGATTGGCTCAAAAAAATTGAGTTTTATCTGAATTGAAGTTCACTAGCCGCTGTGAGCCCCATGTTTTAACAGAAGTAAGATCCTTTTCAAGCTCAAATGCCCCCTCCAACCAATCAGAGAAAGTTGGCTTCTTATCATGACAAGAATAAATGAAGCCAATCAGCTTCATTTATTGAACCTTGAAGAACCTCTGAGGTTACAGAATAAGAGGAAGAGTGTTGTCCATCAAGGACAACTTTTATACTACGGTTGGAAAGAAAGGATTCAATAATCTTAAAGAATGTCTCCAGATACACGGTAAGAAGAAAGCTTATGGAGAAGACCTTATGGAGCTTATGGAGGTTAGCATTAAAGTCTGAGTAGTAAGTCAAAAACTTTCATTAGAACCGTTTTGCAAATTTTGCCAATATTTAACTTAGTGAGCAAATGCACGCCAAAATTATAGCTTACCTTCCTTTATAAAAGATGCATTTCCGAATTTATGATTCAAATATTTTTTTTTTTAGAATTAAACACCCTCCATAAATTAGTGAGTTTTAAAAGTTCTGGAATATGTTTCATGGAATAGAGGGTATGATGGGTTTCATCTTTTTTATTTACTCTATCAAGCAACCCCTAAAATATACTTTAATGTGCAATTAATGGGCAAATCTTAAAACCAGCAGATCTTAATGTAACTTTCTTCTATTTAATCTTTAATAAAATCTTCATTGACAACTTTTGGAATAGCTTTAATAAGATATTAATTTTTTTAATTCAATGATCACTTGAATGATTTCCTTGTAGAGATCACCCTCAGTATCTTTTCCAAGTAATCTAGCACTGTAGCATGCGCAAGATTCTGTAAATACATTTCATCAAAAAAGAGAACACAATTTTAGTCATTAAAGAAGATGAAACACAAGTTTCATCAGAATAAATGGAAAATTGTTAAACTCAAGTTTTAAAGTAACTCATTTTCCATATTTTTAAATACTTTGTTTCAAAATGATCCAAACATATAACTGAATGTTTACTTGGCTTCTGATCTTTTCTATTAATAAATTTAATCTTTTTTTTTTAAAAAAAAAAGCATCTAAAATAGAAAACTAAAAACAGCTTTACTTGCAAAAATAAAAATAGATTCACTTTTTTTATATTTATTTCCAGTTCAACAATTAACAACTGAATATTTATTTACCATTATAATCATAATTCAGTTTGTAACTTGATCAAAATTTCCCTAAATAAAATATGAACAACATTAACTAATAGTATGACAAATACCAAAAAAACACTAAATAATTGTCTGTCTAATATTCTGCCTATTTATAGACTATATCAAGCCGTTTAATAATTACAATATATCAAGCCGTGTTTTTATTACAATATATCAAGCTGTGCATTAATTACAATATATCAAGCCATGTACTAATTACAATATATTAAGCCGTGTACTAATTACAATATATCAAGCCATGTACTAATTACAATATATCAAGCCGTGTATTAATTACAATACATCAAGCCATGTACTAATTACAATATAATAAGCCGTCTATTTATTACAATATATCAAGCTGTTTACTATTTACAATATATCAAGCCGTGTACTAATTACAATATATCAAGCCATGTACTAATTACTTAATAGGTGGTGGAGGGCCCTTTGTGTATTTATTAATCTTTAATAATCTTTATGTATTTTTCGCAAAAAAAAAACAATATATCAAGCCGTGTACTAATTACAATATATCAAGCCATGTACTAATTACGATATATCAAGCCATGTACTAATTACAATATATCAAGCTGTGTATTAATTATAATATATCAAGCCATGTACTAATTACAATATATCAATCCGTGTACTAGTTACAATATATCAAGCCATGTATTAATTACAATATATCAAGCAGTGTATTTATTACAGTATATCAAGCCGTGCATTTATTACAATATATCAAGCCGTGTACTAATTACAATATATCAAAAATTACAATAAAAAAAACACTTTCTATTATATTTCTGTTTTTTTTTTTTTTTTTTAATTTTATTATGATACTGTTTTTTATTTTATTTTAAGTTAAAAATAGGGGAAAAAAAACATACATACTAAAATAGGTAGATATACAGCGCTTCAGTACATACATATCAACTGTCTATCTAGGTAAAAAATGTAAGGGAGAGCTGCTATGTTGATTAAAGGATTGGGATGGGGTAGCAAAAAACTTTTTCAATATTCTTTGGTTTTTCTTTTATTTCTAAAAGTATTAATTATAATATATCAAGCCATGTACTAATTACTATATATCAATCCGTGTACTAATTACAATATATCAAGCCGTGTATTAATTACAATATATCAAGCCGTGTATTTATTACAATATATCAAGCCGTGTATTTATTACAATATATTAAGCCATGTACTAATTACAATATATCAAGCCGTGTACTAATTACAATATATCAAAAATTACAATAAAAAAACGTTACTCAAATGAAGTGAAATTATATAAAAAGTTCAAAAATTATAATTATTTCAAATAAAAATTATTAATTTAAATATCATTGCAAGAAGTTGTGCTTTTTTTTTAAAAAAAAAAGTTATTCAGAAGTAGACCAACTAATATAATTTCGCTTCTTTTGATTACTAAGTAATCTAACTAACTTCTTAGTAAAGTAAAGTAAAACCCTCTAAAGGTCTTTTTTTTTTTAATATTAGATTTTTAATATTGTAAATGTGCAAGTGTTTTTATAAACACATTTTTCACTTAACAAACTACTAGATGCGCTAACAATAAATACACTTTCTATTACGATTCTGTTTTTTGTTTTTATTTTGTTTTATTATGATACTGTTTTTTATTTTATTTTAAGTTAAAAATAGGGTAAAAAAAACATACATACTAAAATAGGTAGATATACAGTGCTTTAGTACATACATATCAACTGTCTATCTAGGTAAAAAATGTAAGGGAAAGCTGCTATGTTGATTAAATTTTATTTCTAAAAATTTACATTTTTAGAAATAAAAGAAAAACCATGTGCATTTCAAGAATTAAGGTGTACAAATTGTATTAGGAAATTGCTCCCTTTTATATATATTTGTATATATATATATATATATATATATATATATATATATATATATATATATATATATATATATATATATATATATATATATATATATATATATATATATATATATTCCACAACAAAACAAAGATGTTTTGTGGTGGAAAAAATTTGTTTTAATAACATCTTACTTTATATTTCACTTGAATTGTAAACTATCTTTTTTAGTGAAATGCTTCTTGGTCCTGTTCCTGATAGTTTTACATTTCTACCCAAGCACAAAGCAAATACATATAGCTAGTACAAATTTTTCAAGAATATATTTTTTATATTATTGAGTTTTTCCTGGATAAATTTAAACAATCCTATCTGTTTTTTTTGCTCTTATTTTTTTTTCTTTTGTTATTTTTAAATTTTTTGAGGTCCTGAAAAAATTCTATTTTTCTTTCTTTTAAAGATAAAAATGAAAAGTTTACATATAGAAACACCACCAATTGATAAAATAGACAGCAATAAAAATTTACATATAGAAACACCACTAATTGAGAAAATAGACAGTGATAAAAATTACAAAATATTTTTCAAACTAGAAAATACACAGCCAAGTGGTTCTTTTAAGTTAAGAGGTATTGGTTATCATTGTCAAAAATTAGTTGAAAGAGGTTGTTGTCACTTTGTTTCATCATCAGGTGGAAATGCAGGATTAGCTGTTGCATATGTTGGATTCAAACTTGAAGTACCAGTAACTGTTTTTGTACCAGAGACAACTGCAATTCAAGTTATACATACACTTGAAAAAGAACATGCCAAAGTTTATGTTAAAGGTTCTGTTTGGGATGAAGCACATTTTTATGCTCAAAAGTTTGTCGAAGAACATGAAGGTTCTACTTTAGTACACCCCTTTGATCATCCAGAAATTTGGAGTGGTCATTCAACTATGATACATGAAATAAAGCTAAAATTGCCAGAACCTCCGAGTGCAATTTTACTCAGTGTAGGAGGTGGTGGACTTCTTTGTGGGGTTTTAGAAGGACTACATGCAGTAGGATGGTCTGGTGTACCTGTAATTGCATTTGAGACAATTGGAGCAGATTGTTTTAACAAAGCAATAGAGGCAGGCTACCCCATTAAACTACCAGAAATTAAAAGTATTGCAAAGTGCTTAGGTTCATTGTCTGTGTTACCAAATGCATTAGAATGGTATGGAAAACATAAAATTTTCTCCCATGTAGTCACTGATAAAACTGCAGTTTTAGCTTGTTTACAGTTTGCAAATGATCATAAAATGTTAGTTGAACCTGCTTGTGGAGCAAGTTTGAGTGCAATTTATAATGACACACTTGAAATATTACACAAAATGGGCAGTATTCCTGACTTAAGTAGCATAGTTGTAATTGTTTGTGGTGGTCAAGCAGTTAATCTGGATGACATTCAATTGTGGAAAGAAATGTTTGAGTTATGAACCT
Organism: Hydra vulgaris; assembly: GCF_022113875.1. NCBI lineage: Eukaryota > Metazoa > Cnidaria > Hydrozoa > Anthoathecata > Hydridae > Hydra > Hydra vulgaris. Next base: position 22,297,993 of record NC_061162.1, on the reverse strand, counting down.
TTCTTTATGAATAATTTTGAGAGTGTTATATAAAGTTTTTCAATGAATCTTTAAATAAAATAATTTTAAATAATATTTTAAAATAAAAAATCATAAAAATCTCAAAATGATTTATTTTAAAAGAGTTTTATTGAAAGTTATATATAGGTTACTTAAATTATGATGGTATATAATTGATGTCTTTCTATTTTTATATATATCAGATAATTTATTATATGGGTTCCACTTATTTCTACTTTTCTCCATATATAGATCAGATTTATATTATTTAGTTGCTAAGCATGAAACATTCTTTGTTTAAATAAGTCTTTGATGCGATATAATCTTCAGATTGAATGAATTATAATCTTTGGTTTGAATGAGTTATAATCTTCAGAATGAGTCTCTTGACAATTAATCTTGTTTTACTTAAAGTTTTATCAAACTTTTATTATTAATTCAATTTGAAAAAATTGTTATTTTGCTTTTATCATTAGTAATAACTATTATTAACAATATAATATAAACATAATATAACAAAAAATAATTAAACAAAAGTAGTATATGTTATTTTTCAAGTACTTGTGTTCTTGCTTTGTTAAATATTTCAAAATGGTTTTTACAGCAAATTTTTATAGATACAGTATTTTGTTATTTGTTTTTGAATAAAATACATTTTTCATGGCACAGTTTATTGACAAAGTTGACATAAATGCAGTTATTGACCAAGTAAGCAATTGTACTAAAGTGTATTTTCATAAAGCCTTTTTTTTGAACTTTTTTTGTTACCTTATTTAATCAATTATTCTTAAGTTGTCATTTGTTTATTAGTTTATACATACTATTTAATGTTTTTTTTTAGTTTGTTACTAATGGTTACGCTGTAATAGAAGACTTTTTATCCTCTGATGAATGTGATCTTTTAAGAGAAAGATCCAAACATTATATTGAAACGCTTGATATTTCAACTCATCCTCGCTCAGTTTTTTCAACTGAAAACCAGGTCTCCAATTTTTTAAAATAATTTTTCTTGATTTTTACACTTTTTTTTGCTTTTTGTTTGTTTGTTTTAATATTTCAATACTTTAGAAAAATGATGAATACTTCATGACCAGTCAAGATAAAGTTCGTTGTTTCTTTGAAGAAGGAGTTTTTAATGAAGATGGTACCATTTTGAAATTTATTATTTTTAATTCAATGATTTTTACTTATAATAAATTCTTATACTTTATTTATTCTTTTTTTTCACAAATAGGCACACTAACAAAAGATAAACTTTTAGCTGTCAATAAAATTGGTCATGGTATTTATTTAAATTTACACTTGTATATTCTTATAACTCTAGCAGTATTCAGTCGTAGAGGCGTGCAGGCTCCAAATAGCCTATGCAGGTACTAAAAAGGTGCAATTTTTTTTTTCCAGAGAGGACTTAGTTAAGTAATAAAAGTTAATCTTCAATGAATTAAAACAAATAAATAATAATAAACTTTTTGAAAAATTCAACTATAAGTAGTCATTCTGATAGATAACATTAGCATTAACATTTTTATTATTTACATTACATTTTTCTTATATTATTTACCTTGCATTGTTTACATTATATTTAACATTATTTAGCTTTAAACTTTTTTGTGTTAAAAACTAAACAAAAAAAAATATTTTGTATCTTTAAAAAATTAATTACTTTTATGAAAGCATTTAATTTAATTAATAAATATATGGTTCTTATTTTAAGATAAATTTTATTCAAATTGTTTAATTAAAGTAGTTTACTTTTTTATTTGGTTTGACACTTTACACTGTGCTCTTCTGAGACCGCCAGGGTAAATTTTGGTTTACTCTAATTTTTTTTTTTTAATTATTATTATTAGGGTTGGTAAATTGTTTTAAAATAATTTTAAAAATCTAAACTAACTTTTATACATACTTTTTTTTACAAAAACAGTTATAACTTATACTTGGGGAGGGGGTGGTAGGTAATAGATATTAGTATATTTCCTCCAGACCAAAGTTCCTCTGTTAAAACATCTTTTTTATTAAAAAAGTTCCAAAATTTAAAAATTTATCTTATAAAAAAGACATTTAAAAAATATGGATAAGGTATTACAATTTTTAAACAATTTTTTTTAATCAAGCTATGGACACATTAATTATAATTAACAAAGTTTAATGCAACAAATGTAACAAAAAGATTAACAACTGGAATGCAAATTCCTAATAATACTTTTTAAACATTAACAATTATTTGATTATTATTGAAAAATTAACAATAATAGCAACACCTACTTAAAAAAATTTTTTAAATGAGAAAATGACTACTTTAAATTGTTTATACCAAACTCAATTACACTTTTCTTAAGCTGTTTTGCATAATCATTGTGTTCCAAACGACACTTGTATTGCTTCCATACTTGATAGTGGTAGTGATGAGCACTTTCTCCAGCCTGCTCAGCATATACACCAAGCCCAAACTGACTATGATGAAGAAAAGGAACAAGATGACACACTAAAATGTGAACTTTCCAGCTAATATTTAATTCATAGTTAAACTTTTCCAGAAGATGAAGCTGCAGTTTTTCAAAAACGTTTTTAAAATCTAAAACTGATTCAGCAATAGATTCTCCAATTACTGAGCTGAAACCTTTTTTTTTAATTAAAAAACTTTCTAAGACAATTAACTACAGGTTGTAGAAATATTATATTTGGCTGCATAGAGGCTGCACTTAAAAGATTAACTTCTAGATCATCTAATTTATCTAAAAGTCTCTGTGAATTGTTACCGTCCAAACCTATTCCATGGTAACCTCTAAACATAATATAGTTTGATTTAAGCCATGATAAGATGTTCCCATAAAGTTTTTAAAGGTTCATCGAGATATACAATTCGAGGAGAAATAGTTTTTAAATTCCTTCATGTGATTATTTTTGCATCCATCTGCAACAAACTTATTGTAATTAATATCAATTGAACCTAAAGTTCTTTTTTCTTCACTCTCAAGAGTACTTTCTCCTTCACACCAGAGACAAGCATATTTACCACTGTGGCTGCTTAAACCAAATAAAGAGTTACCGCATTTAAGATCAAATGCTATTGAATATTTTACATCATTCAGCGCCAGTGGTTTCAATAGTTTGCTAAGATTTCCATTATGTTCTGAAACATCTTCAACTAAAGCTAAAACCAATGATCTTTTTACACCAGAATCATCTAGACTTTCTGAAGTTGTATTTTTGCATAATGGATCAAAAACATTTACAAGATATTTAAGAAAACCCTGTCCAGCATCAATTGAAATTCTAACAATAGTGCAATAAGAATTCAAACCTCTTTCTTTAATCATGGGAAGAATTAAATCAGAAGTATCTTTTACAAATACCAAACTGCGACTTATCTCTTCATTCCCTGAAATGAATGATTCAGTTTTTACATCATAAAAATCTGACAAAGTGTTATGCAGTTCTTCAATCTGAGTTGATATATTAGGTTCTAACATCATCTTCCCTAAGTTTTGTAGCATAATTTTGCAAAGTAGTTTTGTTTTTCTTTTACTTAGGTTTAGAGTATTTGAGATTTCCATTATAGCTTTGAAAGACAATTTTTTAAGGCATATTCTGCTATCTTTATTATCAGGTGTGCTAACAACAACAAGAAGGTTGTATATTGTCCCTTTTTATTTTTTTTTTTGAGAATCCCAGAAGCAACTTGCTCACTGGATACATTTCCAAGACCTTCTGCCAACATAATTAGGTTTTTTACAGCAAAAATGGGAAATTCCTTTACCTGAATAAAAGTTAAAATTATGACAACATTTTATTACTAACTTTGATATTATTAAATTTGTAAACCATAAAAACAATGCACTAATATTGAATTAACATTGCAACAATTTATATATGTATATACATATATATATATATATATATATATATATATATATATATATATATATATATATATATATATATATATATATATATATATATATATATATTATATATATATATATATACATATATATATATATATATATATATATATGTATTATATATATATATATATATATATATATATATGTATATATATATATACACATATGTATATACATATATATACATATATATATATACATATATATATATACATATATATATATATATATATATATATATATATATATATATATATATATATATATATAAATATATATATATATATATATATATATATATAAATATATATATATATATATACATTATATATATATATATATATATATATATATATATATATATATATATATATATATATGTATATATATATATATACACATATGTATATACATATATATATACATATATATATACATATATATACATATATATATATACATATATATATATATATATATATATATATATATATATATATATATATATATATATATATATATATATATATATATATATATATATATATATATATATATATAATTTTGACAGTATATGTTATTATATAAATATTATAAAAAATTTAATTATTTTTAAAAAATTGAAAATAAAAACAGTACAACACTTTAAATTTGCTGAAGAATACCTATTGAAGAAAAGCATGAAGGACATATCTTTTTAATAACTCTATCGATGATCTCTTGATTATCATTTGCTATCTGTTCAGATATTTCACTAAAATCAGATGATCTGATTATTAGTTAACCCTAACCCTAACCCTAGTTTTTTGTCTGTTAATTTTAAGTATTTTTTCAATCCAATCATTCAACTTTGATGTTTCACCCCTGTTCAATGCATATAAATTTGTTTTGCAAGAAGTACAAATGTGTTTCGGACAACACTCTTTGTCTACGTCATATTCTCTCCAACATAGGTTTTAAATATGGAGTTGTATTGCAGAAGTCACTTTAATAAGTTTTTTTGATTCTTTCCAAAGGCAATAAAACAACAAGCACAAATTAAACATTTTGCTTCAGCCATTTTGACAAAAAACATGTATGTTTTACCTGAATGCTTTACGAAATATTGCCGTAAATTACGGTAACATAGAGTCTTTTTATCCGTTTTGAATAGATGATGTAAACTTTTGATGACGTAATTTTTATAGGTATTTTAACTCATTAAATCTCAATTTTTGATGTTAAAAAGTGAGTTTAGATTTTAAAAATTATTTTAAAACACTTTACTTAACCCAATAATAGTAATAAAAAAAAAAAAATTAGAGTAAACCAAAATTTACCCTGGCGGTCTCAGAAGAGCACAGTGCTTTAATAGATAATTAATTTATAAAACAAATCATGTGTTATTGACTTTTAAATAAAACATGTTATTGGCTTAAAATAATAAGTCTTTTTCAATAGTAATTAAAAAATTAAGAAACAAATTTTAAAGTAAAAATATAAACATTTTTTATAAATATAAACAGGTTCATTTATTAATTTATTTATTGTAAAGAAAGATTTTATGAATAACCCAACTTTTTAATATTAAAAAAACAAAAAACAAAGTTAACAAAAACAAGTAAAAAACAAAAGCAAAAAAATTATTTATGTGAAATGATTAAAAAGTAGCTCATTCAAAAACTTTATTCAAATCATTTATCCTAATATTATGTTTATTTCTCTTAAAGTTTTGTAAGCTTGATTTTTAAATAATAATTATAATAACTATCATCAATAAAGTTTAACAATGTTACTTTTATGTTAAAAACTTTCAAAATTTTACCTAATTCATTTTTTGAAAATTTTGTTGGAAAATTTTATACTTTTTAAATTAATTTATAAATTGCTAATAATTCTGCTTTCTCTTTTTTTTTCTAATTATTCTTTTCTTCTTTTAAAGTAGATTTCTTTTGTTTAGTAAACAAAAGGTTATGAGCTTAGTCCCAAAAAATTTTAATTGGTTAAACTTTCATTTTATATATATTGTTCTTTTTAAACTAATGAATGATGGAAATTTGGTTTTTAGAAACATTTTAAGTTGAATTAAGTTAAAGACAAAAAAACAAATAATAAATTTGAATAAAATTGATTTAACTTTTTTTTTGACAAGAAAATGGAAGCATACAAGGTCCGTGCAGGATTCTCACATAGGATGTAGGGCCAGCACGCCCATACACACTTTTACTAGTAAAAGTTTACAATTTACAATAAAGTTTTTTTTTTTTTTTTTTTGTAACTTGTGACTCTAAAAATTTTTTTTAGGTTTGCATCATGTTGATGATGATTTTAAAAAGGTTACATTTCATCCATTAATACAGGTATTATTTTCAAGTTGATAAAAGTTTAGCCAAGTTAGAACTAATAAAAATGTTTCAAAAAACAGCTGTGTAGTGTAAAGAAGTTGCAAAGTTTTGCAAATGTATTCTTCATTGTTGATAAACTTATTGTATTGTTAAAAAACTACAGTCAAAGCATTGATAATTCAAAATTATTGAAAAATGTTGAAATGGTGTCTGATAGGAGATTAAAATAAAGTTTGATTTCAAAATGGAAGCTTCTTTTAAAGCTCTTTATTGTGTATTTAGTTTTTTAGATTTTGTTTTTGTTTTTCCCAATAATTAGTTTAGCTAAGCAAATAGTTATTTTATGTTATATATTAGTTTTTTTTAAAGCTGCTTTATATTATATATATATTTTATGTAGCTTCATTTTTGTATTTTGTGTAACATTTTTATGTCATATGTTAAGGTGACATAACATATAAAGAACCACATTACGTTTATAGCATAATAAATGACTAATTATTCAAAGTTCACTTAAATATAAATATATAAAGAACTACATTACATTTATAACATTACATTATAAAAATTTATAACATTTATACATTGTAAAGATTTATAACATTACAATATAAAGAACCACATTACATTTATAGCATAATAAATGACTAATTATTCAAAGTTCACTTTCATATTTTTAGATTTGGATTTGCAATGAGAATGAAAAATTAATAGCTATTATAAATAAAGTTGACATTTATTTATTAGGATAGATAGATTTATTAAGGTAAATAAATTTATTAAATGTAAAAAAATTAATTTGTTATATGAAAGATAATAAAGATAAGTTCTTGTAGGTTAAAGTCTTATGATATAAGTAGATTTAAGTCCTATGATATAGCGAAATAGGAAAATCATCAATTGCAAATTGCCATGGTCCAAAGGGTTTTAGCAACCTTAAAATTTTATTATTTAAACAATTTACAATCATTATTTGATTAAATGATTTTTATACAATTTACATTTTATGCAGTTTAGATTTTATTCAGTTTAATAATAATAATTTCAATTAAAATATTTCTTTCCTAATTCTTTAAATATTTTTAAATATATTTATAAATATCAGTTTCTCACATAGTATTATTTGGATATTATTGTAAGAGCTACAATCTGACGAAGCGTTATTTAAAAAACAAAAGTTAAATGAAAAAACTTCTTAAGTTGCATAACAACATTTCAGTATGTATGTATGTATGTATGTATGTATGTTTCAGTATGTATGTATGTTTCAGTATGTATATATGTTTCAGTATGTATGCATGTTTCAGTATGTATGTATGTTTCAGTATGGAATCATTTGAAGTGCATTGACAAGTATAAAGATGTTTGAGGAATTCCTGATTAAGAAAAAATATTAAAAAAAATTAATTTATATTGGTTTAAATGTTCTAAAGTAAATTAAATATGGCATCTTTATTCATATCTAAAACTAAGAATATGATGTTGATGGAAATGATGTTGTACATTTGTGTTGCAATCAATATGAAACTTGTATAAAAAGTATTAAAACATTTTTCTATTTTGTGGATTTGTCCTGAAACTCTATTATTTAAAAAATGTAAGAATTCACTGACTAAAATTTTCTTTATGAACAAGTGCTAAAATTTTAAAGAGAATTGAAACTTGAATTAGAAGCTTAGTAAATATCCTAAACCCTTAGTAAATATCCTAAACCCTCCTAATTATACAGTACAAGTAATACAGTACATTTTGGAAAAAGATCATAAGTGGATAAATGCATTGAAAATTTAATGTATATAGGTAGTGAAACTTTAACGTATATATGTAGTGTTATTTTCAAAACACAGTATGAGCAATTTAATCTACTTTAATTCATTTTTTTGTTTATTGCATCAGTGATGATAAAGAAATAGTAGAACTAGTTACACATTTTAACTAAAAAAAAAAAAAATAAGTGGTGTAATACTGATAATACTGTTATTGAATTGATTGTTTTAAAAAATTATATTTTCCAAATTTGAAAAAAATGGTTAGTAAAATTTATTCAAAATGTGGGAAAAAATATTTAAGCAGATATAATTGTTGCAGAATTACTCAAATATGTATTGGACTTATTGTTGCGTAGTTGTGTTGCTTAGTTACTTAGTTATTTAGTCCATTTACAAATTCAAATTAAATTATTATAGTAGGACACATGTTTTTTGACAAAAATTGTCAAAAAACATGTGTCCTACAGATTGGAAAAACTAACTATTGTGTAAATAATACATCGTATGAAATAAGAAATGTATATTTATGAAATAAGAAGGCTTTCACCTCATTGCAATCCAGAATAACAAATAAATTTATTCAAAATGAACTCCTAACTCTTCTGTATTGATCAGATTTAAAAAGAGTCTTAATTCAGATATATAATGTTAATTTGTTTTACCTTTTTTAAATAAAAGTTAGTATTAATTCAACTTTATCAATTATGTTTTATAGTTAAAGTCTAAATGCTCTTTAGAGTTGTAGAAACATAAAGTTATAAAATCTTGATGTGCCTTATGCACTTTAAAAAGTTTTGTAATAAACCTAAACAACTTCATTATGTTTTCAAAAGTATTAAAGTTTATCGTCTTGATGATTGTATTTTTTAATTTTTAATAATCTTTAAGTATTCGTATGACCAGACTGACAAATAACCTCTAAAAATATTCATGTTAGTGTGGATATCACAATAGTAGATAGAGCAAGTAATTTGTTAAACATGTAAGTCCCAGTGTCTCAGTGTCCCAGTGAGTTATTTTTGTCACAGTAAATTTATTATTTTTTTCAAAAATTTAGAAAATTTAAGATGTAATCCAGCAAAAATAAAATGGCTATGTAATAATGTTATTTTAGTTAAATGCAAAGTATTTAATATGCAAAAGTTTTCTTAATGTAGAGGCTTGTTGGTTATTTCTTCATAAGATTTACATTTTTTCTTTTTTAATATCGTCACTTCTTATCTCAGTACTTTTAATATCAGTGATTTATCTTTGATTTTTGGATTATTTTGCCATTTCATTTAGAAATTCACAGAGCTTCACAATGGTTCATACTTTGAAATTTACACCATTTTATATAAAGCTTACACAATTTTATATAAAAAATTCAATTTTTATAGGTTTTTACATTTACATATATTCCTTAAAGGCTGTTCACTTTTTTATTAGTTGGTATTATCTATATATAATAAATAATAATATATCTATAAATATATCTATAAATTCCTTTAGTTAAGTTTTAAAAATAATTAAAGTTTTTTGTTTTAGAAAGTAATCAAAGGATTGGATTTTTTTGAACCAGTTGTTGTACAAAGTATGGTTATATTTAAGGTAAAAATTTAACTATATATAAGAAATTTTTGATCCAGTTGTTGTTCAAAGTATGGTTATATTTAAGGTAAAAATTTAGCTATATATAACAAATGTTGTTTATTATTTTGAACTCTTATTATTTGTATGTTTACATATATGTATTAAAGGAGATGAATTAATCATTTTAATTTTGGATTTTATTTTTTCAAACTCTTCAGATATATAAGTTAATATCTTACTTGACAATTAAATATATATTAAAGAAATTGTGGAGCAGGAATATATTATACAAAATTAATATTTTTATATTATTATTTATAGGATTTTACTAAAATTTTACAATATTAAAAGTTAAACAACAAAAATTTTTATCTAATTTTTCAATTTAAAAAGTTTGGTGCTCCCTATAAGAGTGTTGAGTATTCAGTTTTAAGCTTTTTGTAAGAGTGTACTGGAAAAGATTTACATGTGTCTTTTATACTGAAAAAGATTTACAGGTGTCTTTTATAATAATAAATCTTTTTTAAGATCAATTTTATTTAAACTGTTGTATTTTTAATAATCCAAGTAGTTTCTGTTTTTCAAATATGTGTGTAGTCACAAAATAAAATAAAAAAATACTGTCTTTAGTCAACTAGCGTTTTTCTATAAAATGTACTTAACTTTCTGTTTCAAACCATCATTTTCTGTTTTAAGCTGACACTTTTTGTTTCAACCTGCAACTTTCTATTAAAATTTAATGTTTGATATGTACTTAGCTTTCTACTTTTTACTAAAAAACACAACTGCAGTTATGTCATATAATATAAAAACTTATGATTATTTGTTTATTTGTAAATTTATCATTACTTTTTATTAGGTTCTGTCTGCACTCTAAATGAAGGATGAAGTAGTTGTCAACAGAGCTATTAATGTTACATAAAATGTTAAATAAAATTAAGAATCTGTTTTACTCATAGTAAGTAAAAGTAAGATCTAAATATAAACCATGTTAGCCATTGGCTAATCATTAGACAAACTCTTAACAGCTAAAACAGATTCTTAATTTTCATACCATATTTTAATATCACTTGTCGAATGCCACTGAATACTTTTTCAAATGCCATTGCATGGCATTTGAAAAAGTATTTAGTGGCATTCCACAAGTGATTCTTCTATGGTTATTTACCTCAATGAAACCTTATAATGAATGTTTTACACATTTTGCATATCTTTAGTCAATTTTACTTTACACTCTAAATATATAAAATATGACAACATAGAATAGGGAACAAACGGAGGCACCATTACACCTGTATTCATTAAGAGTTTTTAATATCACTTTACTTGTTTTTTTTTAATGTTATTTTAGGTTTTTTTTTGGTCATCATTTTATAAGTTAATGTCAATACCACAATTGTTAATTGTTTTATTAAGTGTAGAAATAAAATTAAATGTACAAATGAACTATACAATTCCCTGGAGCATATTTCTAGCCAAATTATTAGTTAAATGCTGTGTCTAGCACAATGGTACTGTTGCTTTAATTTTTTTCCCAAAGTCACGGTAGTGATTTCTGATTGGTTGATTTTTTTAAAAGAATCTATGCCCAAGCCAAAACCCTTAATCGGTGTAAGTACACTCATTGTACCTATACCTAAATCAGTGGATGTATGTACACTCACTGCACTTATCGCTAAATAAGTCGATGTATGTACACTCACTGTGCCTATCCCTATATCAGTCAATGTATGTACACTCACTGTGCCTATCCCTATATCATTCAATGTATGTAAATAATAAAATCATTGTTTCAATAAAAATCAAACTTTCAATATACAATAATAATAACTTTCAATAAAAAATATTTAAAAAATGTTTAAAAAAATTTTATAAATGAAGGACTTGATCTCATATTACTGTTGAAGATGAGCCAATCAGATACTACAAAGCTAATTGTACTATGTGAAGCTCCATTTTTTTTTAAATTTGTACAAGTAAAACAATCAACCAATTTAAAACCGATTTAAAATCAACCAATAATATTTGCAGCGTGACTTAAAATAAACCAGTCAAACTTTACTTCTATGACAAAGATAAAAAATTAAAGCAATGGTACCATTGCACTAGACACAACATTAGTTTATAGAAGATTTCATCACTCTAAAATTGTTACAAGAATTCATGTTAACATTAAAAAAAATTTTCTTTTAAATGTTTTATAATGAATAATTTTGATTTTTAAATATTTGCTTCTTTTAGCAATAAAGTTAGCAATATGATCAGATGTTATTTTGTTATATTTATGTTATAAATATATTTTTAGCAAGCACACATTGGAGGTGTAGGTAGGTTTTTTTTGTTGTTAATATTTTTTGTTTATATCTGAATTGTTTTCAGGTCCATTTATTATTTTTTTTTTTATTTAAATATTTATACATATCTTATAAATTAAAATATTATTTTAATTTATTAGACATGTATAAATAATCTGAAGTGTTCAAAACGGCTTCCGTTATTCTGTTTGATGGTTACATAGAAACTTAGATTGTCATTGCTCAAATTTTGCTTTTTTTAAAACTATTGGTTGCATTTCCAATATTAAATTTATTGGTTTTCACTATTATTTCTATTTAATTGATATTTACAAACATTTAAAAATCTATATTTGTTCATTTTATTCAATAAAGACTTTTCCTTTTACTCCAAGTGGTATAAAAACCAAAGAGTTTTTGACTTTTAATTTTTTTTTTGTTTTTTAAGTTCTCCCTCACCAAGATGGAACGTTTCTTATTAATGATCCTCCTAAAGTTGTTGGGGTTTGGATAGCCCTAGAGGATGCAACAGTTGATAATGCTTGTCTGTGGTTCATTCCTGGTTCACAACACAGTATGCAATATTTTAAGTATCTGTATTCTTATCATAAAATAATCTATAAATAAAATAATCTACCAATTATTTAAAAGTAAACAGCAAGTTTTATTACAAGTAAAAAAAAAAAGTACAAAGGATAAACTCTAGAATTATTTTGATGTAAGGTTTTTTTATTATGTTAATTATCACATATTTGTTAATTTACTTTTTTTTTTTCATCAAAAATAATAACGAAACTTGGTTTCATTATCATTTTTGGCGTTTTATTTAAGGCAACCAATAAGTTAAAATAAGTTTAGGATTATTTGTTAAAACAAGATTAGGATTTGTCATTAAATCAAGTTTAGGATTAATTGTTAAAATAAGTTTAAGATAATAACGAAACTTGGTTTCATTATTATTTTTAAGTTTTATTAAAATTTGGGTTAAACTAGTAAAATATATATACTTTACTATGTACTTTTTCATAGATCAATCTTTAGGGTTAGTTGTTAAAACAAGTTTATGGTTGTTAAAATAAGTTTAGGAATTTTTTTAAAACAAGTTTAGGGTTAGTTGTTTAAACAAGTTTAGGATTATTTGTTAAAACAAGTTTAGGATTGTTTGATAAAATAAGTTTAGAATTATTTGTTAAAACAAGTTTAGGATTTGTCATTAAATCAAGTTTAGAATTTATTGTTAAAACAAGTTTAAGATGAGTTAAAACTCTTCGAGACTACCAACACTTTTTAAATTTTCTTTATTCTTTTGTTGCAAAAAAAGAATAGTTTTGAAGACAAAAGAATAAAAAATCATTTTTAAAATTAAAAAGGGGTTCTATCCTGATATTAGTTTCACTAATAAGAATGCAGTTACAATCTAAATCCTAAATATGGTATTCATTTGTCACATTGTTTGTTTTGTTTTAAATTTTAAATATTTTTATAATTGCTATTTAATAAAATCACAATTTAGGTCTTTTAATTCTTAACTATAAAGGAACCATAATGGTTTGGCCATTAAGTCTCAAGACAAAGGAGTATAAAAATGTGAATTACATATCTTTAATTTAGTTTAAAGATATATAGAAATATAGAAAATATAGATATATAAAAATTTAAAATAATTGATAATTAACTCCAATTGATGGTTGGTGCTAAAATATAGGTCAGATATTGTATGCAGTGTAAAAAATATATGTATCAAAGTTTATTGAAGTTTTCCCTTGAATTTATTTATCATATATATAATATATATGTATATATGTATATATGTATATATGTATATATGTATATATGTATATATGTATATATGTATATATATATATATATATATATATATATATATATATATATATATATATATATATATATATATATATATATAAATATATATATATATATAATATATATATATATATATATATATATATTATCTATATATGTATATATTATATATACATGTGTATATATATATATATATATATATATATATATATATATATATATATATATATATATATATAAATATATATATTTATATATATATATATATATAAATATATATATATTATATATATATATATATATATATATATATATAATATATATATATATATATATATATATATATATATGTATTTACACTTAATAAAGCGTGTTTTGATAAGCATTTGCTCACTTTTTCTGCTTACCTTAAGCTATACCGTTTTTTTCGAAAAAGAAGAAAAAACGAAGAATGATGAATGAAACGATAGCTTCCCCATCCCAAACCCTCAGTCAATGTAGCAGCACTCCCACTGCGAGTCAGGCTATTTTTCAGTCGATGTATGTACTGAAGCCCCCAGCAGCAGGTTATTTCAGTATGACGTCAGATTGCTTACCATAGTACGCAATACTATTATATATATATATATATATATATTATATATATATATATATATATATATATATATATATATATATATATATATATATATATATAAATACATATTATATAATATATATATACTATATATATATAAATACATATTATATATATATATATATATATATATATATATATATATTTATATATATATATATATATATATATATATATATATATTTATATATATATATATATATATATATATATATATATATATACATATATATAATATATATTTATAATGTATATATTTATAATGTATATATATATATATATATATATATATATATATATATATATATATATATATATATATATATATATATATATATATATATATATATATATATATATATATATATATATATATACATATATATCAGGGCTCGAGTTAACGTAAAAAAATCTATTCGCGATATTTTTGTTGCTCATAACTCCATCCCCCTCCTCCCCCGTGGGGGGGGGGGCATTATTTATTTTAACTTATTTATATTAACATACATAATAAGTCTCATTTTTGCATAAGATGTCATAACATTTACGGTTAGCGGTTGTAAAATAGCTTTAGTTATAGTTTACATTATTACTAATATCATATTGCATTACATCTAACGGTTGTATTTTTGTAAAATCAATGAACTTGATATTCCTAACCTTCTTTTAATTAATTATTTCATCTTCTATTTTATTTACATATTTTAAACTGTTTAAAACAACTAGAATATTTAATTTTCTATAAATTTTTAACAGTAAAAAAAATTATTTAAAACTCTAATTTTGAAACAGTTATAAAAAACTATTAAAAATGACGAAAACATTATTGTGATAAAATGTTAAAACTTAACATTTTGACGAAAACCTGCGCAACAAACAAGAATGATAGTTAAATTCTTATAAAGTCAGTTTTCTTATCTAAGTAACCTTATCAAATTCCGATGATATTTTTATCTTTTGCTTTTTCATTCAATGCATTTTTTAATAAAAGTTAGCGTTCACTTTTTTCATTCAATAAAATAAAGCGAAAGAAAAAAATGTGTCTAAATAATAGAATCTTTTACGATCTAATACTTTTTTTGATTGTTAATAGAAAAAGTATTAGAACGTAATTGTATATATTTTTATCGTTTTGTAATAATTTCACTAGTTTAATGCTTAAAATTTTTCAGGATTTTTACTAACGTAAAAGTATTTTTACAAAGCTAAAATTCATACGCTATTTAAAGTTGTTATTTGATATTTTAAATTTAAGGGGTTACAATGCGCTAAAATAAAATTAAAAGTTGTCAGAATATTCTTCCTCGCTCTCACTTTCTTCCAAATCTGATATTGTAACTGTTGCGATCAATGTCTGTTTTTCTTGACTTTCTTTTTGTTTTTTCCGGATAACGATGAAAATTTGCTGACAATCGTCCAACTTTATCATTATACCACTCGTCCATAGCAGTATCAGGTTCAAATTTGTCAATCTCAGGACCTTCTTTGCTTATCCGAAGTAGAGATTCTAAACGATCTCGTCGAAGACAACTTCTCCATTCATTTTTTACACGATTCATACATGAAAACATTCGTTCTACCTTCGCATTTGTAAAAGGACAAATTTTTTTTTATATTGTATTATTTGAAAATTTCAAATAATACAATATAAAAACATACATGTTTCCCATCATAAGTAACAATCAAAATGAGTATTATTTGAAAATTTCCCAAATTTTCAAATAATACTCATTTTGATTGTTACTTATGATGGGAAACATGTATGCTTTTAAAATGATCCACTCATGAAGTATATTATTCAAATCACATCCTACACCAATTAAAAATTCAGAAAAATGTTCAACAACTTCACCGATAGCTTTA
>NC_061162.1:22181802-22276802 GCF_022113875.1 Hydra vulgaris | reverse complement strand
TATCTGCTGTCAACAAAACCTTGAAGAATAATGGAATGATTATCTTTGCAAATAATGTAATCCTCTTTCGGTACTTTTATTCTTATATGACATCCATCAACTGCACCAACAAGCAAAAAACTCGACAAATTGCACCAACAAGCGAACTGCATCAACTGCACCAACAAGCGAAAAACTTGACAATTGTTTTATAATTTCTTATACCTCTGTTTCTTGAGGTAGATATATTTTTTTAACAAGTTATCAACAATTGCATTTGTTACCAAGTGAATTAATTGACATACTATTGAACGACCCAGACCAAAAAGGTTGCTTATCATTCGAATGTCAGAAGATCCAGAGAAGAAATACAAGGTCACTGCAATATTCTGTTCAAAGTGTCTTTTGTTTTCATAAATATTGCTAATTCTGAACATAAGCTTTTTTTGACATTCTTATATTTGCAACCTAGTCAGATTCTGTCCAATACTTAATCATATTATTAAAATAAAAATTTTGAGATATCAATATTTCCCAAACTAACCGAGGTCTTGAGATATAGCTGAAGATAATTTGATTTATTAATTGCAAATGAAAATTACTTTGCTGATGTCGTCTTTCTGTCGAGCAAGTTTTTAATAATTCTTCATTTTGTAAGTTTTCCATTTTGTTGATGTTTTTAAAAATTACTTAAAAGATAACGTGACTGAAGTATCATCTAGAATAGTTTTTACTTGAGTTACTAAATTTAAGTTATATTTGGTTGCGTTAAGATAAATCAGATTTGTTTTAGTGTGACATAAAATATTTTAAAAATAAGTTTAAACTAAACAACGTTTTAAAAGTGAGTGTTATTAAAACTTGGTTTTGTTAGTGTGAATGGTGTATTAATAATTGCTTTTTGTTCCACATTTTTGTTACAATTTTTAGTCAGTTTTGTTTTTTTAGAAATAATAGTTTTTTTATTATTATTATATATTTTTTTAACTTTCTTAACGCTACATATGAGGAGGTTACTTTTAAATGTTATTACAACCTTTTTTCAAGTATATAACTCTGAAACACAAACCTTGACAAACAAGACCACTTTCTAGAGAAACATGTTGAACGCAGTACTACTAAGGATGTTGTAGGGATCAGAGGAAATGGGTGGTTTTAGTGGGAAATAATGGAGAAAGGAACTTAGGGAAGGATAAAACCCTGAAGCAGAAAACATCTACCCTAGTAGCAAGCAACATTGGTGCAATGCTTATCTCAATATTGGCCTAATATTGTTAACAATATTGCACCAATATAAAATGTCCACATTTTGATATATATATATATATATATATATATATATATATATATATATATATATATATATATATATATATATATATATATATATATATATATATATATATATATATATATAAAAAGAGAGAGAGAGAGATGTGACGCATTTTTTTGGTTCTTGTTTTTTTGGGTCTTTTTTTGGTCGTTTTTTTGGAAAAAAAACATAGGGGTCTGTTTTTTTTTATTTTTTTGGGAAATATTCAAAAATTCATTGTTTAAGTTACTAAATTTAACTTTAATGGCAATATCTTAATTCATATTTTAATTTCTTGTTTAAATAGGATAATAAATACTGAAACATACTGAATTAATTTTTGTTTTGGCATATTAACACGGTTAAAGGTTAACACGGTTGAAGCAGTCCTGTATAAAAACTTCTTTGATATTTTATCTTCCTCAATTTTATCTTTATTGTTTTTAGTGTATATTGACACAGTAAATATTATTTATTTACATTTATTATATTTAATAAAATTTAACAACTAATGAATGAGACTTAGCATAATAAAGAGTCAAGCGAGAATGAGTTTTTGTTAATGGAACTAGAGATAATAACTCTTTTGAGCAGCCACCATGATAGAATTTGTAGAAAAGAGAAAGAGATGCAACTTTATGACAATGGGAAAGAGGCTAAAGCTTAGCAGATAGAGCTTGTTTAGAAGAAAAAGGGCATCATAAGAAGAACCAGCCCAAATATGACAACAACATTCTATACAGGGACAAAAAGATACTTGTATTGACTCAGTAAGAGGGTTACCATTAATTAATATAATGTCGACAGTATTGTGTCGACAGTATTGTGGTAGTTGTTTGCATTAAATAACTGACTTTAGTTGGAATTAAAATTTATAAGCTAAATTATGTGAGCCCCAATCTATTACAGAAGTAAGATCAGATACAAAATTGGCTGCCTGTTCTAAGCAATCAAAAAGAGAAGACTTTTTTTCAAGACAGGAGTAAAAACTTGATCATCAGCAAAAAAAGCTACTATAGATGTAGGGTTGTCGGAAGATCAATAATGTAGATAAGAAACAAAACAGGACCAAGAATAGAACCTTGAGATACCCCAGAAGTTACTGGAAATAAATAAGTAGGCCTTTGACGATAATATAATAAAGCAGTTAGAAATAAATGATTTAATAATCCCAGATACACAATTTGAAGTTTCAAGTCTAATTTAAGTTTAATTGTTCAATATTTAGTTCATACTTAAGCTCATTTTCTATTCAACAGGTCCCTAATATTGTTTAAATGGTCCCTAAAATGTTTATATTAAAAAAAGTCAACTTATTACTCAAATAAAGAGAAATTTTATATAAATCTTTTCTGAATTAGAATCTAAAAATAGATTAATACAAAAAATAACCACACCACATTAACAACACTGAGTTGTGATTTTTAAAGCACCATAATATCTATACATATATATATATATATATATATATATATATATATATATATATATATATATATATATATATATATATATATATATATATATATATATATATATATATATATATATATATATAAAGAGAAAGGATATCTTTAAATTATTAAGTGAATTTTTTTTTTCTTGTTGGTATTCCACAGGAAGAACAAAAAGAATTATGATTAGGCTCTCCATACAGGGGGCAGAAATAAAGCCTTAGTCACCAATTTATTTAAACCTCTGAACCAAATTAGTAAAATGGAAAAAGATAAACAATTCTTTTGCCATAAGATTATGTCTAAAAATAAGAGATTAAAAAACAGAGCATATTAAAGAATTTTGCAAGTATTCTGATATAGTGCTATATGAAAATATCTAGATGAATAAATAATGTAATTAGAAAAAAAAAATGCTGTTAAGAAATTTATTACAAATAAATAAATTATGAATCATCACGTAAATGGGGTCTGGGAAACTCCGTAAATATTAATAATTAAAAATTTTTAAAATTTTCCTTGAAATAAAGTTCAGTATAGGGCTTTTTTTTTAATATGGGCATACTAGCAATATTTATTTTTTTGATATAACAAACAAACAATGTAAGACTTAATTATTACATAATATACGAATGCTTAATTAAGTTAATAATCTTGATAGATTGCTTATTTTTTTGAGCATTCAAGTCTGATATTAAATTTGCATGGTATTATACATTAATATATTTACATTATAAAAATTAAAATGGTAACTTTTTTATAGAATAAGAATAGTTTTTATATATAATGAGAGTATCACAGTTGTTAGTACAACAAAACAAAAAATAAACATTTTCATACAGTATGCCTAGATATATAACTAACTTAAAGCTAATTTAAATTTTTTATAAAAAATTTATGTTAAATTGGTGTTTATACATCTAATTGTGCCTTTAGTGGCCAAATACTAAAATTATACTAGAGTAAAGAAAAACTATTTCAAAATTGATGTTAAAAAAAAACTGAAAAAATGTTAAAAAAAAGCATTACAACACCAAAAAAACCAAAAAAAACACTAACATATATATATATATATATATATATATATATATATATATATATATATATATATATATATATATATATATATATATATATATATATATATATATATATATATATATGTATATATATATATATATATATATATATATATATATATATATATATATATATATATATATATATATATATATATATATGTGTATATATATATATATATATATGTATATGAATAGCCAATATTGGCTATATATAAACTGTAATATAATGCCAACATATTTAAAACAAGTCATGTTTAAAACAAGTCATTTTTAATCCATTACAGTAAATGTATATACATCTGTATAAACATGTATATATATAAACATGTATATATATCTGTATAAACATGTATACATACAATACATGCGCATTGTAAAGAAATATAGGATTCTAAACAAAGATTAAATAAACAACATTAACAGCTTATTGTAATTATTGTTTACGAAAATTGACATTTATATCCATTTTTACTTGTAGAAAGTTGAAAAAAGACAAAAACATGACCAAGTAAGCTAAAAAAAATCGTAGTGCAACAAAGATTATAATATATCTTTATATTTTTTATTCATATTGACTCATTATGGTGATTTAAAACCTTCTGAATTATATAAAATAAAATCTCGCAGTTTTCAGAGTAGTTACTGCAGTTAAAAATCCATAATTAACAAAAATTGTTAAATCAATTTATTTTTTTAACAATATTTGTCATGTATCGTGGAGAAAAAAAAGTAACTGGATGGTATTTGATAAATTAAAATTCCATCCGGCTTAATCATTGTTATATATAGAGATTTTTAAAAAGGTGATTGGATGACATCCTGCCCCACTTCGAGCACTGCGTATAACTATGTACAGGGTTGCCACCAAATCAGGGAATTCAGGAAAAATCAGGGAAATTTAGATACAATCAGGGAAAATCAGGGGGAAATGATTGATTTAGGAAAAAATCAGGGAAAATCAGGGAATTTTTTAATTTTTCTTTAATGGTTTTATATTTTTTCTAATAAAAATCTTCCTTTTTAAGGGTACCAGGGTTAATGTTTAACATTTTTAAAGAAAATTAATCATATTGTGTTTACATTAATTTAATGTTTCCAACATAATTCAAAGAAAAATGGTTAATTGATCCTTTGTTTGAAAAATGGCTGATAATAGGCAAAAATGTCCAATTGGATTTAAAAATTCAGTTTTAGAGCAGCAATTTAAATCGTGTTGAATCCAGATACTTTGACTCTAAATTTTTAGGTTACCCCACAGCAAAGAATTTACTTAAAAGTATGACTCAACTAAGTATAGAAGGTACAAATGTGAACTGTTCCCTTCTTAATCTTCTTGAATTGCAGCATGATCAACAAGAGCTACCTAAACTTCTTAACGTTGGAAGCTGTAACCTTCATCTAATACATGGTTTCAAATCGGGTTTTCAATCTGCTGAATGGAATATAAAGAAGTTAATGAAAGCATCATACAATCTTTTTTATGATTCTTCAGCTAGAAGAGCTGATTATATAACTGTTAATAAATGTGAGAGTTTTCCTTGTGCATTTTGCTCTACACGCTGAGTTGTAGACCAAAAAGTTGTAGATAGACTTTGTTTATTTTGGGAGAATGTTAAAAAAAATAACCAAGTATTGGGAGCCTCTTTCTAAAAGTAAGTAACCAAAATGAAAGAGCTATGACAAGTGTTTGGGGCAGAATTGTTAACAAGGCCAAAATTATCAAGACCAAGGCCAAGGCCGCTCATTATAAGTCCAAGGCCAAGATCAAGGCTAAAAGTTACAAGGGCAAGGCCAAGAGTTTATGGTTAAGGCCAAAACAATCAATACCAAGACCAAAATTTTCAGGTCAAGGACTAACAACTCTGGTTCGAGGGAACAAAAGATATGTTAATTCTGACTAAATTGAAGTTTTTTGGTTACATTGCAAGTTTTTTGCAGAAAATCTTACTGAGGTACCAAACCAATGCCCAAATGATTCCCTTTCTTTTTGAAGATTTGTTCTCAACTGTTGAAAGTTTAATGGGTTTAATTATAAAACAAGATCTCCTTAGCATCGTTAATGGCAGGAAACTTCAATAATATGATTTTACAAAAAAGGAAAACTTTCTGCTATTAAAATTAATGATAATAGGATTTGCTGCAGAACATGACATTATCGAATTGAGGAAAAAGGGTGTATTATCTCAGGATGTCATCATAGATTCATAAAAGATTGCTGTCTCATTATCTTTGGAATTCTGGAAAAAATAATAGAAAGAAGTTTGAATCAATTTTCTTTTCTGGAAGCAACTGCTTGCATCAATCCAGTGTCAAATCTTTCTAAACAAAAAGCTGATCTTCTTCAGATGAAATCTGTACTACATCTAGTTCTTTCTTGCTCACATATTACTTCAAATGAATGTGATCAAGCTTTCGTACAATTTTTAAAGTTGTCAGAGAAAAGTTCATCTACTTTTATTTTGAAACGAATAAAGTTGGTGTAAATTATAAGGTTTTGTCAAAAGTTTTGATATTTATTTTTATGTCATGGGCAAGCATCAATTGAGAGAGGTTTCAGTATTAACAGTAATATACTCAGTGAAAAAATGAAAGGACTGTCACTTATATCTTGTCGCACTATCAAGGATTTTATGGTGTCAAACAAATTAAAGTCTCACAAAATAGAAATAAAAAATGAAATGATAAATGCTGTTTGTAGTGCCTCATTACAATAAAAAAACTATTTGGAGGAAAATAGAATACTCCAAGCAAAAGAAAATAGCGTGATAATGCTTTTAGATCAGGGAATATTGGGAAGAAAAGAAAAAAGTATTAAACGATGTATGTAAAACATACAGTTAGAAATTTATTACATTCATTTCATTTTTTTGAATTTCGTTATCTTGTATCCTAGATAAGTCTGACAGGTTTTCAATGCCTGTTGAACATATCCATTTTAAATATACCCTGGTTCGAAGAAAAATTTCATATGTTGATTGAAGTATTTGATTATTTATTTTAATTTTTAAGCAAATTGATTGGTTAATTACTTATTGGGGGATTATAGTGTCTGTTTTTTTAGAGGTAAAAAATGCTCTGGGGTTATTAGGGAAGTTTTAATGCCAAGTTTGGGCATTTAAATGCTGGAAATATCAAGCAAATTTCAAGGGGAAAAATCAGAGGAAAAAAAGAAAAATTTTAGCAAAAAATCAGGGAGAAAAATGTAAATTTTTGGCAAAAAAATCAGGGAAAATCAGGGAATTTTGTTCCTAAATAACAGTGGCAACCCTGTTATGTAAAAATGTCAATATTAAAAAGCTAATGACCCAATATTAATTGACATATTAATATTGTCATATTAATATTGGCCGATATGAGCATTTCAATATAGCTTTAATATTGGCATTCTAATATTATACAAACAATATTAGAGCAATTATGGCATGCTAATACTTGCTCCAATATTAGTATGCCAATATTGGTGCAATATTGTTTACCTTTATTGGTGTAAATTGTATATTGTCCTAGATACCCAATATTGCATCATTATTGCACTAATATGCTACTATGATAGATAATGTGTTTATTAAGAGTTTTATATGTTGTAGATCCAATTACCCGGAAGATGATCAGAAATCCCACCAATGATGGAAATATTTTTACTGCACCGCCTGATGTATATGACAGTACGAAGTTTGTTGCTGCACCAGTTAAGAAAGGTAAATATCAGAAAGGTAGCTGTCACAGCAGATTTAGCTAAAGTTTTGTGGCGTAGCTTTCCTCAGAGCAAAATAATAAAATTTAAAATAAATTTTAATGTTTTGATTCATTTTGAATTAAAAATTGCTGATAGTATTGTTTAAATTGTAAAAGCTGCTGATGTTGTTGTTTGATTGTAAAAATTGCTGATATTACTGTTTCATTTGTAAAAATTGCTGATAGTATTGTTTCACTTGTAACATTTGGTGATAGTATTATTTCATTTGTAAAAGTTGGTGATAGTATTGTTTCACTTGTAAAAATTGCTGATAGTATTGTTTCACTTGTAAAAATTGCTGATAGTATTGTTTCACTTGTAAAAATTGCTGATAGTCTTACTTATAAAAGATTATTTTACAAATTTATAGGTATATAGTTTATTTCGATAATAAACTTTTAATTAGTTTAAAAACCGGAAACCTTTGAGCTTAGCAGATAAGGTTAAGTTTTTTTATTTGTTTATAGTAATTATAGTGTAACTTTGTTTGAAATCATGTGAAATTTATTCAAATAATTTACAGGTTGATGACAAAAATTAAAACTAGATATGGGTATGTTGACGAGAATACTGAAAGTACTAATAATGATTAAAGTTCTGAACTGTGTACAATAGCTTTTTAATATTTTACGATATAAATTAAAAAAATAAATAGAAAATTTAGTTAAAAAAAATTAGACTGTGTCTTGAAAATTATACTGACAAATTCGTTTTTAAACTTCAAGGTAGGGGGCAGATCCATCTTTGTCTTCTGCGCTGCTCCCATGAACAGGTGTGAGAAACAAAAATGAAAAATATTATCTCAAAGCCTTGTTTGACTCATTTAAGGTTAATTACCCACATAAATACAACTTTTATTAGAAAACCAATTTCAATAAAATGATGCCACTGTGTAGTATGAATCTTTAATACTAAAATATTTTGTATAAAAATCATTTTTATGCAAAATGTTGAATTGAGCTTACTCAAATGAAAATTTTGTATAAAAATGATAAAAAGAAAATTATTCAGTGAAAATTGTTTAAAAAGTGTCTTAGTTTCATAATAGAGACCATGTAAAAATAAAAAATCTAAATTGCAAGTATTGACTTAAAATTTTAAAATACTTGAACTTGATAAAGGATTTTAACAAATACTTGACAAAATTTAAGGATTTTAAAATTTTGCGTAGTTGTTCCGGCTTACTTAGTGTAAAGTAATGTTTGCTATGTCATATTTTCTCTACATGTTTTGAATTAGGTTCTGCTATAGTTATCCATGGTCAGGTTGTCCACAAGAGCGAAAAAAACGTCTCTGATCAATCTCGTTTTATTTACACTTTTCACATAGCTGAGAAAAAAGAGACTATCTGGAGTGATGAAAATTGGTAAGTTTTTGAACAAATCTTTGAAAAATTTAAAAAACAAACAAATATTATAAATCTAATATGTATAATATTATAAATCTAATATTAAAAATCTATAATATAAATCTATAATATATAAATAATAATATTATATAATCTAATATTATAAATCTATATTATAAATCTATAATATATATTTCTATAATATATAAGTATAAAATATTATATAGTCTAATATTATAAATATTCTTAGTAAAAACTCTTCGTACTCGATGTAGTTAAAGCAATTTACAAAATATTCGAATACTTTTATTTAGAATTAGCATGGTTTTATCGGTATATTATGTCCGAATAAGATCTTTACATGTTATAATTTTTTTTGCTTAAGGTTTTTATAATATATAAAGAAACTTTTCTTTTTTAATATAATTTTTAAAACTTTTTTACTACCCGTAATAGTGAATCTAAAGAACACCATTTTGGAGTCTTTAGATCAATTTCGCTCATCGGTGTTAACATGAATTTAGTTAAAATCTATTGAAAAAGTTCCTTAAATTACTACTGATCCTAGTCGGTTCTGACATATAATATATAGTCTATATATAGTCGTCAAAACACAATATATTATCTATTTTCATAAAAATACTAAAATTACGACCAAGAAAGAGCTTATAATTATGTAAAATTGCCAATAAATGATCAGAACAGATCATTTTGTAAACTATAATGTGAACATTATTTCACCTAAAAAACGTATTAATATAAAATCTTAATCAAATTTGGACGAGCGGTTGTGATTTAAAAGAAAAAAAAAATCTTCAGTCTGGGTTTTTTCGCTACAAACATTTATATTTTATGTTACCGCAAAATTTATAATTTGGCTTTTCATAATTCACAGACCAGATATTTAACGGAAATATGTCGTAGTCAAAAAAATATCATACAGACGCTATAATATTTTAAAAGTGCTTTAATTACACCGAGTAGTAAAATATTTTTTCCAAAACAAAACATGTTTATAATTTTGAAGCAATTAAAAGCTTTTGAAAAACTGTTTAAAAATAATATTTTTACAAGGTTACAAGAAACTGATTCATACAAATTTCCGTACCTTTACAATTGAAAAGTGTCTGGATTGTTTATGCATACGAATTTTTACTTGATGATGTAAACTAATTATATGTTAAATTTTAGTTGCTATTTTTATATAGGAGAAATTTTTATTAAAGACATAAATATAATACAAAGAAAGCATCAATCAATATTTATAGTTTTAATACTTTGTTGTTGTTGTTTTTTTCTCAAAGAAATGGTGGAGTTTTTTAAATAGAAATATATAAATATATATATATTTTTTTTAGTTTTTTTTATCTTTATTAAAATATTTTATTTCAAAGAAAAATTAAAATGTTTTTTTTATACATAATATATAAACAATATTTACTTGTAAATCTTGATTTTTTTTTACAATAAATTTTTATTTAAAATAGGTTTAGTGTACAGTTGTAACAGACAAAAGTCTGTTGTATTCGTGTCTTTTCAACAAATTCAAAGTTTAAATGGACACAATGTCTTTAACGCATCATCGTTTATCAAAACATTGTTTAAATTTACATAACAGTAATAGTTCAGTTTTACATACCACAAATATCTGCTACTCTGTCTCTGTATCTGCTACTCTGTCTCTTATTCTTAATTACTTCAGCAATTCTCGCAGACAAAGAATTTACGAGATTTTTACAAACATCAACAATTATGTCTGTGCGTGTTGTGATGGCACGAAAATCATCTAAATTTGATGTTTCTCTTTATCAATCTTTAATTTCATTACATTCCACAGGTTTTCGATGGGGTTGAGGTCTGGGCTCTGCCCCGGCCAATAACGCAGAACCTCAACCCAATGGTAATTTTATATTATTATCTGTTATTTTAATTTTACTAATGATCCGCTCCTTTGTTATTTTCTTAACGCAGGTAACTAAATCATAATTAAAAGCAAATAAAACCAAAAAAATATTTTAAATATCTTTATTTAAAACGATTTCAATAAAATCATGTTCTCATTACTTCATCATCAATATCAAATTCATCTGTATCTTTATCACCTCCTGTCATCAGAATCTCATTTTAATTTATTTTACGTTTTCCACTATCCAATCAATATGATGCAAACTCGAATCACACTTTACAAGCTTCTAAGGAGCAATAAGCGTTTTTTATTTGAAATAATAACTTTGTGTTTGCTTTAAACAATGTTTTACCATTCACTTTATTGTGAATATATAAATCTATACATAAGCACATTTTACAAAATTTACAATTCCTAATCTTACGACTAGTATTTCCTAACAATTTTGAGAAAAGTCATGACGGAACCGTCTCATAAAAAACAACGAACACTGATTTCTTACTTTGTACCTGACAGGCGTATATCAAGTCGAACTTTAACAACGGAAGAAATTATTCAAGAAGGAAACGACAAAAATCTTTTCCTTATTGTTCCTGCTGAGAATGGAATGCCGTAAAAACAGAAATGAATCCTGCCGATATTAAAGCAACCAAAAAAATGTATAGCAAACAACTTAGATATTTCAATGAAAAATGGATTATAGATTACCCTTGGATTCATCTATGTCATTCCAAAAAGAAATTATTTTGCTATATTTGCATTGGTGCTGTCAAGAAAAATCTGGTATCTTTCTCAAAATGCGGTGAACAAAATTTTTGTCAATATTTGACAAACATTTTTTTTTATTTTTAATTATTTAACCAATTATTTAACTTTTTTTTTTAATTTATAATTTAATTTAAAATTATTCAATAATTTTTTAACAAATTATTTAATTATTTTAATTAACCAATTATTGGTTATGGCAGTTGGAAAAAGGCTGTAGAAAGACTGAGGAAACACGACCTATCATCATTTCATAAGGAGGCACAGAAAAAATTATTTACACTACGTACAGCAGGTTTAAAAACCATATATCAAATGATAAGTAAAATGCATGATAAGCAATGCGATGAGCATATATAATAAAAACGATATTTGTGTAAGATTGATAAAAAGAATTACTTGTTAGTAGTTATAGGAAGCTCGCAGAAGACTTAAGTCAGTCTTGTCATCGAGTACCTTTTTCTGGACGTGTAATACACATAAAAATCAGTTGCATACGTAGTATAGGTGTATGTTGTACTTATATATCTTAATATTAATATTATAATTTTTTTATTATCGATTTGTATTAAAAGTTAAGCTACATTTAAAAATATTTTTTTTAATAATATTAAAAAAAAATTCCTTATAGTTGTTTAATTTGATTATTGTAAACTTTAGCTTTATTTTCAGAGAGTGTTCGTTGTTTAGGTTTAATAGTGATTCGTTTCTGGAAAATAATTTGTTAAATAAATAGGGACCACGATATGTAATTGAGAATTTTGAGAATCTTGTTGTTTCAAACGGTATCTTAAAGTTGCCTGTTGCTCTTGTATTTTATTTATTTAGATTGTTTTTAAAAAAGTGTGCTGTAAAATGTTCTGGAACCAGATTTAGTTTATATTTAAACATGAAAAGTATATTTTGAAAAATATTTATTTGAAATAAATTTAGTGCGTTCGTTTGTTCCAATAAGGATTGAGCATGAGCAAATTTATTTTTGTTGTATACTAGTCTTGAAGCGTGTTTTTGACGTAGGTAAAGTGGTTCTAATTTAGATATATTAATATATTGGCATACATCAGGTAGCTATGTATGAATGAAAAGTAGACAAGTTTCAGACTTTTTTGTGACAAAAATGGTCTTGCTTTGTATAGTAAACCAATGTTCTTTGATATTTTTGTGTTAATGTAGTTTATGTGGGGTTTCCAGGAGATATGCTCGTCAATTAGAAATCCTAAAAACATTGTATTCAGAACTCTTTTGATGGTTATATTTTCTATATTAAATGTTGGTAGGTTCAAGGGTATTTTTTTAATTTGTTGATTAGAGTGAAATAGTATATACTAAGTTTTTTCTATATTGAGTGACAGTTTATTGGATTTAAACCATATAATAATTTTATTTAGTTCAGCATTTGTTTTTTCAAAAAGGTCTTCGATTGTCTTTGCTGAGTAAAATAAGTTTGTGTTGTCGACAAACATTATAGTTTTAAAGATATTAGAGGTATTTGGAAAATCGTTTATATAAATAAGAAACAAAAGAGGAGCAAGAATGGAACCTTTAGGTACACCACATTTTGTTCTCAGTAAACTTGAGTTACTTTTTTTATCTATAATAACACACTGTTGTCTGTTATTTAGGTAGTTTTTAAACCAATTTAAAGCTTGATTTTTTACGCCATAGTTTTTCATTTTTCGAGTAAAATCTTTTTATGACTAGGCAACTCATTCTATTATCTCCTAATGAGGATACAGCTCTAAAACTCAGTTTTATAGTTCTGAGGCCGGCTGGTAGTCAGGTATCCCAAATCTTGTGTTAGCTCTCAGAGAGGCTGATTCAATCAACAGCTGAAAAATATCAAAGTATTAACAGTGCCATGTTGCGCATGGATAGTGTCCCTATTTGTATTTTTGTGTGCATTGCCAATTAGGCTCTTGTCACTTCTGGAGAATCTTTAATAGTATCAATAATAAGAGCAAGTTTTTAAATCCACCTCTTTTGTATAGTTCAGATTTTGTCACCTCACCTAAAGACAAAGCTGAATTATTTTCTAAGAACTTTTCATAAATACCATCTCTTGATTCCACAAGTTGCGTTTACCTGATATAGCCGTCAAACAGGTTGATCCATTGCTTGACATTTGTATCACTCCAGCTTCTGTATCTAAAGGGATTTCCTGCTTGGACTCTTCTACAGCTTGTGGGCTGAACAACATACCTGTTATAGTCTTGCAGAAGTGTTCTCCGTAGCTGTCGTCTATATTTTAAAAACTATTCAACAAGTGCTTATTAGAGTCTTGTTTTCCAGCATGCTTGAAAGCAGCATCTGTTATCCCTAATTTTTAAAATTCTGGAGAGCGATCCGATTCGTCTAACTACCGTCCCATTAGTCTTCTTCCTATCGTAAGCAAGGTTTTTGAACCTTTAATTAACAAACACTTATTCTCTCATCTTGAATATAATAGCTTACTTTCTGCTCATCAATATGGATTTCGATCTTCTCGTTCTACGGCTGATTTGCTAACAGTAATAACCGATAGATTTTTTATTTGCATTAGATAAAGGAGGAGAGGTTAAGGCCATCGTTCTTGACATTTCTAAAGCGTTTGATAAAGTTTGGCATGCTGGTCTTCTCCATAGGCTTTCTTCTTACGGTTTATCTGGAAACATCTTTAAGATTATTGAATCCTTCCTTTCCAATCGTAGTATAAAAGTTTTCCTTGA
The DNA here is from genome assembly GCF_022113875.1 of Hydra vulgaris. Lineage (NCBI taxonomy): Eukaryota > Metazoa > Cnidaria > Hydrozoa > Anthoathecata > Hydridae > Hydra > Hydra vulgaris. Next base: position 22,262,515 of record NC_061162.1, on the reverse strand, counting down.
TGGACAGCACTCTTCTTCTTGTTTTGTAACCTCAGGAGTTCCTAAAGGTTCAGTCTCTGGCCCTATACTCTTTTTAACTTACATTAACAATCTTCCAGATATTCTCACATCTAAGGTGGTATTATTCGCTGATTGGCTGCATTTATTCTTGTCATGATTAGAAGCTAACTCTCTCTGATTGGTTGGAGGGGGCATTTAAGCTTGAAAAAGATCTCACTTCTGCTACAGCATGAAAAGGATCTCACTTCTGCTACAACTTTAATTTAAATAAAACTCAATTTTTTTCAGCTAATCATTATAGCAATAATTTAGACCTTCATATATTTATGAATGGTAATGAGTTCAGTAAATCATCTACTTTTCATCTTCTAGGATCAACTCATACGTCCGGTCTTTTTTGCAAACCATATATCAAATCCGTTGCAAAATTAGCATCTGCTAAAGTTGAATCTCTTTATCGAGCTCGACACTTTCTTACTCTGGATTCTATTCTCTATCTCTATAAATCTCAAATCCGGCCTTGTATGAAATACTGTTGCCATATCTGGGGCGGATCTTCTAATGATGCTCTTTCTCTTTTAGACAAGGTGCAAAAACGCATTGTAAATATAGTTGGACTTGCTCTTACAGCCAACCTTCAACCATTATCACATAGTCGTAATGTCGTTTCCCTTTCTTTTTTCTACAAATACTATAATGGACACTGTTCTAAAGAGCTAACGTCTTTTGTGCCATCTACTAAAGTTCATTCCCGTGTTACTCGTCATTCAACTATATCTCATCCTTTTTCTGTGACTGTTTCTAAGTGATCTAAAAACTCTTATTTGTGTAGTTTTTTTCCTCAAACATCAGTTCTTTGCAATTCTCTTTCTTTATGTTGCTTTCCTGAATCATATAATTTGCAATTTTTTAAGTTGTTTGTCAATCTTTATCTTGGTCTAGAATTTTCATCTTTTCTCTTTTAGTAACTTCCTACTTTAATTAGTGGTTGCTTGCAGCCTTGTTGGAAGCGAAGATGTTTAAAAAAAAGTCGCTTTTTTATGCAATATGTGATGTTTTATTAAGATATGGACTAGGCAAGCAAATTGTGCTGGGACAAAGCTGTCATGGTGCCGCCTCAATGTCAAAGCATCTAAGTGGTGTTTCTAAACTATTTTAAGATGATGTCAACGAAGCAATTTTTATACATTGTAACACACATCGGCTCAATTTTGTTCTTCAAGATGCTTGTAAACAAGTCAGTTGTATGAACGAGGGACAGGATTTGTGCCAGCTGTTGTATAATTTCATTTGTTTAGCTCCAAAAAGACTGGTAAGGTAAAAAATTGCAATGTAATATACTTGATGAGGATCTCAAGCAAGTCAATTTAAGTGCTTCTTGTTTAACTCGTTTTACCGCAAGGACCAAATCATATAATTCACTTCTGACAAATTTTCAAGTAACTGTTTTAGAGCTTCCAGAAATTTCTGAATCAAATTTGTTTTTGATTAAGAAATTTCTTGAAGCTCTTCTACTTTAGCTCTGTTTTTCTTAACAGAGCTAAAGTAGAAGGTTTACTCGATAAACTATTATAGTTTTTATTACTTTGGGCTTCGCCTGGCTTATGATATTTTTGCAATTGTAGAGCAAGTCTCTTAACATATGCAATCTGCTGAAGTAGGTGCTCAAACAATAGCTTCATCAATAATGTTACTAAAAGTTCATATATCATCTATAAGATCAGAAATACATTTTAAATCATTTTTTGAATCTTGCGTTAATGAAGGAGTTAAGAAATTTCTTGAAATAAAATGAGGTCGCAATTCACCTCATGCTTCTTTTCCTCGACAACGTTTGACTCCTCCTCGCTTTGATGATAATACTTTGAACATTCACAATTAAGACACGATGAAATAATACCGAGCTCAGTATTACGAGGTACTTAAATCAGCGGTTCAATTCAATGGAATCAAAATTTACTTTAAAAAGATTATTTTTGTCCACTGCAAATGGTGATACAGACATAAAAGCTTTAGATAATATTAAGGTTTTCATATAGTTTATGAAAAATTAAAAGCTGAACTCTTTCTATTTAAATCCATTAAAAAAAATCAAAACATATAAAATGAATATTAAACAGGTTACACCAATCACAACTATAATTAATATGTTAAACGACTGTAAAGGAGTCTCAATAATGTTTTCTAAAATATCAAAACTTCTAACAATTTACTTAGCGATACCATTGACAACCTGCACAGCCGAGAGATCGTCCCCACATCTAATAATGATAAAGTCATGGTCGGTCGACCTCAACTCAGAAGCGATTGAATCATCTTTTACTTCTTTAATTTTATAAACATAACACTGCGGAAATGTAAAAGCTATAGCAAAAGATTTTATAAATGGAAAAAGTAGTCACCAGAATTTCTTATTTTGAAAAACGTTAAATTATTTTTAGATTGTAACATATTCTTTTAATTTTAAATTTTAGTGAAATATGTTTATAGTTGATATTATACTTTATTGAAAATGGATGCATGTAGTTTTCTTTTAAGAATAACATATATATATATATATATATATATATATATATATATATATATATATATATATATATATATATATATATATATTATATATATATATATATATATATATATATATATATATATATATATATATATATATATATATATATATATATATATATTGACAACAACTTATTCCTAGTGCTTCTTTATTTATTTATAAGCGTTTGAATTCAGTATGTTTCCTTGTTACTCTATTTTATATTATATTTTAAGGTCTTAAAGAGCTATCAGCTAGCTGGTGATTGGAACGAAAAATCTCTAATTGGAAATCATTTAAACAGAAACTGTCCTGTCCAATTAAATTCTAGTTTAAAAGTAAACTTGAGCTTATCAATGAATTCACAAAGCAACAAATGCGAAAGAAATATAAACGTATGGAAGAAGCCTTTAGAAAAATTCTGCAGAGTCTATTGCGCCAGGTCAATCGGAAGAGTTTTTAAAAGTGCTTGAAGGTAATGAAAATGCCGAAATAGAAATTCCAGATAAAATTGAAAAACTTGCAGATATGTATAAAAACAGTGGTGCAATAAGTCAACTTGTAAATTTGGCATTCATTTACATTATAATAAATACACAAAGCAATTTGAATGCAATACATTTAAGTGCACAAAATATAAAATAAAACTTGACAGAAAATGGAAAGCCTCACAAAAAAGGTTTTGTACTATCCCAAAAGAGTTTTTTTACAAGAAGTAGACTTTTGATTCCGAAATGTGAACATTTTTTAGATTATTTCTTTTAAAGTGGACTGTTACAAGACGTTTCTTTGAGAAGAAGGGGATAAGTATGCATGTAGATGTTTTTTACCAAAAAAAATGACATTCTCAAAAAGCATGTTTACCTAACAATTTTGTATTGCTGCGATCAAGGTGTTTCCTTTATTATCTCTATTGCTGAATCAGTTCTAAATCAGTTTCGCCTAGATAAATTATACTCTAAAAATATGATAGAGTAACAAGAGAACATATTAAATTCAAGCGCTTATAAATAAATATAGAACCACCAAGAAAATATCTATTCTATTTGAATCTTATATTTTTTTTGAACTATTGCAATACCCCATAAGTTTTTTTTATAAACAAGGTTGATTAAAGGTCCATACAAGTTTTTTTTTAATTGAATTTTTCACTGAACACAGGGCTTTAACCATTATCATGCCACAATCAATGCGTAAAAAAATTTCGTTTTTGAGTTCGATTTTGCGGCAAAGCCTTTGCTTCCCAATAGGTGTTTTTATACTTGGAGGTACTTAACTTGATAGAGATTTATAATAACAAAAAAAAAAAAAAAAAAAAAACTGTGGGATAATCGCGGCTTTGAATAAAAACGAAGATCAAAAATGACAAAAAGTCATTTTTCGCGTATTTTGAAGCATGATATTTAGACAAAGAAAAAATTTCCTCAACCAATTTTATTAATTTTTAGTCTTAACTAGTCAATAAACAATAATCAAAGGGAATACTTATTTAATTTTGTTTTTTTTTCGAGTTCAAAAATGCCTTCGACACCATTTGGTCAATATTTCTTAGAAGTTTATTCAATATCTAGAGAACTAATAAATTTTTTTTTTCAAATTACGGTATTGAGCCTCTAGTATGAATAGTAACAACATATTAAAAAATAAGGGATTTTGAAAGAGGTCACTCTAAAAATTTAGTGTTTATGGCTGATTCTTACAGAAAGTCGCTCCTTAAATCAGACAGCATCGTCACGAGCAATGATGGAGTTGTAAAGATATTTAATCTGTAAAAAGAAATTATTTGATTTATAAATATTATTTGGGAAATGGGATTCCTCTGCATTCAATGATGTTCTTAACAATAATCCATACGGAAAGTCAAAACGAACCAGAAAAGTTAGTGTGTTGGTCATATCAAGAAGCGCTTAAGTTATTCTTAAACATCGTGGTATTGGATTAACCTGAAAAGGAAAATTGACAGAATGCGCAGTTAATAGAATGCAAAACTATTTTGGTATGGCTATTTGACAGTCTGCAGCTAATAATTCTTTAAATGAAAATGAAAAGGTATACCAAATGAAAAAGAACATTCGCGCAGTTCTTTACCATTGCACTAATTTACCGGATCAGTTTCATCGCCACATATTATGTCCAGTGGGTCCTGATAGCTGGTTTAAACGGAAGAAAGGAAACTCTACAGGTAACAGCAATTACACACCAAAAGTTAATTTACCATTTTGGAAATATTTTTATTTACAAATCTTTGTTTGAGTTGGGAGTGAACTTAGCTGTGTTGTATTTTGCACTGCTGGTGTCACCTCAACCTTGAGAATGGTGGAAAATCTGCAGTGTTCTCATTTTGTAGGGATCAAAAACGCATTACCAGTATGAACAAAAAAGACAATTTAGAAAAAAAAGTAGAAGAATGCATTTAAAAGCATTTAAAACCAATGGATTTAAAAGCAAGAATGGATTTAAAAGCATAAAAAGATTTGGCAAGATGAAAAACAACGACTGGAAAATTATAAACCCTACTCACCTGGAAGTTATTGATATTTTTTTTAGTTATAAAATGTATTTTGTTGTTTTTCAACCTTTTTAGGAATAAGTTGTTGTAAATATTTTAAGAATGATATTTAGACAAATAAAATTTTTTTTTCACCAATTTTATTAATTTTTGGTTTATAGCAAATAAAGGCTTGTTGTAAAGTATTTACTTTGCTTTTTTTAGTTCAAAAATGCCTTCGACACCATTTGATTAATATTTCTAAATGTTTATTCAAACTTTGAATCTAATATCTAAAGAATCAATTCATATTTTTTAAAATTTTTTAGAAATTAAGCTTTTAATACGAATAGCAACAACATATTAAAAAAATAGCGATTTTGAAGAGGGTCAATTCCCTCTTCAAAATCGCTAATTTTTTAATATTTTGTTGCTAATTGAGCTCTGTCTGATTCTTATAGAAAGTCGCTCTTAAGAAGCAAATATGGTTAACCTTCCATTCAGTATAACGAGGACGGTTCTGCTTTTTTTCCCACATTATACACCCCCTACAATACTGACAAAAGACTTCAAAATCGTCCTTCTGAATTTGTGGTCACCACACCATTCTTATAACTTTTCTTATAATAGAGAAGTTTACCATAATGTTGTAATTTTCTACATTACTATTTTTATCAACTTTTGCTAAAGAAACTTTGGTGGGACTAACAGAAACATGCTCAACATTTTCGTCTTCTCGGGTAAGTGTTTTGTTCAACTGGTTGCCACGAAACGCTCTTTTTCTTTTTTAAATTATTCTTTTTTTGCTTCCCATTATATATAATATTCTAAAATATATAATATAGAGCTGATATATTATACTAAATAATATAAATAACGCAAAACTCTTCAAACACAACAATAAAGTATCACAGGATAAATTATCTGTCATACAAAAATAGAAACTTCTAGGGGAGAGTGGAGTAATGGCGAACGCGAGGTAACTCCGAACGTGGTTAAAACAGGATTATAGAAAATAAATTTGACAATTTCTATTTACCTGTTGAGAGGGGATCCCATGCTCAGTTCCAGACATGCAGTAGTGTAATGAAGCTGCGGATGTTGTTTACTATAATTTGATTTTAGTTTTTTCTGATAATTTTGAACAACCTTTTTCTTGAGTAACATTCTGTTGTAGCTTTTATGGATATAAAACCACTCCTTTTTTTGTTGTTGTTGCATAGCATAATGTTTGCACTTAGTTATTACAATTAGCATTTTATTCATTATTACACAACTGTTTGTGATTGCCCTCTGATGTGTTCGGAATTACCCCACGTACGTAGGGTAATTCCAAACACCAATCGTTTCATATCTGCCATAAATTTTTATTTTGTAAAAAAATTTCTAAAAATTACTTTTTAGGGTTTGTGGCTGAATAGTTAAACTAATTGATAAGCAATAAATATAGTCAACTTTGTATAAATGATGTCTTTAATTCTCATTCCCGCTTAGGAATTCGCCAATACCCGACTCTCCCCTATACACTGTTTTATTCTATATTTTTGTCAAACCATGCTGGCCTATTAAACTAATGCGTAACTAACCAAGTTTGACAAAAAACTAATGCTAAGGCATTAGTTTTTTTTGTCATACTTGGCATTAGTTATTTGTCGTTTCGTTGTCGCTATTTTTAATACTTATATTTGAATATTATTGGCGAACCGTCAAAATACTATATTTTAAAATTATTATAAACGTACCTAATTGCGTCAATGTATAAAGATTTAGCGTTAAAGTGTCGATGTCGTTTTTTTTTTTTTTTATAACAAAACAAAAGGTTACGAGCATAGTTCCGGAGCATTTTAATGCGGTTAAATTCAACTTCCATCTGTTTGATACTTCTGTGCTCTAAAGAACTAAAAAAATAGTTCGAGTTAACGAATGTTTGAGTTAGGGATATTCTACAATACGAACTTTTGCCGCTAAGTAAAAATAATTCTAGTTATCAGAAGTTTTGATATAAAAGGTAAAAACAACACAATACAAATTAAAAATTTTCTTACGTCATTCTGTCGTAGTTTTAAATAAACGTCTCTGTCGAATGTAATTGAGACTGCATTGAGCTTTTGTTGAAAATCTTCACCACTAAGACTAAAGGGCATTTTTATTTAACTAAAAACATAGAAACTTTATCACCAGCTGCATTTGCTGCAGCCATCCCAGTAAAACGAATTTTACTGTGCTTTCTTCCTAACCAAGCCTTAATCAAAAATTTAGGGACTTATTAGGTTGCATACGCAATACAAAAATAATCCAGATTTAACTGCATTACAAATTTTATCAAATTAAACCTATATAAAATTGTAGAGAGATTTGTTTCCTTCTATTTATGTGGTCATATCAGTTGTACAAGAGTTAACCTCCCCAGGGTCGCCGAAAAGCGTCACGCCACCTTGAACAGCAACTCTGATTGGTGCCCTTATTTATTAAAATTTCCCTATATTATAAATGAATGACCCTTTTTTTTTTTAGGTACCTTCTTTTCACTTTGTGCCCCTTGGCTATCTGCTGCCCGGGAAAAACTGTCCCTTTCACCCCTCCCTCTCGGCGGCACTGCCCTCTCCACATACAACCTTGAAAAAAACAATGTATCTGTTTTTCAAACGATCAAGCCAACCATATATATCTATTTAACATGGCTAATAAGAGTGTCAAACAAGGAGGTAGAATGAGCCCAGAATTATTTAATTACAACAAAGCTTTAAACTTCTTTACATGACGATATAACTGCATCCTAAGTCAATCACTTTAAGCAATTGCAGAAAAACTGAATAAACTGTTCCAGAATATTAAAAAAGTACTGCAAAAAAATTATATTGAATTTTAAAACAAATAAAACCTAATTATTTATTTTAAAACCTCCCAGGAACCTCCTGATGACTACCAAACTCTATTAAATGAAATTACAATAAAGCGTGAAAAAAATATAAAATTATTTAGGGTAACATTGGACCAGCATCTAACATTCAATCAGATTCAGTCAGTAGTAAAAAAGTTCCACTCCTCCTTGGGAACGTTGGCAAGACCAACAGCAAGTTTACATATATATATATATATATATATATATATATATATATATATATATATATATATATATATATATATATATTATATATATATATATATATATATATATATATATATATATATAAACTTAAGTTTTGCATCCATTTAATTGAATGTAGACTCATCACTCCACACAATCTTTGTGGAAAACTCGCAACACTATACTCTTTGGTCTGGATCATCGTCATTAAGAGCATGGACTAATCTTGGAATGTAGCTTCTCCACTGATAACATTTCATGATGCGCTGGAAAAATGATTTTGAAATGCTTACCTCACGACTAGCTTGCCGCAAAGACTTTCTTGGACTTTGTTGAAACATTTCGAGTAATTGTTCTTATTTTGTGGGGGCTTGTCGATGTACGTGGTCGTCTGGAAAGGTTCTTATGGATATTATGAACAGTTCTATCAGCTTCAAACTTATCTCTAATTCGAGTAATAGTAACTCGTATAGGTGGTTATTTGTTAAACTTCCTCTTAAATTGCCTTTGCACTTCTACTTCATTTTCATAATTCCAGTAGCATTTCAGAATAAATTTCCTTTCTTAAAATTCAAGTCTGTCAGCCGTCAGTTGGTTCAATGGGTTCAGTCTGGAAAGAAAGAAGAAATAACTTAGTTAACAGCTGTTAAAATCTGTATAAATTTTTTTGAGACACCCTTTATATATGTATATATATATATATATATATATACATATATATATATATATATATATATATATATATATATATACATATATATATATATATATATATATATATATATATATATATATATATATATATATATATATATATATATATATATATATATATATATATATATATATATATATATATACATATATATATATATATATATATATATATATATATATATATATATATATATATATATATATATACATATATATATATATATATATATATATATATATATATATATATATATATATATATATATATATATATATATATATATATATATATATATATATATATATATAAAACCTTGGAAACGTTTTAAAACTTGCTAAATACATTTCAAAATTTTACACTGTTCTTTTGAACAACTTCATCGGGTAACTGCCAAAGAAACTCATACTCATGCATATTATTAGGCAAAAGAATTCAAAATAATATTTATTGGTGTTTGTTGCTCTAAAGTTACTGAGTTTTCGTGTGAACTGCAGTAAGCTTTGTATTATTCTATAATTTTTGACTGCACTGCTAACGTAAGTTGTAAAGAACAAATGATACTTGTTGTTCTGTTTGTCTATGCAGTTCCAGGAGACAAAGTAAACTTGAGTGAAAGTCTTCTTGGATTTGCTTAGGTCTTAAAAACAGCTTGGCAAGGGTTGATAACTTGCTTGTTTGACGAGGTTTCAAAAAAAGAAACATCCTTACAAAATATGCGTGGCCAAGGTAATGACGATGGATCAAATATGAAGGAAAAGAATTTAGGCGTACAAAAAAGGATCCTTGACCTTAATATACAAGCATTTTTTGTTTCTTGTGGAAGACATAACTAAACTTTGTCATCAATAATGCAGCATTTCCCCACACTGTAGCTGTTAACTATAGCAATATTCAGGAGGTTTATATCTAGATCAGTCATAAATAGAGTACATTAACAAATCATATAAACTCTTTAACAGTAAAACCTCAAAGTGGAATCTGTTAGGAGACCAGGATAGACGCCTTTAACTCTTTGCGATACCATATTGATGTGGTTTATGACGCTGTCTATAAACCCATATTAGATTTCAAGACTAATGCTTTTGGAAAATGTACCGCTATGAGAATGGTCAAGAAAACTACAGATTTCAAATTCCTCTGCTATTTGGTTACTGGGTATGATATCTTGTTTAAATTTAATTTAGAAAGTAAAACACTTCAGATAAAAACTGTTAATCTGCTGAACGCTCTGAAACTGGTTGAAAGTGTCGCGACTTTTTGGAAAACATGAGAAAAATGGGCTGTATAGTGTTATTACAGATGAAATAAAACTGAATAAAAACTGACCATCAGTTCAAAGTTCTCTGAAAAAGCTGTGGTCAGGCCAATTTAGATCAAAAAGCAAATTTCCTATAAAGGTAACTTATTAATCTTTTAACTTATTAATCTGTGAATTCATATAAAAGATGAAAGATCTGTGAAGTCGACAAAAAAGTCTTACAAAGTAAATTTCATTTTTTTAGTTTTAGATACTGTAGTGTTTTGTAGTTTTTGTAGTTGTTTTATAGTTTTTGTAGATGAAGAATGTTTGATTTAAGAACTAGTTGTAGCTGCAAACAATTCTTAAAGTAAACATATAGAATAGTGTTTATAACACTTTACATGAAAAAAATTGAAAAGCATGAAACAGATGCATGTTAAAAAAAGTGAAAAAATCTGCATTCCGTTTTAAAAGCTGACGGCAATAGTAACCAATGAGTGAGAAATGAGTTTTTCTAAATTAAAGATTATCAAAAACTACGTTTGATTGACGCTTTTTCAGGACTGCCTATGTCGATGGTGGCATCAGCGATTGAACACCGGGTTCTGAGTACAATTGAAACCGCTTCATTTTGAAAACACTTTGCAAAACTTAAGTCAAGAAAAGTTTTTTACTTTTATTTTTTGTCAATATAAACTGTACCTAAGTATTTGTTATTTTCTTTGATCAAAAATGTATTTCAAAAATGTAACTTGTATACAAATGTAAAAAATGTAAATGTATGCAAAAATATAAAGTGCGGTAAATATTTAATAGGATATTTAATTCTAAGATAATATAAATCTAAGATAAGATGTGTTTCTAACCCTAAGCCTAACCCTAACTTTGACTTTAAGAGGTCGTTGAGAATATTTTGGCAATGAAGATCAAGGCGAAACTACTGGACATAGATGAAATTTGTAAGAGCTACTTTATTTGTAGGCAAAATATGACTTCGTGCTAAATGTACACAATAAAAGAATCAAACTGAGAAAAAATTATTTACTTTGTCAACAACTCTTCAAAACAAGTTTATTTAAATTAAAAAAAAAAAGTCAAAAAAAATTTTATTTAACAAGTATTAGAAGCTAAGTATTTTTTAATTGTGTTAAAAGCACTCCTGGTACTTCTCTTCAAAACAACCGAGTTTTACGCTACGTTAGGATGGAAATCAAGTGTATGTTGCAAAATTTTTACATGATTTCATTGAGACAAAATGAAAAAATGCTAAGTATGTTACAACTATTATATTGGGAAAACTAGAAAGTGATGTAACAGATATTTAAAATTGTAGATGATAACGATAAGGGTTTTAATGCAAATTGTAGTAGACATACAACAATGTTGCTGTGATGTCTGACCACCTAACTGGTGTTCAGATGCACAATAAGGAAACCAACGGCAAAGCAGATTTTTGTTGCATGTACAAGCCATTCACTAAATTTAGGAGGTTTGCATATAGTATCAGGTGCTATAAATTCTGTTACATTTTTTTGAGTTATGGAGCAGTAATACACATTTTTTATTTCCTTAACTCATCGCTGAGATGTTATAACTTCCATCACTGGTCAAAGTATCAAGTATATTATGGAAATACGATGGAGTGCAAAGGAAGATGCAGTTAGTGTTGTGAACAAAAAATTGCACAAAAATTTTAAATGCTGTCCCAGGTAGCACACTTACCTTGGGCCAACGTATGTAAATACATCGCAAACGTCAGCTATTATCTTCAATGCAAATACAACGTTGATCCAATAATAGTTTTATCCTACTTATATTTATCAAAACCTTAATAACGACGTGATTAAAAATAGTTAGCAAAATTACATTGATTTAACGTATGTAAAAACATCGCAAAAGTTAGTTGTTTTTTCGATCTAAATCCAACGTTGATCCAAGGTATATGAATCAACGTTGATCAAATGTACATGGATCAACGTTGACTAAACGTGTATGACCACACATTGATCCAATGCATATGGATTAACGTTGATCCGATGTTTATAACGCAAAGTTAATCCAATGTGTATGGATAAACGTTGGATTATATACGTTGAATCAACGTTTAATCTATACACATTGGAGTTGCGTTAGATTTTATACAGTGGATCAGAGTTGTGTTGCATTGAGAAAAGGCAGATACACATATATATATTTATGTAATTAAGAATCAGTTTCAATTCAAGTATATTAGTTGATTATGGAAATAATTTTTGCTAATATATTTTTCTCCTTATAAAACGAAATATCAAGCCACAAGCAAAACAAACATGAATAATACCTCTTCAGAGGCGATGTAATAATTATAACAAACATCGTCACCAATTTTAATTCATTAAAATGGTTGAAATATGTTAAATATATTAAACGCATTAAAAAATGTATAAAAAATATGTATAAATACCAAGACCTTCTTAAACAGGCCGCTACAGCTCATTTTCCGTAAAATTAGCGAAGGCCGACTTTTTCACGGAGAAGTATAGTTTCAAGGTAAGCGAAAGATACTATGACTCAAAATGAGGTTTTGATTTTTTTAAAAAACGAAGACCAGATATATTACTGATTTGAGGAAAAATGTAGGAGAGTGCTTCTACATCGATTAATCTATACCTATCTTAATCCAAACCCTCAGTCGATGTAGCAGCATTCCCTTGCATGTTATCCCTTAATTAGTCAATGTAGAAGCACTCTCCTACATTTCTCCCCAATTCAGTAATATATCTGGTCTTCGTTTTCAAAAAAATCAAAACCTCATTTTGAGTCATAGTATCTTTCGCTCACCTAGTTTCAATGAGGATTTTGGTTGTTTGATTTAAACTATAATAGTTAAACTCGTAAAATGCCTAATAAATGCTGCGTTTATGGTTGCTCCTCAAATTACAAATCAAAAGTAAAAGATAATGTTTATGTCACAATGTATACATTTCCCTTTAAATCCGAGGATCGCGAGTTATGGATTAAAAAACTTCCAAATGCAAACTTTGTGTTTACAGATTATAGGCGAATTTGTGCTAGCACTGGCCTAAAGATGCAGAATTAAAAAAAGTCAAAGGTGGTAGTTTTGTTCCAGTGCATCCTCCATCAGTCTTTAAAGGCATACCAGTGTCTTGTATTCCAATAGTGTCTAGAAAACGAGAAGTCACTGGGTTAATATGCTCTGAAAGAAATATTTTACATTTAATTCAATTGTAAAAAACTTGAAGTCAATAATAAATAACTGTGAAGAAAAATTTTATTTTGTTGAAAAAGAAAAAAATATATCTTTAATATTATATGAACATTGTGGACCAGTACCTAAGTTTTCAATATATATAACTTTAGAAGATTCTGGAGATATTTATTTTACTGGATATAGCCAACTTTTACAAATTAAACTGTCTTTTTTAAACAAAGGAGTTATTAAATATTATTCTCAACTGGAGAATGCTGTTAGTTATGTTATTAATAATGAAACAGATTCTAAGCGAGCAAGTTATATTAGGCATCAAGTAGCTTTATTAAATAAAACAAACAATACACCATTTTGTTTAGATGACATTTCTGATGCATTGCATCTTTATTCAAAATCTCGTTCAGTATATTTTGATCTCGTTGAGAAGCTTGTTTTGCCTAGTGTACGAGAGTTACAACGAATGCTTGTTTTGCCTAGTGTACGAGAGTTACAACGAATGACAAACAAAATAAATAAACTTGAAGATACTGAATATTTAAAGATGATATTTAAAGAACTTCAGGAATTTCAAAAATACTGCTTTTTCTTGGCTGATGAGGTGTACATAAAACCTGGGCTCCAGTACTCTGGTGGTAAGTTATTTTCAACTAATCAACTGGAAAGCCATTTTTTTATTTTTATTTTTTTTTTAAACTATTGTTTGAAAAGCTTAAATAATTGTAGAACTTTCAATTAGTTAAAATAAATCATTGAAACAAATTATTTTTTAAGGTGTTAATTTTGTTTATTGATTATAGGTATTGTGTATGGTGAAGCAGAAAATATCCAAGAAAAAGCAAAAACAGTTTTAGCACTAATGCTCCTTTGTCTTTTTGGTGGCCCACGACTTGTTATAAAAGTTTTTCCAGTTTGAAAAGTTACAACAAATTTTCAAACAAGCGTGATAGAAGAATTAAATCAACAAATCATAATTGAAGGTGGAAAGCCTCTTGGGTTAATAATGGATAACTGTCGAGTAAACCAAAAAACATTTCAATATTTTATTGCAAAAAAAGTTTCAGCATACTATCTTTTAAATGATACTGTGCATATTTTAAAATGTATTCGAAATAATTGGATCACTGAAAAATTACAATGCTTAAAATATAGATTGCTAAATGATAACGATACTGTGCGACTTGCAGAATGGAAATTTATAATTCAACTTCATGCTGCAGATAGTCGAATAGTTAAGTTGTCACCCTTAATACAAAAAGCTGTGTCACCAAAACCAATTGAACGACAAAATGTTGGATTAGTTTTTAAAGTTTTTTGTGATGAAACAGTTGCAGCATTACGTGTAAAATTTCCTGAAGCTGAAGATACTGCACTTTTTATTGAAACAGTTGTTAAGTGGTGGTTTATTGTCAACAGTAAAGCAAAAGGTCTAGATATTAAATTAAATGATATTCGAAGAAAGCCTATTACTTCAGTCAATGATTGGCAAATAGATTTCTTAGAGAACTATATTTCATATTTTGCTGAAAATTTGAAATGCGTAAATTCAAAATGTTATTCAAAAATTTAGAATCGACCAAACTAGAAAGTTGCTAGACTAGCATACAGATTTTACAATATTTTCTCCTGCTCACCACCACTGTGATAAGTGTGAACTTGATGTGGAGTTTATTATGTCAATATGTGAAAATTGTGAGGATCAGTTGCCAAATGAATGCAAACAAGGGCTTTTATATATTGCAGGTTTTATTGCTTACAAACTTCCAGAATTACATTCAATTTTAGAAGAAACAGACAGCTTTGATATGTTTCAAAAATATGGAACTTTGATCAGTTCTTTGAACAGGGGAAGACTAAGAGAACCATCTGACAATTTAGTCTACTTTGTTTTTTATTATTTTTTTATATTTGAAGTGACACTTGTGAATAAAGTTTCACCATTGCTGTGCAAGAAAGGATTAATTAACATTTTTATTAACTGCAATAGTAAATTTCAATTGCTTGTTCAAAGTGTTAAAAAAGTTTGCTGCATTTTGGCAAACATTTTTTTAAACAATTATTGTAAAAAACACTCTGAAGATTTTGGGAAGGAATGTTTAATAAAACAAGCAAAACTTTCAACTTCAAAATAAAATACTTTGAGTCAAAAAAGTCAAAATAATTTTAATAAAATATAGTTAATATATTTGTTTGTTTTTATCAAAAAATTTATTATTTGTATTACAAGTGTTAAACAGCTAAAATAAACATATAGTTATAAAAACGAAATATAGTCATTTTTAGCTAAACTCCTTAAATTTTTATTGTAATTAACTTATTTCTAAACGTAAAAAAAATTCCTACAATATTTGTTTTCGAAATTCAATCAAAATGTTTTGTCCTATTAAAGCTTTTTATTTGTTTCTGAAGTTTGTTTACAAAAGCAAAGATAAAAAATAATTTTAACCGTAAAAAAGTCGGCCTTCGCTAATTTTACGGAAAATGAGCTGTCGCGGCCTGTTTAAGAAGGCCTAGATAAGTACGTAAGAACAATTATATATATGCGTACAAATATATAATATTTAACGTGTATTTATATACTAAAATATAAAACAAATAAATTTAATTACGTTGTGCAAACGTAAAATATAACACTGAATCAACTTAAAGTGTAACGTTTCGCCAACGTAAAATACAACTTTGTGCCAACGTAAAATACATCATTTTTCTAATGTTAAATTAAGGTAAAAGATTAAATTAAACCGACTTAAATTACAACGTTGTTTTTTGTTTGTTGGGGACGTCGCATTTGTAACCAAAATGATGTAAAAACAACTTTGGCGGTCAGTGTTGGGTCAACGCAACGCCAAAGCATTTTTCTGGCGTTTTAATAACGCATATGTGCTATTCGGGTGGAGCAAACTTGAAGAGGCGCCAAACGACGATTAGTTTTTTTTTCGTTGTTAGTTGTTGGGCTTAGCCTTGGTCTTGCCTTAAGACCAAAAAGTAAGGCCTTGGCCTTGGTCTTGAAACTGTTTGCCTTGAAAACTTTGGCCATGGCTTTGTTTGGTTTGACCTTGGCCTTCTACCTTTTTTTTTAAGAATTCAGAACTTTCTTTCGTTATAGCATTTTAAAAGTTTTACTTCAGTTGATTTTGTTTACGAGAGTTATTTTTGTTTACTTGAAAGCCTTAGAATTTAATTTTGTAATTTATGTCACAGTTTAAAGTGCCATTTTTGACTAGCAATTTTAAAGCAATTATCAATGAAATGATTGGTTAATGGGAATTTGTTACATCTATATATTAAGTCACAGGTCATATATTAACGTTTTTTATCAGTAAAAACATTTAAAAATTTAAAAAAAGATTTAAATATCATATTTACTTAAAATTAAAAACAGAATGTTAAAGGTTTGAATTAAAATTTTTTTATTTATATTAAAGTTATAATATATTAGAGAGCATGTTTTTAAATTTATTTATTCTATTTTTGTTCAACTTATCTAAGTCTGTTTAAAAAAGTTGTTAGTAATCTATATTTAATAAAGTTTATTTTAAATAATTGTATTTATAAAATCCAACAAATTGCAAATAAGCAATTGTTTGATTATCCTTCTTTGATAGGTTATTGAACTATCAGAGATTTGCTCAAGAATAACACCAGAAACCACTTTGACAGCTACTAAAAATAGTGTTATACATCAGATTCAAAAAATGCTTTTTTGCAAATAATAAAAAAAAACATGTTTTACAAACAAGATAGTTTTGACAAACTTCTTGAACAAATAAATCACCAGAATTTAATTAAAAAGGTTTTTCCTTAAAAAAACTGTACACTATGAAACAATATTCAAAAATTAGAAATCTCTATTTGACAAGTATTTCTGTTTCCATGCAACGTCAGCTCCTGTTACGCGTATTTTTTGTCAGAGTGGATTAATGCCCTCATAAAGCTTGAATGTCTGATTCGTTGCTTGAAAACTTTGATGTTTCTCGAAATGTAACAAAGACTTATAGGCTATATAGTGATTGATAATGGTAATGAGTTAAAGTTAACGTTAACAACTTATTTCAACATATCTTTAATTAAAAGTTGTTGATATTTGTGGTTAGCGTAAAGCACAAAAATGCATAAAAATAAAGATTTAAAAGTTTTAATTCATTATTTTTATGTATTTTTGTTTTCGGCTTTTATATCTATCTACAAATAGATTTTCTTATTGACTTCGTCAAATAACCTTGGTCTAATTTTGCAGCATGTAGTTTTATTGTCACAGCACTTGCTACCTTTAGTTTTGTTAATAACTGGCCTTAACGTAAGTTAAGACCAGTTATTACCAAAATTTAAGTCTTATGTTTGCGTTGACCTTGAAAATCTTGTTCTTGGCCTTTACCTTGAAACTCTTGGCTTTGGTCTTTAAAATTTTACTCGGAAGCTTTTTGCGTTCTCTGTAGCGCTCACAGCTGAACCAAAATTTTTTTTTAGAGAAACCTTTACTTCTCGGATATTTCGATTTAGAAATGGTCTCAAAGTTACTTGTAATTTGGACCGTAGAGGAAACTTTACTTTTCGTATATTTCGATTTAGAAATGGTCTCAAAGTTACTTGTAATTCGGACCGTAGAGAAAACTTTACTTTTTTACAATATTTTTTCCCGCTTCGTATATCGTTTTTATATCACGACTTATATCACTGTTATATCACCCAAAATAAAATTTATTTAAATTTACTTAAATTGAATTTATTTATATTTTTATGTTTCGATTAGAATTTTAATTTATTGTGCTTTCATGTTTTCTTTCGGTGGTATGGTAAGAGATTTATTTAGTTATTTTTATTTATTTTTTACAGTTTATCTACACTTTTCATATCATATCTTTAAAAAAACATTAGTGTTTTACAAATTTTGGGTTGGTGAGGTTTTGACTATTTGTAGTGAGTCCTTTTTTACTGCATATGGATATAGCGTAAGTCGCGGGGTAAAGCACAAGTGGCGATGACGTTTGTCTGACGGGATAAACTAGTTATAACTGCTGATCCTCATCGAAACGCCTGTAATAATAGACGCGATCTCTGAGGAGATGTTTATTACTTTATCACTACATAATTATGTTTATACTTTAGCTTTAATGTTCTTTTTCCATTCTAAGGCCTTATATTGTTATCCATATTTTTTGTTTTTGTTTTTTATTTTTTAAGTTTTTTGTTTATCAATTTTTTGGTTTTTAAAAAAATTTTTTATTTTGGTTATATTTGTTGTATATCTTCGTACGTACTAGTTTTTTATATGATACAATTTTTTGTTATTGGTATTGTGAGTACTGCTTGGATATGTTGTTCGTCTTATTTGTTTTGAAATTTACTCTATTAATCTTTATTTTCGTTATAATCGTTCGATAAATAATTCTTCTTTATTCTAATGTACTTCATTTCTTCCCTCGGGTGTTCACTGCTCGTGTGTGACCATTCGGCGAATTTTATATGCCAAAGTTTTTAAATAATCTTTTGATTACTTTGATTGAAAAAGATTTGGCTTAGGTTAGCTGCGATAATGTCATCAATATTTGATGACATAAAGGTTAGCTGCGATAATGTCATCAATATTTGGACGGCCAGAAAAGCTCGAAAAGTTCAGTTTTAAACGCCTTATTTAACTTTTGCGAAGATATTGTAAATTGAATTTTTTGGCTATTGGTTTTAAAACTATTATTTGATTTGAATATCAGTTTTGATTAATAAACTGTTTTTCAACCCAGAGAATTAATAGTAATTGAAAAAATAAATAATAATTAATAGTAAATGAATGCTGCGTTCACTTTTATTTAAGTTTTGTAATTTCTTATTTTGAAATAGGGGGCACCGTTCTCCATTTTTGACTCTTTCCTTGATAGAGTGATCCAAGAAATTAGTAACCGATTTGCTGAAAAATACACTAATTTTATTCCATCAAATTTTAAATTGTAAATGATAAATACAATTTCAATATTATGGGTCATGACCATGATAACATCAATAAAGAAGAATTTCTTGTTGAAAAAAAAAAGATTTAAGTTTTATTTATGTTGCCGCATCACAAGACAAAACGAAAACATGGATGAATGGTGATCCATTTAAATTTTTGCAGTTTATTTTAAATTACAGTCTTAAAGTCTCAGTTTCTATTACAGTGTGGCTATAGCCATACTAACAGAATTTGTAAGAAAAATAACTATATCGTTGTGAGAAAAGTTTTTCAAAACAAAAACGGATAAAACTTTACCTTAAATCTACAATGAGAACCGTTTAAACGTATGCGTTTAAGAAAACTCGCCATTCTATCCATAGAACAGAAACTGAGTAATAAAAATTGACTTTGAAAGCCTCATTGATGACTTTGCTAACAGAAAAGCTCTTTAAAAAGTTATTATCTTACAAAAATCTTTTTTTAAAAGTATGGCAACCTGGTGCTCAAAAGAAAAGTTTCATAGAATTTTTAAAAGTAGTAATATACATATTATCTGTAAAAAATTATTAATAGGGTTCTGCCCTATCAATAATTTTCCACGTAAGAATAGGATTTGAAAATCCCTTTTTTTTTATTTCCCAGATATATTCAGAAAGTTCTGTGGCGTTAGCTTTACTTTCATATTGAAGGAAATTCTTATGCTTGTACCAACGATCTTTAAAGGTGTGCTCTGTTAAACCAATATAATTTAAACCACTATCCTGTGGTGATGTTTTTACATTGCAGGTGTAAATTATATTATATTCTATATATATATATATATATATATATATATATATATATATATATATATATATATATATATATATATATATGTATATATATATATATATATATATATATATATATATATATATATATATATATTGGTATCTAACTGTTATCGAAAAAATAAAGAGAAAGTAAAAAAAAAAAGACTGACAAAATTGATATTAAAATTTACCACTCGCAAGGTCAACTAAAATCAATTTTCAATGTGCTTGTATTAGCTTGAAAAAAACAGTCAAGCGTAAATTAAAAGATATTTTTTAGGATCCAGCTTAATGAACAATCTCCACAGGCAAATTGTTTTTTAAAAAATGAAAGAAGCTATTTATCAATTACGCTAAGACTTTAAAGTACTTAAAAAGTGGATAAATTAAACTTTAACAATAAACTTAAAACTTTAAAACTTTAAACTTTAAAAATAAACTTTAAAGTACTTAAAAAGTGGATAAATAACTTACTTAAATTAGGCAAAAGTTCATAGTCATTCAAAATTCAAAAAAAGAAGAAAACTAAAGCATGGAAAAGAAGATGAACTAAAGCAGTATTATAAATATGGTATTACAAAAATGACTTGGATGTATTTATTAATTTTAAGAAAGCCTTTGCAACATTAACATTCTTGTTCTTGTTAACATTAACATTCTTGTTCTTGTTAACATTCTTTTTAAACAAAAACATTAATTTTTGAATTTATAAGCAAAAAGCATTAATTTTTTTAACTATGTTAAAAAAATTAATGTTTTTGTTCATAAATTCAAAAATTAGAGTTTACGAAACTACAACAGGTTTTCGAAAATATCAAGCATTCTGACACTTCAAATTTGAACTTAGTTTTCCAAATCTTCATTTTGTTACGGAAAAAGAGCGTTATTTACGAGCTATCTTAGCACTTGGCGATCATAGATGCCCATCTAGAAGTTTCTTTTTGATCTCAAAGAGACTAATTGTGATGCAGGCAACTTTTTAAGCCATATAAAGTTTAGCATTAAACAAAGCCAGTTACATAAAAATAGGTATTTTTAGTCTTGTAAGATCGCAAACATTTTCATAAAATATTTAAAACAGTAACCTTTCACCTGGTTGTTAACTATTGGAAAACAAACAATTTTTTCTAAACTATCAATATTATGCATAACTTTGAACATTCGTATCAGTTATCCTCTTTTATTTTTTTTCACTCGTGTAGTTAGATTCAATGCTATGAGTCATTTTTCATAGGAAAAAAATTTGATTAATGATAAAAGTTTAAAAAGACCTTAGATGACTTGGATGATTAAATCTAGTAATTGTGTGAAATATTTAGAAATTCAAACTGATCACAAACTTAATTTTACTGACCACATCAAACATATACAAAGTCAAAGAAACCTGAATATCTAATCAGATTAAGCAATATTTAACTCAATGGATCAAAGAGTTAATCTTTCAAACCATTATTGCTCCTAACTTCAAATACTGTGCCTCTATTTTTCTTAATGGTAATATTTTAAACTTTAATATCTTAGAATAACTACAAAACAAGACCATGAGATTCTCATGGTCTTGTTTTGTTGTATTATTATTAATTATTATTAGTTTTAATTTTTAGTTATTAGTTTTAATTTATATTTAGTTTTAATTAATTAGTATTAATTATAATTAGTATTATTATTATTTGTTGTATTATTATTAATAATAAAACACAATATCTCTTTAAAAATTTTTTTTTTTTTTTTAGATTTTCTCATGGTCTTCTCATATTAACCTAAACAAGCTA
The DNA here is from genome assembly GCF_022113875.1 of Hydra vulgaris. Lineage (NCBI taxonomy): Eukaryota > Metazoa > Cnidaria > Hydrozoa > Anthoathecata > Hydridae > Hydra > Hydra vulgaris. Next base: position 22,240,712 of record NC_061162.1, on the reverse strand, counting down.
GTTACTTTCTAAAAAAATTTGCAATCAAATAGAGCAGGATAAAAATTGTTATTTGTCAAATGATTTAAAGCCGTTTTAGAAAATTGCTCAAATATTAGGTAAACTAGAATCTAAAAACTTAAAGAAAATTAAAGGAAAATCAACTATTAAAATACATTTAATTTAAGTCAAGGGTAAAAGTAGGGAGGAACGCCGTCCCTTCTAAGCCTATAAATAGCAAAATCGTTCTCTTTATACTTTTTTGTAACCGTTCCACCATCACGTTTTTATTGAAATTATGAAATAAATAAGGCGTCTTATTTATTTCATAATAAAAATGGAAGATCATTTTTACTTTAGCTTTAATTCTTGAATGAGGCAAGAGAAAAATTTAAAGTTGCATAATTAATGGTTGCAGGGCCGGATTAAGATATTTCTATATATTTGGCTGGTAATATAGGAGGGTCTAATGCAGCGGTAATCTAAAAATGCTGAATGGAAAAGCTTATTTTTGGGAACAGGAGGATAAAAGAGGACACTATTTAGTAATACTTTTAGAGCATTTTTTATCATTTTTTACCAACTGGTTAGGTATGGCTACACTTCTTTGCTATAAAAACGCTATATGTAAACCGGTCTTAATTCATGACTTTTAAGAAAACAACTTCTGAGCTGTAGATATGTGTATTATTGGGACTATGAAGCGTTTGTCTCAGATTGATAGTGTGCTCACTCTCAATAAAAGAAGAAAATACCAATAAATGAAAAAAGGATAAAAAAAGTAATAGTTAATTAATATTTCAAAAACATTTAGTTTTAAAAGCTATTTTAAAAACACTAATTCTTTATGTTAAACACTAGTTCCTAATGTTTATTATTGTACAATAATAAATTTATAGGGGATTGTTGTTCCTGAATAAAGATTATTGAGCGGTGACAATGCGGAAAACAAAGAAGTGTTGTACACCCTTACACAGTATGCCCAAGTATATGAATGCAATATATTAGCATACATGACTTGAGATAAAACATATTAGCCATGACTAGATTTATTTTTACACATTGCTTTCTATATACTATTACATATTTAGTAGGCAAAAAAATAAATGGCACAAGCATTTTTTTTAAAATTTGTATAAAAAGATGAAAAATTTGTATTGAATTTTTATTTTTAAAAGAAAATCAATTATTTGAAAATAGCATTATATTAAAGTATTGTATTCAAAAATTATTAAATATAAGTTCATATTACATAGAAAAATTAGTTGTGCTTATATTCATCAAATATTTTCTTGCAAAAAAAGAAAAAAAGAAAAAGGTACAAATATAAATTTCTTAAATTAGGCATAAAACTACATTTCAGTATTCAGTTGGACCATCATTTGCTAGTATAACTGCTTGCAACCGTCGAAGCATAAATTCCACCAGAGGTTCATTTCATTCATTATTTTGTCTTCTATAAACTCAATCTCCATCTTTTCGATCTAAAATATACCGCAAATGCTTATTAGGATTAAGATTAAGTGTCAGGAAAGATGTATGGTCTTCATGATTACCCTGCTATTGGTAACATGTAATCCAGTGCAACCTGTTCTATGTCCTGCTGCCTTGTGGGTTTCGCTTTCTAAGCAATGGCTGTAAGGAGTTTGTTTCCTGAAGTCAGTACATTTTATTTGTGTGTGCCTTTATATAGTTGGAAGTGTCTTAGTTACTGTTTTAGCTCACCTGTACTACTTTGTATGCATGTTTGCGTTCTGTCTAAACTTCTGGCGCGGCGTTGATTTACCCGTAACTTGCTGTCTGTATGTTTGTGTTCTGTTTGAACCTCTGGCGCGGTTTTGGCTCACTAGTAAGTTGCATCCAGCTACTGTCATATAGGAGGCTCGCTGACTTATAAGTTTTTGCTCGTGTCTCCTTGATAGTAACTATGCAACTCTTCCTGTTATTTCCGAATAAGGGTACAGTTATAAAACTCTATTTAATGGTTCTGAGGCCGGTTGGTAGTGAACTCTGTGGTAGCTTTCAAAGAGGCTGATTCCTTTAACAGCTGCAAAATATTAGAGTATTAACAGTGCCATGTTGCGCATTAATGGTGTCACTGTTATTGCTTTTGGTGCGCATTGTTGAGACCATGTAAGGAGCCCTATGTTGTAATTTAGGGTTAATTAATAGGAATGAGAAAATTGTATAGCTCATAGATAGGAGGTTGTGATCTATCTATGAATCTGTCAAGTTCTCTTTAAACCTAAATCACACCAAAAGTAACCTAAAATATTAAACATAAAAAACCATCCCCACCACCTAACTGCTTTAATATTTCTTTTACTAATATGCGTGGTCTGCGAACCAACATTTTATCAATTGAACCTTACTTATTGCAAAATACTTAAGCCAGGAACTTGCAACAGTTGCACTATGCTAAAAGCTCTTGACTGCAGACGAGAAAATACATCTTGTAGCTACCTGACACCTGAGCGAGGAATACATTTGATCAAGATTCATCCTCGAAATATCTCAGATTTGCGTACTTCTAGCAAGTTTTGCAGCACAATTGGAATCAACCCCTCTCAATTTGCCGGTTTATACTTAGCCACAATGTCAGTCATACAATGACGCCTCGCATTTTGTCCTCAACTTGGCTTGCATCAATAATTTTGCGAAACTAGGAGTAGCACTAATGCACATTTAACATGACAACGAAAGATGAAGTACAAAAACAGTGTTTATTGCAAGTTGTTAAAAAACACCAAAAAAATTTCACCACGGGCAATAGAGATAAACTTTTGAAAATGTAAAACAAAAGGTGAAAATTATTCAAATACGCTAGTTTTTAAAAATTCTAATTTTCAAGATAAAAGAGTAGTACCTACGTTTGGTTTTTAAAGTATTTCAATTATATAAAAAATATATCGAACACGATTAAAATTGACTAATTAAATCTTAATTCATTGCAGTGCATTTCATTACAGTGTATTTCATTACCGTGTATTTCATTACAGTTTTATTTTATTACAGTGTTATTTCATTAAATAACTAAAGTACATAACTATTTTTAGATAATTACGTACTTTAAATACACTGTACACTTTGATATACACTGTAATGTACTTTAGATTAGTTGTTTAACATAAAGAATTTATTATAAAAGTAATTTCCAGTATATAATGCAATTGTTCAAACAAAATAAAAAACCTCTCAAAATGAATAAAAGATTATTTCAGCAAGAGCTACTTTAGTGTGTTTTGTTGAGGGGTTATTCTAGACCGTTTTTCGGCGCCGCGGCGCACATATACATACGTATATATATGTATATATATATGTATATATATATATATATATATATATACACATGAATATGTGAATGCTATTATTGTATAACTTGTTGCAACGTTAATTCAATATTAGTGCATTGTTTTTATGGTTTACAAATTTAATAATATCAAAGTTAGTAATAAAATGTTGTCATACTTTTAACTTTTATTCAGGTAAAGGAATTTCCCATGTTTGCTGTAAGAGTGAGACTGTAAAAAATCTAATTATGTTGGCAGAAGGTCTTGGAAATGTATTCAGTGAGCAAGTTGCTTCTGGGATTCTCAAAAAAAAAAAAAAAATGAAAAGGAACAATATTAAAGCAGGAGATAAGTTTCCTTTAAAGACTTTTGGAAACAACCTTCTTGTTTTTGTTGGCACATCTGATAATAAAGGTAGCAGAGCATGCCTTAAAAAAAATTGTCTTTCGAAGCTATAATGGAAATCTCAAATACTCTAAACCTAAGTAAAAGAAAAACAAAACTACTTTAAAAAATTATGCGGCAAAACTTAGGAAAGATGATGTTAGAACCTAATATATCAACTCAGATTGAAGAGCTGCATAACTTTTTTGTCAGATTTTTATGATGTAAAAACTGAATCATTTATTTCAGGGAATGAAGAGATAAGTTGCAGTTTGGTATTTGTAAAAGATGCTTCTGATTTAATTCTTTGCATGATTAAAGAAAGAGGTTTGAATCTTTATTGCACTGTTTTTAGAATTTCAATTAATGCTGGACAGGGTTTTCTTAAATGTATTGTATATGTTTTTGATCCATTATGCAAAAATACAACTTCAGAAAGTCTAGATGATTCTGGTGTAAAAAGATCATTGGTTTTAGCTTTAGTTGAAGATGTTTCAGAACATAATGGAAATCTTAGCAAACTATTGAAACCACTGGCGCTGAATGATGTAAAATATTCAATAGCATTTGATCTAAAATGTGGTACTCTTTATTTGGTTTAAGCAACCACAGTGGTAAATATGCTTGTCTCTGGTGTGAAGGAGAAAGTACTCTTGAGAGTGGAGAAAAAAAAACTTTAGGTTCAATTGATATTAATTAGGGGTTGTCCATAAAGTACGTACGCTCATAGGGGGGAGGGAAGGGGGTCTTCAAAAAGCGTACAAAAGCGTATGGGGGGTGAGGGGAGGGGTTGAATATAAAAGTACGTCCGCACTAATTAAAAAAAGTAATTTTTCTTAGTTAATGCTTGTATTTCTAACTTATCACCACTAACAAATACTTAACTATAACTAGCTGTTTTTTAATAAAAAACTAGATATTTTTAAATATTATAATTAATAAATAATTTTTTTTAAATAATAAAACCATGACCGTGACTTTAAAATGTCAGTTGGGGAGGGAGGGAAGTATACTTGCCCTTAAAAAAGATCTAATTACAATTTTTTTTTTGGAAACTTTAATGTTCTTTTTACTAAAGGAACCTTAAAATTAGTAAAAGAAGTTTAAATTTAACAATAAAAATGTAATAAGTTTTAATAGGCTTGGTAAAAATGTTGTGGGTTTTTAGTATAATAATCCACAACATTTAACCCAAATAAACGGGCAGGCACGTTTATTTGGCACCTCATAGTTATCGTTTGATGTGTTTTATAAATGTAACAACTCACATACTTGGTTACGTTTATTAGTTATTTAGGAATAGAGAAAGTTTTAATGATTTGCTTGCGATGGTCAAAACAATTGTTTTTATCTCTAGCCTGGAAACTTTCTTTCAAAATTTTAATGTCACAGTTTTTTACATACTCTCCACCTATGTTGTTGTATCGCAATTAAAGTAGGAGAATAACTACCGCGAGGAAAACACTTTTGTACTCAATCTTAAATAAATACAAAATTTCTTTGTGTATGAGAACATAGTTATTATTTCTTGATTATAAAAAATATCACGTAACAAAATTGCATCATCTTTTAAAGGGTAATTAAGGGCAGGTTGTAATTAAGGGCAGGGTGATAAAATTTTTTTAAGTAATCACAATTTAAAACAAAAACTGTTATCTTAATAGGTTTCAAAACATCGTTTTAATATTTTATAAACAAAATTATTAATATAGTCTTCATTAATCAATTAATTTAAATTGTTGGTGATCTAAATCAAAGGGTGATTTCACCCAATCAAATATGTTTTCGATGACTTGAATTTGATCATAATTACTTTCATTTACTGTTAAATGAGTATCATTGTTTTCACCATTTATTTTCCTTAGAGGTCGTGTTGATTATGTTTCTAAACACGCATTTGTGACGTTTAACACTTGCTTTAGAAGCGTGATAAATTTTACAGGATTTGCAAGTTCTTTGATCAATTTTTTGTTGTGAAATTGATGGGCAGTACAAATCAAAGGAAGCTTCCATCGAAATTTTTGAACCTATATATCCCAAGCGCTTCGCTAGAGAAGAAAAGTAAGGTTTAGAAATATTTCGTGCTAGCTTTGGCTCAGGAATAAAAATTCCTTCAGCAGCATGAAACATTACAACTGGACCTGGTAAAAAACGTTGAGGAAAATATTTTTTCCAGGAACTTCGCCAAGGTTTACAGCAATTCAAAACATCACACTTAACGATCATTAAAAAATATTGACTTTGTCTTACGTGATTTTCAATCTATTTTGAATCTTGCTCTGGTATTGGTGACAGTTGGGAAGGTTCAACATATTCAGCACAAACAGAATAGTTATCAATTACTATATCCGACCATACCTCAGCTAGAGTTTCTGCAGCTTTAACAAAAATTTTTTTTTTCTAAATCAACGTCAATTGTTTTTCCAGATGCATTTAGATGTGTCCCAAAATGGTCATATGGCAAAACCAATCCTGCTAACTCTTGACTCAGCGGAGCCATACGCCGTTCAACCCTGTTATATGCTGAATAATGAGGTGCATGAGTTCCTGTTAGATAGACATCCAAATCCTATTTTATAAATCTTGCAATTGCAACTTGCAATGGTTTGGGCCTCCATCACATGCAACAACAAATATAGGTTTTACCTGACCTTCTGGAGTACAAATATGAAGCTTAAAATTTTCAATTGAAACAAGACGCTCCAAATCACGGCCTTGAGTAAAAGCAGTGCTGCTATCATGTTTCATAGATTTAATAGCAATATACGTTGGGCCAGAATATGACACTGCGTCAGCAAATTTGTTTGGATCAATAATACAAGCTGCATAAACAGACGGTATAAGCTTATGTCTGGAAGCGACTAAAAAATCATGATCTGGCAAACGTACTTGATAAACAAGATGCATCAAAATTGGTGATTGTTTTGTTGCAGCTGCTAATCCTAATGGTACTTTAGCTTTGTTGTCTAGACTTAAATAAAAGCATGAATCTGGACCAAATATTGAACACACTTCATCCATGTATTGCATGCAGGCAAATTTAAATCCAGCATCGATATGCCTATCACGAGCTGTATTAGCAGTCCTGATCAATTTCACAGGAACTGTCTTAATGTGACGTATTCCCTCAAGTGCGTTTGATCGCTTAAGCATCAGTCTTAAATAAGTTGCAGATCGCGATAAACAATAATCTAGTTTTGTCATCAAGTGTTCTACATGAACGTAACTCCTGCGATCTTCGTCGATCGCTAGCAGCGGCTCCTATTGATGCGATGTTAACGATGGCATTAAGAAGATCTGGCTGATCTTCAATTACAGCTGGTCTACCATTTTTTTCTCTATTGAATTCAGAAAGTTTTGATTTTAAGTAGGGCGTGTCATCGACAATATTATTAAATGTTCGTTTCAAACTTGCTCTGCGTTGTCTTTGACGGATTGCCTCGCGTTTCATTTTTTTAAGACGGTTTTGTTTTATTTTTATTTGCTTTTCTAAAAAAATCGATTTTATTTCGTGATTTCCGTTTGTGATTTTTGACTTTTTTGAATATCAAATTTAGAAGAAGTAGCTAGTGTTTTATTGATTTTAAAATCTATTTTGTCTGCTTCATCAGATGTTAACAAAGCTTCTGGTCCCTCATCTGATATTTCGTTTGTGAGAGGAAGCTTCACTGCAATAGATTGATTATTTGATGTTTTAACATTAGACCAAAAAGACATCAACTGACTTTTACTTTCCATTGTTTTTTGTGTGAGTTCTTTTAAAACTGAATCATACGTCAATTCTTTATGCTTAACTTTATACCAGAATTTATTAGCTTCTTTCTGTTGGTCCTGTTTACTTTTTTGTGGCAAAGCTTTTGCTACTTGTTGGTAAATAATTTTGTACTTTTCACTATTATTTATTTTAATAATTTCGCTTTCAAATCAATTTTTAACTGACTTTTTAAAGCACAAATTAAATTTACAAGCTACAATAAATGCAAACGAGGGTTGTTTGTTTAGTTTTTAAATAATTTGTAGTATTTTATTTTATTATAAAATATTTTTTACAAAATAAAGTTTAAAAAATTATAAAAAATGCTATTTATATAACAATTTCAAAAATTTATTAAAAAAATTATTTAAAGTTTAACAATACTTTAAAACTTTAGCTTTTAAACTGTTACCCTTTGTAAGACTGTTGTCGCGCTAATTAATTAAAAATTGAAATATGAAGAAATTCCGAAATTCTTTTTATACTTCATATTGTTTTTGAAAAGTATTGAGCAATTGATTTAATGAAGTGGAACGTTTTGAAATATAAAGAATATCACCACTTTTTGATGACTTCTTATTTTTACTCATGCCCGGCGTACTTTAATGACGATCCCTAATATTTAAATTTCTTAAATAATGTTTTTTTTTATAAATTTTAACTTTTTAACTCATAAAGAGAAAAGAGAAGATGGGGGGGGGGGGTTAATCAAAAGCGTACGTACTTTTCAAAGGGGGGAGAGGACTAAAAAGTACGCATGGCAACTGGGGGGAGGGAATGGGTCAATTTTTTGAAATTTTTGGCGTACGTACTTTATGGATGACCCCTTACAATAAGTTTGTTGCAGATGGATGCAAAAATAATCACATGAAGGAATTTAAAAACTGTATTCCTCCTCGAATTGTAAATCTCAATGAACCTTTAAAAACTTTATTGGAACATCTTATCCCTCCTCCAGAGTTACACATTTTCATTGGTATTACTTCTATGTTTGTAAAAGTATTAATTACTTTGTGGCCTGATTTTGACACATGGCTTAAATCAAACTATATTATGTTTAGAGGTTACCACGGAATAGGTTTGGACGGTAACAATTCACAGAGACTTTTAGATAAATTAGATGATCTTGAAGTTAATCTTCTAAGTGCAGCCTCTATGCAGCCAAATATAATATTTCTACAACCTGTAGTTAATTGTCCTAGAAAGTTTTCAATTATTAAAAAAAAAAGATTTCAGCTCAGTAATTGGAGAATCTATTGCTGAATCAGTTTTAGATTTTAAAAACGTTTTTGAAAAACTGCAGCTTCATCTTTGGAAAAGTTTAACTGTGAATTAAATATTAGCTGGAAAGTTCACTTTTTACTTGTTTTTTGTCACACAGTTTTATAATATTTTTAAATTCATCAATAGCTTTTTAGCTTTATTTAATAATTTTTCAGTATTATATTACAGTAATTACATTACAAGTTGTAATTACATTACAACTTGTTATTACAAGTTGTAATTACATTACACTTGCAATTACAAGTTGTAATTACATTACAAGTTATGATTACAACCCAAAAAATTTGGGATATTTTAGTTCACAGGCTTAAGTTTCCACAATATTATACATATTGAACTATTATTTATAAACAAATAATAGAACATAGAGATGAATAAAAGGTTAAAAAAGAAAAAAATATTTTATTATTTTAAGGAAAGACGTGCAAAACACGGGACAATAGCCTTTCTAAGTTTACATATTTTGATGATGCTGATGAAATAAAAAACAAATTATGTTTATTTAATTATTTTTTTACTCAAAAGTTAACTAAATTGTTTCAAATAGTTTTTACTATAGATTTTATAAAGTAACACTATGTTTTTGTTATTAATAAGACCATGAAGTAGTTAGGGAGGAGGGAGGGGGGGGGGGGGGTAAAGCTTTGATTTTTTTCAATTTTTATTTTTTGTTACATCCTGACCATTTATGAAGAAAAAGGGAGGTGGAATTTTCAGATTTGATTATTTTTGAGTAGACAAGTCTATTAAGTGCTGTGTTGAATATATAAATTTACATAAAAAAAATATTTTCAAATGTATAAGCGGGGTGGAGGGGCGATCCATAGAGAATCGATGCGACTCATAGAGGAAGGGGGAGAGATCGCCCCCTCCTCTATGACACATCACTAATTAGATTTAAAATTTATTTTGTGTGCTTGTCCAATGAATAATAGATTTAACTATTATTCATTGGACAAGCAATTATAAATTAAGTATAAATTATACCGTCTATAAAGGATTGCATGAATAGTGAAATTACAATTTATCCCTGTATTGCTTATAATTTTTTGATTAGAATAATTAATCATAACTTCTTAAATATTGATTTTCAAACCATAATTTTTGTACGAATATGAATCAGCATTGATTTATCTTTCCAACGATATATAAAAAAATTTATTTAAAATTTTTTTCTTCTACTTATACAAATATAACCCTTTAATATAGGCCCAAAAGTACACCTTTCAGAGCTACAATTGTTGAGGATTTTTTTTTGGAGAATTATCACACATTTATGTTCGCTTGAAAAAGGTTTTACCTTTATATTATTTTATTTCTGTTCGAAATTCTATTGTACTGTATCTTACCGCGCGGCATTAAAGATTCGGTTTTATTTGAAGACAGAAGTTATAAATGGGCGTGATATGACGCATTTGACATTTTATAGAATGTCGAAGGCACTTTAATTACAAAAAAAGACAATTAAATTATCAAATAAAATTTTAACTATAGCGCTAAGTCTTGGTAAAAATATATACATTCAATATACTTGATTCTATTAACCCCCTATTTTTTTTTGCGATTTTTTTTTCAACTTCTTACCCGTCTTGGCACTATACAAAACCTTTTTTTTCTGAATAAAATGCTATGCCTCGTATATAAAAATGTTGTCTGTCACTATAAAAAAAAAAAATTCTGGAATTTCATATTATTCATTTAATTCCATAGAAAAAATCTGTAAGTCTATGAAAAAAGTGGTCTTAATGCCCTCCTTTGCCATATATCTTGAGATATAGGGCGAAGGAGGGCTTATATTTTCTTTTAAAAATTGACATTTTTGATTTTCAAAAAGTTTTAAAACCTAAAATAATGAATTAACTTTAAAATCTCTAACTAAATATGGACCTAACACACTAAGGATCATTTGCGGAATTTTTTTATAAATGAAGTAAAAAATAAGTATGACTTTATTTCTGATGTTTCTTTGTAACTTTTTAACTAATTTTAAGTAAACTGGCATCAAATAATGAAAACATATTTTAAAAAATATGTTTTGATTATTTGATTAAATAACAAACAAACTATTTTTAAGACTCAACTTAAATATTAAATGTAAATGTTATACAATTTTTATTTATTTGTTTTTTAACATTAAAATTAATTTTTTTTAATTTTGTATTTGATAAAATATACTTCATAAAAATATTATTTATTAGGTATTATAAGGTAAAAATATATAAAACAGTATGAAAAAATGTTTACAAATATCTTAACTTGCATCGTGTGATTGGGTGTACATCAGTGTTGTCCTTGTTTAATCGAGAAATGAAATAACTTTATGTTTATTCTACATTATTGTGTTATTAGAATATTTAAACACACAAAATACTACTTTTTATTTTATTTGGCTAAGGTAAGCAGGCTTTGAGAGAAAAAAATAGCTTGAAAATTTTTGAAGTTCCAAGTTTTATCTTTTTATTATTAGGTTTTCGTAATATTTTATTTTAGTTATTATTTTTACTTTTATATTTTTGTTTTGTTTTCTGTTTTACGTCGTATTTATGAGTTTTTTCGGATTTTATTCTGCTTTTTTTTTTGTATATTTGTATTGTAACTTCATTAAATATTTTTATGAAGGATAAATATTTTACTTAGTTACATATTGTTAACTTATTATTAAATTGATAAACAAATTTATTATTGATTACAACAGTTTTATTATTGAAAGACCTCCAGTAATGTAAAAACTGGTATTACTGTGAATAAAATGTATAAACAGCTACAAAAAAGTATTTTAGGAATTGTAAATAGTATATTCAAAAAGCTATTTGTTACATTATATAAGTAATAAACTGAAGTGTTCACAAGTTTTCAATTTTTACAGATTTAAATGTTTTATTTTATTAATTTTTCATCCAAATGTTGGTATATATCTTAAAAAACTGTGTTTTGCTCATTTATAGTCATTAATATGCATTTATATGTTTCATATTCAAAAACCAAAGCAATTTGTAGTTTGTTTTTCAAAGTTGACAAACATCTGATATAAGGTATCAGATTATTCAAAACCTTGATGTTTGTGTTAAGGTTATCTAAGTAAAGCCATGATCCAAGCAGGGGTGGGGAGTATTAAAGGGAATCAGGATATGTGTCACAAAAAGATTACTTCAAATATTGTGAATTTCAAAATAGGTATCAGAGATCTAATGACTTGCAAGGTTGCTCAGTTTAATGGCTTTTTATTAAAAAAATTGTGCTGGCAAACATCAAAAAGAATGTACAAGAAACAAATTTTTTGGTTTAACTTTATTTCTGAAAGTCTTTTTGCGTTTTGATAATATCTCAGTTTTTTTTAGACATGTATTTTATTCATATTATTTCAAGATATTTTCATATAACCTTCATAAAAAAGATAAGATATTCAAAATATGAAAATAATTTATTTCTATTAGTTTTTGTAAATATTACCTGTAAAAAAATATCAATAATATGGCATCTTTCCTAATGTTATGCTTTTTTTTTTTTAAATAAATTAAGGTGTAGATGTGTAAGGTGTAGATATAGTAGTTCTATTGGTTGAGGTTCAGTTATATTGGTATTAAGAATAATATTATTCACAATATATTGGTTTTCAATATATATATATATATATATATATATATATATATATATATATATATATATATATATATATATATATATATATATATATATATATATATATATATATATATCAATATTTCAAAATATTAATCACAACTATATTGGTTTAAGAATAAATTATTCTTTTAGTTTAAGATTAAGTTAAGGTTAACACAATACATTTTTTAATCCACAATACATCTAAAGCTTGGCTGTTCAAAAAGCGATGTAAATTACAGTGTGTGTAGAATTATAAAATATAATTTACAAATTTAATGAAAATAGAACATGTATGATAATTTGATAGGAGTAGTAATTTTTTATTTCTGTTCTTTAGGTGTTGGCAGACTGTAATTGACGACTTACTTTCTTGCAACTAAATCATAAGAACCTTCAACTAGAAACCAATTAAAATAGTTTTTATAGCAGCATTTTTTTAGAAGAATTTTCATTCATTTATTTACTAAACAGATTACTTGTATTTCATAATTTCTTTAAATTATTTTTTGGAGATTTTTGGATTTAAATTTTGGTGTTTTACAAAACTTTAAGTTTCAAAATATTTTTTACATATAGATTTTTAGTTTTTTAATAATTTATTTTTATTCAGAAGTACAATTAAAATTGTAATGTCCGATTTTTGTTACATTTTTTCTGCAAATATCAATTTGATATTATGTTATCAGTGTGCAAGTATAATCTCAAGATATAATTTAAAAAATGGTAGGATAAGTACGTAAACATGCGCATTGTTTTCTTATAAATAAAATTCAAGTTTAGCGCAAAATCTCCTTACCGATACAAACTACTCACAAAAACTTTCTATATTTATTGGTCTTTTAAACTTTTACTGTTATTTTTACATGGTTTCTACTTACTATGACAGTAAGTGTGAAAACACGAGCAAACTGGCAGTCGGGAGACTTTTGAACAAAAATTAACGCCGTGTAACCTATAAAAATATTTGGTGCATTTTGGATATGTTCTTCAAGTATTTTCTAGCAATTACTAAATTTATTTTCAGATTGTAAAAACCAGTTCGCGTGACGCTTTGAAAAAACTAATGGAATGTTTAAGACAAAGGTACTCCTATCATGACCCAGAGGCAACAGACTGTTCTACGATAGTAATATTCTGCCGCAGTAGTACTCTCATATCGTCACCATAATCGCATGACAAAATTCTGCTTTAAAGTTTATCGTTATCGTTTTCTTTAGTGCTTTTATCCACATTTACACTGATTTTATAAATTAAAAATAAATATTTGAATAATATAATAAATTATAGCATATATATTTACAAAGTATAGATAAAAGTATTTATTGATAATATTATTTAGGGCATACCATGCAGTGTGTCATACCATGCCATATCTTGCATATAACTAATAAACACTAGGTAAACAAAAACACACGTAAAAATCACAAGCTAACTCAATACAATGGATAAATCGATATACGTGTTATAATAATAGCCATATTGTAGTAGAAGCCCAGGGCAGGACAACTAATTATTCACATAGTTTGTTGTTAAAATAAAATAAAATAAACAAAACACATATAATAAAAAATAAAAATTAATACTAGAGAACTGAAGCCTCGATACGACGTCATGAATAACGGTGTTTCAACTTCTTTAGTTGACATCATCTAGTTTTAAAGTTTCTTCAGTTTTCCTTTTTAAAAAGCATCCTGCAGGGAGTCTAAAACAATGTTATTTTATGGTAAATAATTTATGTTAATAATTATGCATGACATAAATAGACTTGTAAACAACAATAATATAATATGAATACTGTTACCATTTAAAATTTAAAGTCTTGACTCAAGTTAACCTGACATCAAACCATTAAATCAGTTGGTAAGGGTTTAATATCTTTGATATAATTTAATAAATGCAAAAATAATCAATATCACTAACATTTTGATTGTAACTCATTTTATCTTATATTATTACTTAAAAATAATTAATTGTTACAACTTAAACATATTGAAAAAAATTAAAAACAATTGTAATTTTGACCACTATAAACTTTGTATTAAAATTATTTTCACAATAAAAATTTACAATTATAAACAAGTGTAGAGTACTTATATTATTATATATAATAGTTATATTCATAATATGTCTAACATAACGTATTTCAATTATCTTGGACTAGAATTTATTGTTTAATTTCATGTTGTCATAGAGCTACATTTTGTGATTATATATTAAACTTATTTCACAGTAGGTTCTAAAAAATATAACACTCTAACAAATTGGTTTAAAAAATCATTATGCATAGATAACTTTTAAACTTTACTACATTTTGACAATGGCAGCATGTATTGATGACAATAAATGCTGTCATTAAACTATTAAAAAATTGACTATTGAAATCATATAGCATAAATAACATACACACTTTACTATATATAAATATTATTAATAGTACATATTATTCTACTAATAAAAACAAACTACCATTGAGGTACCAAATGAAGTTTATGTGAAAAATCATTCAAGTGTATATTTATTCCAAATAATGTCACACAACTGTATATGTAGTTTTAAAAATATTTTTTATCATATATATTCATAAACTTTTAATGAAATTAATGTAAAACACACTATTCTTTGATCTAAAAATATGTGCTATCATAATAACATTCACATTTCCTAGAAATTCACAGTCCATTTGCTATATATATTTTTAATATACAAAAATTATTTTATCAAGGTTGCCTCTTTAATTTTTAAACTTTTTTCCCTGAGTAAAGAACGTTTTTCCCTGAGTTGAACTCTTTAAGTTCCCTGAGTTTTCCCTGACTTTTCTATATCATTTTTTGTTCATCAACGAGATTATTATTTTCCTTAATTAAACACAATCTTTATACTTGACAATCTAAAACTTTTACAACAACACCTACAACTAGCAAACTTATTATTATATGTATTAGCAAAATACTTGTAAAAAAAATTATTGTACAAAATTAAAAAAAAAAAAAAATTATTTTCACTGAGTTTTCCCTGAATTTTATGAAATTTTTTAGAAAATCTCTGAGTTTTACAGGTTTTCCCTGGAATTCATGCTATTTCCTGGTATTCCAGGTTGAGTGGAAACCCTGTTTATTTATTTTATCAAACTCTGTAAACTGATAGTTTGAGATATAAAAACTCGGGGAAAGTAAAATTTTTCTGAACTTTCTGAAACAAAAATATTCAAAATATATTGTTGTCAGATTAAGTGTTAACTTACTAGATTTAGATGAACCATTTCATAGGAGATTATATAACTAACGTGTAAAAAACTAACATTTGTTGAAGTAATGTATTTTCTGTTGTTAATCATAAATCAATACAAACCAACTCTAAAAAACAAAACATAAATACTATTGAAACTCTTTAATATATTTAATAAAGTTTTATTCAAATTTAAAATTGAATTAAGTTGTATACCAAAATAACATAGATAAAAAATTTATTACCAAAAAAATTTGATATCTTTTTTATAACTTTATAAATAAACATATTATATATGACTATATGATATCATATAATAACACAATAAAATGGACCTACTATAGCAAGTGAAAAATACAAAACACTCATGATTATTGAAAGATTCAGTTTTTGCAATATTTAGTACCAAAACTACATTTTAATTCTTATATTGCACTTGAGTAGCAATTTATGATTGTATATTTAATTTATTTCAGAACATATTCTAAAAAAATTATATAACATCCTGTGATAATTAAAAAACACCTTAAAACTTTGAAACTTAACATTTTCCTTTTTTAGACTAGCGAAACTGTTCCTTAAACAAATTTTTGAATATTGCTATCAAAATATATATAAATATTTATATTTTAAAGAATTAAAAAATGTATTTAATAACTAAATATATTCAAACAAAATGTGATAATTTTCTTACTACTTCAGATAAACGAAGCTAAACGTTAAAACATCTAATAATTTTTGTTATTACTTACTATTATATACAAATAACTTACAATATAAACAATTTAAACATTTTTTTCATACAAAACCTTATATTATAACTTATAATAGCAGTTACAGTATTTATAGGATAAATATTATATTATTAATTATATAAATTAGAGAGAATGTAAAACATTTATGTATTTATAAATAATATGTAGAGTTTAGATAACGCAGTATTACTTAGTTAACCTTACCATGTTTTGTAAAGTGTCATTAAGATTTGCTTGAAAAAGATAATTTAAAATAAAACACACTAACTAAGTGTATTTCTTTTTTTTAAATTAGTGACTAAGCCATAACTGTTAGCACACCAAACCATAAAAACTAATTTGAAAAATTTTCAACATTTGTCTATTTCATGAAAAAATTAAAATATGTCTTCAATTTATTAAAACATTTTACAAGTCTGTAAAAAAGTAAACATTGACATACTCTCAAACTTATTAATGGTTATGAAAATTAGAGCATTTAAGAAGTATGTTAATTAGCATTTAAGAAGTATATTAAGAAAATGCCATGTTTTTTTTTGTTATTTTGTTTTTAAAATTGTTTGTTAAATGAATATCTAAATATTGCTATAAAAATATTTATGCTTTTTTTATAAATTAAAACTGATATGTAAATAATTATTTTTTACAAATATACTAAAAAAGAACCAAATTAAGTTTCTGTTCATTTTAAATGCAAGTGTATACTCAATCTAAATGAATATGCGTTACTGCATATGTCATTTTAAAAGACTTTATCATGTTTTCAAGCATAACCTTTGCCGCAATCGTTGCACCATATGGAACCCATCTTTTACCCAGTTCAAATCCCAGCCATAACTCAGTTCTAATAATCTAGTTACATTCCAGCTGGGACGCAGTTGTTGTGGTTAACCGGGCAGCTTATCATTTTTATTATTAATTATTATTATTTACAAGTAATTCACAACATCAATTATTTAAATATTTTTTCATATAAAACCTTATACTACAAAATAAAGTTAAAGTTATAATATTTATAATATAACTCAAATTATAAATATTATCACTTTACAAAACATAATATTACTGTGTTTTATAAAGTGATAATATGACTATAAGTAAGGTTTTATCAAGTGACACTGCTATATATAAATTTTAGATAACATTTATAAATGCATAATATAAATGTAAGATTTAACAATTGCTATAAGTTATATAATTGATAATATATATTATTTATACTATGAGAAATATATTAACTATATTACTTATAAAATATGTAAAATGTTACATTTTAATCAAGGCCTTCTTAAACAGGCCGCGACAGCTCATTTTCCGTAAAATTAGCGAAAGCCGACTTTTTTACGGTTAAAATTATTTTTTATCTTTGCTTTTGTAAACAAACTTCAGAAACAAATAAAGAGCTTTATTAGGACAAAACATTTTGATTGAATTTCGAAAACAAATATTGTAAGAATTTTTTTTCACGTTTAGAAATAAGTTAATTACAATAAAAATTTAAGGAGTTTAGCTAAAAATGACTAAATCTCGTTTTTATAACTATATGTTTATTTTAGCTGTTTAACACTTGTAATACAAATAATAAATTTTTTGATAAAAACAAACAAATATGTTAACTTTATTTTATTAAAATTATTTTGACTTTTTTGACTCAAAGTATTTTATTTTGAAGTTGAAAGTTTTGCTTGTTTTATTAAACATTCCTTCCCAAAATCTTCAGAGTGTTTTTTACAATAATTGTTTAAAAAAATGTTTGCCGAAATGCAGCAAACTTTTTTAACACTTTGAACAAGCAATTGAAATTTACTATTGCAGTTAATAAAAATGTTAATTAATCCTTTCTTGCACAGCAATGGTGAAACTTTATTCACAAGTGTCACTCCAAATATAAAAAAACAATAAAAAACAAAGTAGACTAAATTGTCAGAAGGTTCTCTTAGTCTTCCCATATTCAAAGAACTGATCAAAGTTCCATATTTTTGAAACATATCAAAGCTGTCTGTTTCTTCTAAAATTGAATGTAATTCTGGAAGTTTGTAAGCAATAAAACCTGCAATATATAAAAGCCCTTGTTTGCATTCATTTGGCAACTAATCCTCACAATTTTCACATATTGACATAATAAACTCCACATAAAGTTCACACTTATCACAGTGGTGGTGAGCAGGAGGAAATATTGTAAAATCTGTATGCTTGTCTAGCAACTTTCTAGTTTTGTCGATTCTAAATTTTTGAATAACATTTTGCACAGTTATCAGATATGTGCTACCTGACCTTGCCGATATAACGCACAGTATCGTTATCATTTAGCAATCTATATTTTAAACATTGTAATTTTTCACCAATTATTTCGAATACATTTTAAAATATGCACAGTGTCATTTAAAAGATAGTATGCTGGAACTTTTTTTGCATTAAAATATTGAAATGTTTTTTGGTTTACTCGATAGTAATCCATTATTAACCAAGAGGCTTTCCACCTGCAATTATGATTTGTTGATTTAATTCTTCTATCACGCTTGTTTGAAAATTTGTTGTAACTTTACAAACTGGAAGAACTTTTATAACAAGTCGTGGGCCACCAAAAAGATAAAGGAGCATTAGTGCTAATGGTGTATTGTTTGTTTTATTTAATAAAGCTACTTGATGCCTAATATAACTTGCTCACTTAGAATCTGTTTCATTATTAATAACATAACTAACAGCATTTTCCAGTTGAGAATAATATTTAATAACTCCTTTGTTATAAAAAGACTTAAAGAGAATTATATTTAATAACTCCTTTGTTTAATTTGTAAAAGTTGGCTATATCCAGTGAAATAAATATCTCTAGAATCTTCTAAAGTTATATATATTGAAAACTTAGGTACAGGTCCACAATGTTCATATGATATTAAAGATATATTTTTTTCTTTTTCAACAAAATAAAATTTTTCTTCACAGTAATTTATTATTGACTTCAAATTTTTTACAATTGTATTAAATTGAATAACGTCCATTTTTTTGAAGTTTTCGAACTCATCAGGTAAAATATTTCTTTCAGAGCATATCAACCCAGTCATATCAACCCAGTGACATCTCGTTTTCTATACACTATTGGAATACAAGACACTGGTATACCTTTAAAGACTGATGGAGGATGCACTGGAACAAAACTACCACCTTTGACTTTTTTTAATTCTGCATCTTTAGGCCAGTGCTGAGCATAAATTCGCTTATAATCTGTAAACACAAAGTTTGCATTTGGAAGTTTTTTAATCCATAACTCGCGATCCCCGGATTTAAAGGGGAATCTATACATTGTGACATAAACATTATCTTTTACTTTTGATTTATAATTTGAGGAGCAACCATAAACGCAGGATTTATTAGGCATTTTACGAGTTTAACTATTATAGTTTAAATCAAACAACCAAAATCCTCATTGAAACTATACTTCTCCGTAAAAAAATCGGCCTTCGCTAATTTTACGGAAAATGACCTTTCGCGGCCTGTTTAAGAAGGCCTTGATTTTAATTTTTTTTTATAAGTATGCTCCGCAATTTCCGTAATTTTCCGTAATGTTCCGTAATTTTTTTCATAAGTATATTCCGTAAATCGTTTGTTGAGGACGATAGTTCATCAAATTATAATTTGTGTGAAAGGACAAACTCTAAACAAATTTTTGTTTCGCATAGAGTATTGTCCCATAAAAACGTTCTGAAAAAGGTTGCATTATTAACTTGTAATAAATCTATGGGTTATGATTCCATTCATTCAGCATTATTAAAAAAATTAGCCTCAACTATTTCAGCACCCTTTTTTATCTTGTTTATTAATTCGCTTATTTCCTCTACTTTGCCAAACGAATGGGTATTGTCAAAGGTTGTACTATTAATTAAAAAAGTAAACAAAATTGAACCTGGAAACTACCAACCTGTCTTTAACATCGATTTTGTGCAAGTTAATGAAAAGTTTGATTAAAGAAAGCCTTATATTTTACTTAAGTAGAAACAAACTAGTTAATACGAACCAGCATGGATCAAAACGTTGTACTATTAACTTATTGGAAACTTACTGGAAATATAAACTCTAAATCTAAGGATACCGGTAGATGATATTTACTTTAATTTTGCCAAAGCATTTGATAGGATTTCTCATACAGATATTATTGATAAATTAGGCAAATACAGGAAAGATAATAAAATAATAAAATAGATTCTTGCTTTTCTGACCAATAGAAAACTAAGAGTCTGACTAGGAGATTAGACATCAAATTAGATGCATGTAACTAGTGGAGTACCTCAAGGGTCGGTGCTGGGATCCATACTATTTGTTTTATACACTAATGATATGTTGGACAATATTACACGTCACTGCAAACTATTTACAGATGACACAATGATATTAGCTGCTGTTTCTAACGAAACAGACCTTTAATTTACAAAAAAGCTGTTAATAAAATATGGGAATGGGCTAAAACATGGTCTATGACTTTCAACGAAGAAAAATGTAATGTAATGCACTTTGGTCAAAATAACCAGAATTATAGCTACAAACTAAATAAACATAAAATGGAAAAAAATTAAAAGAAAATTTTTTTTGGGTGTTGTTCAGTAAACACCTTAAATGGAAAGAACATATTGTAACTGTAACTAATAAATCAAACCGCTTTATAGAATTAATAAGGAAAACGCTCAAAAGTAATAACAGAATCGTAATAAGACAATTGTATCTATCATTAGTAAGACCTCACTTGGAATATGTAGTACCTGTTTGGTGTCCGTACTTAAAAAGTGACATTAAAACTCTAGAAAGTATACAAAAAAGAGTGACATAAATTGTAAACGAGTTAAGAAACTACAGTTATGAAGACTGGCTAAAAGATTAGAAATAATGCTTTTAGAAACACAAAAAGCAAGAACTAATAAGCAGATCATAAAATCGTGTTTACCAAGATACACTTTTTTTTACCAACAATATTGTAACATTCAAAAAACACTAAAATACGAACCTTTTGTAGACGCTTTCAAAAACTTATAGCAAACGCTCTCAGTGCTTCTGAATTACTTCATCACTATTGTGATTGTTGTAAATGATGGCATTTGAATCTATAATAACAATAATAATAATAATAATAATAATAATAATAATAATAATAATAATAATAATAATCGGTATCTGTGTTTTTGCGACAATTTTTTTGTGGTTTTGCGACGCTGTACGGCTTTTTGCTAAATTTGTCTTTTCGCTACACCGCAAATGTGCTTTTGCAACTCGTTGTTCTTTTGCTACTTTCCGATCGCGAGCTTTTGCTACAAGATTGTATTTTTGCTACAAGTTTGTCTTTTTGCTACACGCGTGTCAATTCTACTTACAACATATTTCGGCACCATTTTTATTTCCTTAGCGGCTTTCAGATGTGAATGTAATTAAAACTTGTTGAAAGATAACATATATATATATATATATATATATATATATATATATATATATATATATATATATATATATATATATATATATATATATATATATATATATATATATATATATATATATATGTATATATATATATAAGTGTATATATGTATATATATATAAGTGCGCGCTTGCAAAGTTATAAGTGCATATACATTTTTTTGGAAACTATTTTTTTAGCTTTAATAATATTGCGCAAAATATTAAATTAAATTACAGCATAGCAATCAATAAGAGTTTTTTTGTTTTGTTTTTGTTTTTCTAAAAAGTGATTAGTTAGTGAAAATTCTTTACATTTTTACTTAATTTAGCATATTGTTATATATCAATAACTTTTCTAGATTAAATACTCTTAATTTTAAAAAAATAGCATACATTATTTAATCATAATATTTTAAAAAGGCATGCAAAAATATACATTATTAAAAAAAATAAATCATTTTAAATATTTAAATTAGATAAATTCTTCTCTTCTTATTGCCTTTTCCAACCATCTTCAACAGTCATATTGGGATTAGCATTTCTCGTGAGTTTGAAATTGGATTTTTAACATTGAAAAGAACTATTTGATTGGGTTCAATTCAGGGGAGTATGGTACTAAAAACTAGTGAGTAGTATTTTTTCCTCTTAGTAATTGAAGTACTGCAGCTGTTTTCTGAAATTTTGCATTATCTAGGATAAGAATTTTATTTGGATTTACTGCAAAGAATGTTACTAGTTTGTTGTTGATGAAATCAATAAATGATTGTGTATTGTATGCGCCGCTTTTGTATTGGTAACATTCAACTCCTAAATTGGAAATTAGGCACATGAGGCTAACATTTTGTCCTTTATTTGCAGGAACTGTCAAGTACGCTTTTGTATCTTTTGGAGTATAGCCATATGAGCGCACTGTATGTTTATTGAATCCGGTTTCGTCTAAAAAAACAAATTTGAATCAGCAACTCTAGCAACTTCTGCGGCAAAAATTGATCTCTGATTTATTCTTTCCATGGTGTTTCTTTCTTGAGGAATGATTGCCAATCTTTTTTGTGTCAAATTTAATTTCTTTAATTTACGGGAAACAAACGAGATTGAAACGTTTTTACCATGTTGTTCTAAAATTTGCGTTTGAATTTCTTTTTAAACTACGGCATTGTTACAAACCATGGAATTAAATATTGTCTGTTCAATGTTTGTATTTATAGAATTTTTGATTTTATACGTTTCTTTTTTTATTTTACTGTAGATGACGTGAAGGGTATATTATTATTACTATTTTTTATAACACGACTAACAGCATTTCGAGTTAAATTACAAGCGTTGGATATTTCCTTGATTGAATATTTTTCACAGTTTCTCATTGAAATAATCGTATTTTTAGTTTCTTCTGTAATTGTTTTCCGTACTTTTCTTTCCATTGATATTTAAAATATGAGTTAAAAAAAATTTTATAAATGCACTTATAACTTTGCAAACGTTCACTTATAACTTTGCAAAACCCTGTAATTAAATGCCTGACCAAACCTGAACCTGATGTATGTATACCTCACTGCGCTCACGCCTATTCAACTCTGTCAATGTATCTATGCTTGACAATGCCCATCTCTATTTAAAAAAGTATACTTCACTGCAACTACATCTAAATTAGTCCATTTATTTACCCATTGATTCTATTTACCCATTGATTCTAATCTACTTATTCTATAAAATGTTAAAAAATAAAAATTAATATTAAACATAACTAAATATAAATAACAATGTCAGCAAATTTCATGTTGATCATTTATCTTTACTTGCTTTAGAACTCAGAAATCAAAAATGAAACTCAATTCCATCAGTGAATACGAGACGCTAAGTAAAGGTGTGTACGAGTTATATGTAGCCAATAAATCAGAGGGAAAACCTTTCACAGTTAAGCACTTTGTAGCAAAAAAAATGTTGAGAAGTATTATCTACCGCATTATAAAATAAGCTAAAAATAAATATGGCCACCAAAGAGCAAAGGATAGTGGAAAAAAAACAATAATCATGAGCAAAACCAACGTAAAGCAACTAAGAGCTATATTTGACCATAATTGCACTGTTTCTAAATGCCAAGCAGCTCAACAATTTCAATTCAGTCATCAATATATCTCACTGATGCTCAAAAACAAGTCTTCTATCCATACAAGAAAGAAAATCAGAATCACAAAGCCAATGGAGGACCGAAAAGCAAAGGTTAGACTAAGATGTTGTTGGCTGTGTGAAAAGTTGCAATAAAAGTGTTGCATTTTTGGCAATGAAATGTACTTTGCTTTATCTCATTCACACATCAATGTCAATGGTTTATTTTACACCAGCGATGTTTCAGTAACTCCTGTGCATGTCAAGTATTATCCAAATACAAGAAGTAACTGCTTAATGTCAAGTAAAATCAAATACAAGAAGTAACTGCTTAACACTAAATGGGTATATCCCTCACTTAAAAAACAAACTTTCCATTATTACATCAACCTATCTACTAAATCAAAATGACAGTTTATTTTATTTTGACAATAATGATTGGTTATTTACTGATTGATTTTGTAATTATTTTATTTATTACGTAGATTTTTGTCCATTATTATTTCACTGTAAAGTCTTTTATTTTTAAATATTTGTATTTATCCCAGGGTTTTTTTATTGTAAAAAATAATATAGGGGAGAGTGGTGTACTTCGAGGGTATTTTTAAACTTTTACAAATATTAAAAAAAATACTTACAATATGTTTTGTAACAATATGTTTTCTTTATCTTTATGATATTATTTACTCGAGGTTTTTTTATTAAACATCCAGAAATATTTTTACACCCCTTTTTTTAATTTAGAAAAATAGCTTGCACTACAGCCAAGGTACACCACCGGTGATGTACCTTGGAGGTATGTATGTTGTACCTTGGAGGTATTATTGTTTTAACAGATTTAGAACTCAACATGGTAAAAATTTGATGTTTACTTATAGGATAATTGGATTTCACATCAGAGGTAATATAATCTAACTGGTTAGATTTATATAAATTATATATTAATTAATACTTGTGTTGAAATTATATATGATTATAAATTTAAACTAATTTATACTTAGAAGTATAAAAAACATACAAAAGAAATAAAGTTGATTAAGAAAAGAGTAATAAATATCTACATTAAAGTTTAGTAATAATAAGTATTTCACTTTGATTTAGCCTTTTTCTAATTTATATTCAGGTAATCAATGTTAATGCCCAATGATAGCTTTTACAGCTGCCATGTTGAACCTCCTTTAATAGAAGGATGTAGTAACTGAAAGACAATATCTGATTTGTCCAACTCATACACAGTTTAATTTTTTTTTTTTAATTCGAAAAAATTATTAAAAAGAAGATAACAATTAAAGAAATAAATGCATCATATTATACTCAAGAAATTCTAGATGAGCAAAAAAAATCATAAACTATAACAACATATTACAACTTTAATAAATACCTTCATTTCAAATATTACTGATAATAGTATTAACAAAATCATGCTTGGTTACCACCAAGATACACAACATTAGCTACCTTTAAGGAACACCGCTACCACAGTTTTTACTGAGTTAGCGATGTACCTTGGAGGTAGGTCGTTACCATGTGTTTATAGCTTAAAATCGTTACCATATGTTTATAGTTTAGGAATTCAGCAGTTTCAAACATACATAAACGGAGTTGAAAATATGCTTTACAATTTTTGATAATCAGTTTCAAAATAAAATTTATACCTACAGTTGTAGAAAGAAAAAAAACACGCTCTAAAAAATTACTTTTTGGTACAGAAAACAAACCTTTTTTTTTATTGCAACAAAAAATGTGTTAAGCTGTGGTAAAACAAGTTATTATGAGCCTTTAGTGGCCAATGCATGCAACTCAAATTTCAGTTTAAACTCATCACTCAAGATGCCAGCACAATTGACATGCCTCCAAGGTACATCACTTTTCCCTATATATATATATATATATATATATATATATATATATATATATATATATATATATATATATATATATATATATATATATATATATATATATATATATATATATATATATATATATATATATATATATATATATATATATATATATATATATATATATATATCTATATATATATATATCTATATATATATATATATATATATATATATATTATATATATATATATATATATATATATATATATATATATATATATATATATCTATATATATATCTATATATATATATATATATATATATATATATATATATATATATATATATATATATATATATATAATATATATATATATATATATATATATATATATATATATATATATATATATATATATATATATATATATGTATATATATATATATATATGTATATATATATATATATATATATATATATATATTATATATGTATATATATATATATATGTATATATATATATATATATTTATATATATATACACATATATAACCCGGTGCGAAAAGGGCTCGCGACTAGCTGGCTTTATAGTAATTTTCAAGCAATTTTTTTTTTCTATTTTATTTTTTTTTAATGTCTTTAACAGCTTTAAAAATTCGACTTTTAGTGTTGAGTCTATTACATTTATAAAGATAATTGAACTTTAAACATTGCGATTTTGTAGCAATGTGTCGCTAGCTACAAATTATCTACAAATCTATAGCTGATTAATAGCTACATATCAATATTTTGTAGACAACGATTTTATTACGATATGACTCTAGCTACAATAACCAGTGGGTCTTTAGCTTATTAAGCTAGCAGTTCTAGTAGCCTAATTGCTGTCTCTATCTTTACAAATATTGATAGCTTTTCGCTAACTTAAAAAAGCTAGCGATCCTCATGGCCAAGTCGCTGTCTTTATCGTTACGATTATAGCTAGCTATTCGCTAGCCGATTTTCCACCTGGAAACATTCTGAATGTTATTGTTTTTTTTTACTATTTACATACACTGACTGACAAATAGGTAGAACATACAAGGAGAATTAAACAAAAAAAAATTTATGTTTTTAAGCAACAGTATAAATGAGGAGCCCATTTGCAAAACGCGCCAAGTCCGAGTAAACTGATTTTGAGAAAACAACAAAGAACCTTTGTTGCGCATCTACAAAAATTGATATTTTTTTTGTTTCTTAAAAAAATTAATTGGTTCAATATTTAAATAGATGATAGATTTAAGTATATAGCACGTGGAAATAGAATTAACTCAAAACTTCTGTTTTTGTGACTTAGCACGTATATGTATATATATATATATATATATATATATATATATATATATATATATATATATATATATATATATATATATATATATATATATATATATATATATATATATATATATATATATATGTATATATATATATATATATATATATATATATATATATAATATATGTCTAAAATTTTTGGTTTTAAGATAATCAAAGTGAGTCATTTAATGAATGCCATTCGGTGCAGTATTATTTCATCTGTACTAGAAAAATAGTACATATGTACTGCAAATCATCAAAAACTACTATTTGAATCAGAAAATTCGAGATTAAATAAATAATTACTATTTGAATCAGAAAATTCGAGATTAAATTAAAAAAAAAAACCATAGTTAAATCAAGCTTATTTAATAAAAAAAACTTTTACAATTTTTAATAAAATAATTTACCCACACTACACTACTCAATGAAGTATTAAAAAAACTTGAAAATTTTTTATTGTAAAATAAATTTACGATTAAACTGCTCTAAGTTATAAAGAAATATTGTTTAATTGGTTAGGGGAAAAATTGTCTTTTTCACCTGGTAATGAAAAGTTAGGGAATTCACTTTTTGGTTGAATCCTTCCTTACCGATCGTAGTATAAAAGTTGTCCTCGATGGAAAGCACTCCTCTTCATATCCTGTAACTTCAAGGGGTTCCTTAAGGTTCTTTTATTAGCTCTATACTAATTAAGTATAATAAATGAACTCTTACTTATCAAAATCCATTAAAAATCCATCAAATTAGCATCTGCTAAGGTTGCATCTCTTGGTCGTGATCGACACTTTGTTACTCCAGATTCGATTCTTTATTTCTATAAATTTCCAAATCCGTCCTTGTATGAAATACTGTTGCCATATCTGGTGCGGATCTTCCAACGATGTCCTTTCTCTTTTAGACAAGGTGCAAAAACCTGCTTTTGCTGCCAACCTCCAAACATTATCACATCGTTGTAAGGTTGCTTCTCTTTCTCTTTTCTACAAATACTATAATGGGTACTGCTCTAAAGAGTTAGCGTCTATTGTGCCATCTTCTAAAATTCATTATCGTGTTACTTTTCATTCAAATAAATCTCACCCTTTTTCTGTGACTATTTCTAAGTGTTTTAAATACTCTTATTTATCTAGTTTTTTCCTTCAGTACTTTGGAATTCGCTTCCTTCATATTGCTTTACTGATTCATAAAATGACTGATTCATATACTGATTCAAATTTAATGGCTGCCATGTTTGCTGATGAAACTAACCTTTTTTTATCGCATAAATGCATTCTAACATTATTTCAAACTATGAACATCGAATTAGAGAAAATTTGCGAATGGTTCAAAATAAATAAATTGTCACTAAATATAGATAAAACAAAATGGTCACTCTTTCATACGACTTCTAAAAAGAAACTACTGCTTCCTAATTTGTCCTTACTTTTTATAGACGAAATTCAAATAAAAAAGGAAATAAATACTAACTTTTTAGGTGTTCATGCTGATGAAAACAAAATTGCTAAAAGTATAGGAGTAATATATAAGGCTAGAAATCCCTTAAATAAACAAAGTTTAACACAGTTATATTATTCTTTTATCCATTGTCATTTAAACTATGCAAATATTGCTTGCTATAATGCCAATAAAAGTCAACTAAAACCGCTTTATCGTCTGCAGAAGCATGTTGCTCGTCTTATCAACTTTAAAGACAGAATTATTCATGCTAGGCCTCTTTTATCTGAAATGAAAATTTTAAATATATTTCAGCTCAATGTTTTTAATACTCTTTGTTTTATGTACAAATGTAAAATAAATTCCTTCCTAGTTTCTTTTCATAATTTATATACCTTAAAAGACAAAAAAAAAAAAAAACAATAAGAGAAATGTCAATTTAGTTCGGCATCCTTTTTATCAAACTAATTTTGGAAAGCAAATATTGCATTTCGCGAAGCTTTTCGTTGGAATGAAATAGTTTTAAAACATTTTGATTTTTCTCTGGAATGGAGTTACCACTCATTTAAAAATAAACCTAAAGAAATAAATTTGGCTCTGGATAATATATTTTTATAATTTTAAACGTTTAATAATTTCATGTAATATTTGATGTATTTACCGAGTGGACACGGACGTTAAAAAGACGTCTTTTAAACGTCTTATACACGTTCTGAACGTCTTTTGAACGTTTTGGATGTGTTTTGAACGTTCAAAAGACGTCTTTTTTCGGTCCCACTGGGTATGCTGTTAAGTTTTTATAGAGATATAAAACTATATTTAAATATGATTTATTAAGATTGTAAAATACGAGCGGTTCTTGATGACAAGACCTGACGTTCTTCTGCGAGTCTCTGCGTTCTTTTTATTAAAATAAATACCTATACTATCTTTTACTTAGTTCTTATTGTGTGATTTTGTTATTTAAGTGTTAACAATTTTATTGTACAACGATTTACTAAAATGTTTAAGAAAAGAACAAAAAAAAAAAAAAAAAAAAAAAAATTTGCAATCTTTTAACTCTTCTGTCAGTTGTTGTCTTGTTTTAAAAACTTAATCTTTTTTCTTCCAGTAAATTCCAACTGTAATAGTGGTTGCTTGCAGCCTTGTTGGAAAAAAAAAGTCAGTATGATGTTCTCAAGACGTCCAACGAACGTTATATACCCTCCAAAAATGAAATCTTTAGTAGAAAAGTAAATTTCTTTCTTAATGCGTGCTTTTAATAATAAACATAGAGTAAATATATTTATATAACCAAATGATTGCAATGATTTTCAACAACTCAGTTTTTAACTATCAAAATGTTTAAAAACCAAGATGTCGAAAATCAAATTGTTAAAAATCAACTATCACATGGTAACACATAAAAGCACGGATAAAATATATTTATCAAAAGCGCGATTCTTGAAAAAAAATGTTTTTGGGAGTCAATATGTCAACCCTAACCTTGTCGCCCCCTACACATTCCTTTGGCCCCCTAACGACACTAAACCTCAATCCGCCACTGATTAAATGATTAAGCTTAATCATTTGAAATATAAATTATTTTATTGGCTGTTAAATATTTTTATTTTTAAAGTTTTCTATTTTTGCAAAATTTAAGTGTCTATTATCTGATGCTCGTTTAAATTAAAAAAAAAAACTGTTTTATTTTATGTAGGTGTAAACTTAAGATTTAATATATTCATAATAAATACCTTTTAATATTAACCGAAATTGTTTTAAAGTTTGCACGTGTATGGGAAACTTTGAAAACGCTTAATCAAATACGCTCGTACCTTCCGGATAAAAAAAAATGAGACCGCGTATGCAAAACTTTTGTTCGTATTTTTACAATTTTTGGCGAGACATACAATAATTTTTTTTCTATTTCATGAAACCAATAGTTTGATTTATCAGGTGTAAATATATTCACCAAAAAATCTATGTGTTTCTGATTTACCAAAAAATATTTATTTTAGAAATTAAGTCGTCAGCGTTGAGACTTGACAATCTTTTTAAAGCGGGTTATAAAGACCTAAAGTCTTTGATGAAATTAACTGGAATACTTAAGCCAACAAGTTGCAAGATATTTATAGAAAATAAGTGAAATAATAAGCTTAGAGAGAAAGAAAGGAAATGGTAGACCAAGAAAACTTAATTTAAAGGACCAACAACAATTGATTCAATTAGCTATGAGTGTTAATGCATGTCAGTGTATTTTTTTTTTATACCTAAGTGTCAATGCAAGTCGATGTACAATATAAAGTTAACAATTCAGGAGAAAATGGTAGTTTTTTTTCAATATATTTTAAATAGCAAATCAGTATTTTTGTCGAAAAAATTAAATACAGTACACGTGGCAATTAAATAATTATATAAAAAATTGTTAGTATTTCGTAGTAGAACACTCGTGTAACCATTATTTTGGAAATAGTCAGTAATTGGTAACGTTTGGTATACGCACCAAAAAACTAACAAAATTTAAATTAAATCTTTAACTATTTAATCAATCAGACTGAAGATTTATCCCGAGTTTAGTGTGGCCATAGACTTCATTTCAAACATCAGTCAAGATAAGCTGAATGGACTCGATTATTTCTATTGAGAGCAAAAAACAAAGTCGTTAAATATGAAGAAGTTGAGGCTTGAATTTGCTCAAATCAAAGCCAGAAGAGTGCCACTTCCAAAACAATAAAACAATTCTAATTTATGTTTTGATATATTTTTGAATTTTCCATACTTTTATTTCAAACTTAAAAATTCGATTATATTTTTTCTTTTTATATGTATACAAAAGTAGTCAATACAGTGGATGAATATATGAATAATGCCAGAAGTTAATAAAAGTTTCGTTTTTTTTTTAAGTTTGGACGATTTTTTCTTTAATTAGAGCAACTGTTTATTGAGATTTGAAGAGGTATTTTTGCATTTTTGCTTTCGTTTTTTTAGTATAAATAAAACACTCAACTCGCCTTATTTAAATAGACCATTTTAGTTAATAATTTAAATATAAAAGTGTAAAGTTGTTAAACTGCTTTTTGGGCAAATTTTCACCGATCAACACCATGAAGATAAAAATTTCATTCATTTAAGCCGATTGTTCTCTAATATTTTTAAAAGGTTAATTAAGAATTAAGGCAGCAATTTTTTTTTTTTTTGCACTCACTAAGAAATGCCCGCCAGCCAGATCTGGATACCTGAATGCAAGAAAGGTATAGATATTATGGTTACGAGTAATGCTCGCTAACCACAGTAATTTTATTAACTATTTCTATTGGGAAATTAACAGTTTTTTTGATCGGATCTTGATACTTTTAAGAATACAATTTGATTTGTGCAAATTCAGTCGCGCGAATTATGTCAAGAGCTCTCTTCGAACCCTGGATTTTGATTTAATCATGTAGAAGAATATACTTAACATCAAGAGCAACTCTGTAAGTTACTTTTAATAAAAGAAGAGTTTAATTTATTGTTAACTCTGCTACCTTAAAGTATGATGTAAAGTTATTTAATTTTTGTTGGATTATGTACCATATATACATTACTATTACAGATATTTTATATGTTTTTGCTGTTTTAAACTTTTTAAAATTATTTAAATTTTAATTTAAATATTTATTTTTGTAACCTAAAATGCTTAAACGGTCTGAGACTCCCTCATTTTTACCCTTTGACTCATTTGTTTTCATTTTTTTTCCAATTTTATAAACACTCTTTTCTTTTTTTTATGGAACAAGTACTCTTAATTAAAAAAACAAGTTTTTTAAGTGCATTTAAAATGAATAAATGGATTAAGACCCAATAGTTTTACCTTTTTGTTTCAGTTGGCACTTTGATCGCATAAAAACAACAACTTTTTTCTATTGTTACAAGACAAATACTCTTGAATAAAAAAGCGTTTCATTAGAGTGAAACGACATAAAACCTGGTGGTTTTTGTAGCCATCAGTGCTTTATCAAAATAGTTATTTTTTCAGTAGAATAAAACAACTTCTTCACATCCAAATAATTAACTCCTATTCAACAATAAATATCTCATCACTATACTTGTCAAATATCTCATCACTACACTTGCCTTTGAAAATTTTTTGAATCTAATTGGAAAGCCTTCGAGTTCCTCTATAAGACGGCGTAACTATCTGATATCATGACAACTTTGACTGAGGTTGTTTTTGAAATAAAGTTTTCAATTCTAATCTTCATAAAACAGTTTATTTTTTTGTTACTAGATGTGTTTTTTTATAATAACAAGTTTAACAAATCCACAGAAAAAAAAAAAAAAAAATTAAACAAACTTTTAATCTTTGATATACATGATCTATATCACCAACAGAAATTTCTACGTTTTTCAATCATAAAAAAAAAAAAAAATAATTATATAATACTTGTATTATAAGCTTTATAAACTATATTTATATATGACTTATAATTCTGTCAACACATATATGACTTATTAACACATATATATGACTGATAATTCCGTCAAATATCTAGTTGTGCAATAATCCCTCAATCTGATCTTAACACAGATTAAATTTTTGAATGGTTTGATGTGTGGTGAGAATCATGTCATGTACTTTCAAAGTGTATGTTTTAGTAAATGAATGAAAGAAATCGTCAATCGCCAAATTATATTGATGATGAGTGCGCGTGTATTTAATTATATTGGTGATGAGTGCACATACAAGCACGTGTATATACATGTGTGTGTGTTTATACATGTTTCTTACACGCGTAATGTATGCATTTGTCGCTAACGCGTAGTGTAAGTGTCACATAGACGTGCGTGTATGTGTCAAAGACATTAACGCATTTTGTATATTCTACGCAATCACTGATCTATAATAATATAATATAACATTATAGATATCAGTGTAAACAATCTAAAAGTAATTCATTTAAAGTTTGATTTAAAAGCCTTTTTGGGTTTCGCACCCGAAAAATTAACGTTGAAGCTTTATCAAATTATAATTAAAAGTTTTCAATGCTTTTATTACGCCAATAAAGAAAAAGCCATTTGAGATATTTTGAATTTTTAAATTGAATTTTTGCTATGTGTTTACATTATTATTGTTATAAAGCTATAAAATTAATAGTGTGTATGCATTTAAATGCATTTATATGTCTACTTGTCGTTTGTGTTTTTGCTACAAGTTGTGTTTTTTCGCTACAAGATATGTTTTTTTTGCAACAACTTTTTGACAAGTTTTTTTTCTTACTTAGCGCATTTTTTTTATCATACCAGATTGTTATTTTTTTTAGCACTACATTTAACTTGCATTTTATTAATTGTTGTTTTAAAAAAAATAATGATTAAAACATACGAAAAAGTGAGTATGTTTATAAAAAAAATTATTATACACACTTAATAATAATTACCGTTATTAATAGTATTTATCTTATCTAATAATAAAATATTTTATTAGTAGTAAAACAAACGAATCATTTTTAAACTTAACCATATAAAATTTGATTTTATAATGGTTAAGTTTATAAATCTGATTAAGTGTTTTTACAAATAATAGTTACTTTAATCTTGTTCAATATGCATTCAAATACTTGTAATAATTATTTTTTTGTGTATAAGAAAATATAATGCCTGTAAATCAATTTTGCAGAAAGTATACAGTTATTTAAAGAATATTGAATCATTAGGTTTGATTAAGTTATTGAATTAAATCTCAGAGAAAATATCCTTAGACGTGTTAAGACTGCTTGTAATATTTAAAGCTACATTGCTAATTATTGGTGGAAAAAAAAGTTTTACATTGGAAAGTCTGTTAATGAAATAATATTATTTCATATTTTTTGTTCTTTTTGTACAAAAAGCATAAATTATGTTATATCATAAGTCTTTGGTTTCTTGCTGCCTGGCTGTATTTACTTTAATAAAGTATCAAGTGTACAGTCTTTATACTTGATCATAAGAAAAGTATAAAGTTTGTTTAATATAGAAAAATACTTGTAATAAACTGCGACTGGTTTTAAAACCAACAAGTTGGATTGAACTCACTGTAACTTTATTATTAACTTTATTTAAGCTTTGATTATTCAATAGCCATAGATAAGGCTTTAAAAATATTTTTTGCTTCTGATAATTGTTAGTTATTATATTTCAAACAGTAGCAACTCTGTTTAATCAGAATTTTTGTTTAGGTGGATATTTTATCTTTTTCAAGTCATTTTTACTGTTGTTTCCGTTATTATTTGGGATTTAAACATTTTTGACTCAAATTAATTTTTAACTTTAAATTCTTCAAAACTACTTTTGACTTTTATAAGCCTGAACAAAATGCCCTATTTTCTGGTACGCAAATTTGTAATATTAAGACACTTTCATATATTGTCATACATTAAATTTAACCAATTTTTAATCAATTCTAGTTGCGTTTTATTTTACTTATTCTAGAGTTTTAATTTTATCTTTGAAATAAGGAGACCAAATTAGCATTTCAAATTCAAAAAGAAGTTGAACAGTTGTAATATACAATAACCTGAGCATATGAAAATCAATTTGAGAAAAAGTTTACTTTAGCATTCCCATCATTCTTTTTGTTTATTATGGTAGTAGACAATGGCATAGTACACTATATAATGACTAGCCAGGCCAAAGCCGAATTTGCTAAAAGTCTCATTTATTTTCTTTGTTTAATACGCTGAACCAAAGCCTACTAAAACAAAAATAATTAAGAAGGCTTTGGTTGAACTTAACTATTATAAAAAATAATTATGTCTTAAAATAAACCTGCAATAAAATTATCGATTTGATAGATCATTAAAGCTAACAAATGTTTCTCTTAAACTAGGCGTTTGTTTTTAAATTTTAATAAGAACATTTAATAAATATTCATAAGTTAACACTATTTGAAAATTTTAAAATAGAAACAAAAGTAATTAAAAAGCGCTATTACTTTCTAATGAAAAAAAAAAAACATTTTTAAAGAAATTTATTGTAACTCAATTTTTGTGGGTGCCCAATGGCCTGGCCTAGTATACCTTATTGTAAATCCGGCACTGAATGTATATATATATATATATATATATATATATATATATATATATATACATATATATATATATATAATATATATATATATATATATATATATATATATATATATATATATATATATATATATATATATATATATATATATAATTAGAAACGAAAAAAAAAAAAACTTTTATTATGGAACTTTAAGTTTCATGCCTAACGGCAATCATCAACCA
Source organism: Hydra vulgaris (assembly GCF_022113875.1). NCBI lineage: Eukaryota > Metazoa > Cnidaria > Hydrozoa > Anthoathecata > Hydridae > Hydra > Hydra vulgaris. The sequence goes on along the minus strand of NC_061162.1, from coordinate 22,204,982 downwards.
TATATTACAAAATTTAAAATAGACGTTAAAATTACAATTAAAATTACGGTGGCGTGAGTTCTAATGACTCCATGGAAACAAAACTTTAAGTTTTAAGAGTATCACGTGGCGTAAAAGTGACGTAAACCAATCAGGATCAATCTGCGGTATCATAGGAGGAAATAAGAAATTTATTTTTGTGCCTACACTTCGAGATTATTTCACTTCTTGTGTTAAGTAGGTTTTTATCTTTATACATTAGAATTTGAAACTTCTCGTTCAAACAGTGGTTGCACACTCTTGATGTTGGGTTGTATGGTTTGCAATGTTTAACAATTTTCCATCTGACAAAAAGTGAAAAGTTTTTTTCTTTTTAATTTCCATATTTCTTTAGATAACTCTGTATCATTTTTATATCTAATTGAATTAAAAGATTTGAGATGGTTTGCGTATCGAACTTTAAAAGATGTCTCGCTGAGTCCAAAATACACTTTTTCTTTGCACTCCGGATTGTTTGAACAAAGGGTGGCTTGATAAACAATGTTGTTAGAAAGACAATGGTTGTTCATCAGACATTTGGATTTATCAATGCAGTTGCATGTCTTTTCATTAACTTTTGCTTCCTAATGTAACGTGTTTTTATTGTGAGAGTTGATAATGGATTTTATGTTTGGCATGCAGGAAAAACTTATTTTGATTGTGTTTCTATTAAATATTTTACGGAGTCTGTGGTTAACTGGAAAGTGGTGGTCGATGAGGTTTAAAAAACATTTACCTATTTTTGTTACAACATTTGCACTAAAAGGAGGATTATACCAAATTATTTTACGTTTATGGTTGTTGTTTGAAGATTTTATACTTGGATGGTATGCAAGTTCGCAAGTGTGTCCAGATTTTTTCAGGGCTTCTTGATAAGGAGGAATACTTTCTTTAAAAATCGATTCACTTGACGATGCTGCTGATAATCTTAACTCAATGGTTTTAGGAACACTTTTTATTATACTCGGTGGGTGGTTAGAACTTGTATGTATGTAATTAAGTATATCATCTGCTTTGCGGTAGGGTTTAAATGAACCATCTTTAAGGTTTAGCGTTAAATCCAAATAATTAACTATTTTCAAATTACTTTTAATGGATATTAAAAGATTGTTATTTTTAAAGATTTGTACAAAATGTTTTTTTATCTTTTCCATTTCTTGACCACTTTTGTTTCTAAATATAGCTAATCCGTCATCTCGATACACACCGAAATTATTTTTATCATAAAACTGCGAGATTTGATGTAAAATAAAAATACCAACTAATTCACAAATCTCCGCGCCATCAAAGGCCCCCATAGTGACATCAAATAATCCTCCTTTTTTCTTAATCCAAGCAGTTCCATTGCTAAATAATAACGATTTTCTTGCATGGTATATAAAACTCTTTTGCTCACTATTTATTATTAGATGTTGCTCTGCAAAGAATAACGCTTTTTTCAGCAGGTTTTCATTAATCGATGGATAAAAATCATTAATATCAAAGACTAAAAACTTACAGAATTGTTTTTCTTTTATGGTTTGAAACCAGTGTATAACATTTTGAGTGTTTTGCCATTGGTTCAAAAATTGTTTCTTTCTCAGCTCGGAATTAATGTTGGATAAAATAAATTTTGAAATTCTTCCAATCTCATTTTTCGCAGGAATAATAAGTCTAACAGTTGGTTTATCTAGGAAGTTTTCTTTGTGGTCTTTTAGAGTTATGAAACAATTTTCAGTACCGTTAATTCCAATTTTATTGTATACATCATGGTTAATTAAAATTTGTTTACCTTTTATGTTTATTTGATTTTTGAGTTTAGGGTCAGCCTTTTTATACGTAGAAGTAATTGCATTATTAAGGAGATGGTTGTACTGATCTTTAAATAATTTGTACATGTTTGATGTTTTGTCGGCTAGAGTTAAAGTTTTTTTTGAGGTTCGTATAGATTTTATATCGTTTGCTAATTTTTTTTGAAAAACATAATTGATTTTTCGAAATTTGATGGTTTTAACAAGATTTATTACATTATTTTCGAAAGAACACATTTCTTTAATTTGCGGAGGACATTAAGAAGAGTTAATACCGTAGTTTACGTAATCTTCAGAATTCTTTTCATCCGTCTGCTTGTTAATGAAAAAAAGCGCTTTCCACCTCATTCTTTTTATAAGCGTTTCGGTCTTTGCTATTAATTGTAAAATAAATTCTTTCTCTGATGGTATTGAGATATTTTTAATTGAGTATTGAAAGTTTAATTTCTCTATCTTGCGGACGAATTCGAGTAGAGTGCTCAACTGGTGGAGCCTTTATATCGTTTTATGTAGTGTTGTATTAAAATAACACACAACTCTTGTTCGTTGAAAATAAAAGTTTTTTCTTTTTTCGTTTCTAATTATAAACCGCTCTGTTATGAAATTTATATATAATCAAAATAAATTTCTTAAATATTGAGCACTTTTCAACGAACAAGAGTTGTGTATTATTTTAATACAACACTACATAAAACGATATATATATATATATATATATATATATATATATATATATATATATATATATATATATATATATATATATATATATATATATATATATATATTAGTATATTATAATATATATAATATAAACTTATATGAATATGTATTAAACTGAATGTACATAGGTATTAAGTGTTGGTTATTTTTAAATATTTATTTATTTATTATTTATGTATAGCGAAGATTACAGAAGTCAATTGACTAAAAAATTATTAAAGTGTGTAATCAGGATGAATCTAATAATTTTGAAAAAATTTTCATTGATGGTGATATTGGTTTGTATCTAATATATATTACATATAATAGTTATCTTGTTTAGAATCGTCATCATCATTATCATTATTGTCATCATTGTCATCGAGGGCTGTTTATTAATTGTCAACAATTTTTTGGCAATCATGGCAATATTATCATCATCATCTTAATTGTTTTTGTTTATTTTTAACATTTTTTTATCCAATAATTTGTTTATCTGATTTTTAAATTGGTATTTTTGAAACTAACTATAACTTATTTTTGTTCCTGCATTTAGAAATCAATTCTGATTTTTTATTTAGTTAACATTCTTGGTTTGCATGTGTAATTATATATATATATATATATATATAATATATATATATATATATATATATATATATATATATATATATATATATATATATATATATTTATGTATACATAAGTGTATATATACGAATAAAAAAAAAGATCTTTATATTATCATGTATAATGTTGTATACTTAAAAGAGTGCTCAATAGATAAACTAGAACTATATAGTGTATATGTTACTGTTACCCACAGTACCAGGAAATAGCTAATTTCTAATATTTATAATATAGTTTAATATTGCAACTCTGAGTTTCATGTGTTACCGCAATCAGACAAGTAGTAAAATTAAACTTTTTAGCAAAATTAAACTATGTTATAAACATAAGCATTTAGTTAATTCCTGGTACTGCGGGTAACAGTAACATATACACTTATATATATATATATATATATATATATATATATATATATATATATATATATATATATATATATATATATATATATATATATATATAAATATATATATACATACATATATATATACATACATATATATATACATACATATATATATATATATATATATATATATATATATATATATATATATATTATATATATATATAATTATGTATATATATATATATGTATATATATATATAAATATATATATATAAATATATATATATATATATATATATATTATATATATAAATATGTATATAGTGTATATGTTAATTTATATAATTTTATAATTATATAAATACATATTTATATAAATATGTATATATATATAGTGTATATTTTACTGTTTATATATATATATATATATATATATATATATATATATATATATATATATATATATATATATATATATATGACATATTAAAGGTTTTGGAGTATTTACATTAAAAGAATTTCACCCAAATGAAGTCCTACTTGAGTACAAAGGAGAAATTATCTCAAGAAAAGAGGCAATCAAAAGGCATAAAAAGTATGCCCAAGATAAAAAAGGCTGTTTTATTTATGACGTTGATTTCGGAGGTGAAAAGATAAGGTACATAAATTATATACGTTACATTCATACACTGAGTTATGCTAAAGTTCAAACTTCAAACTTCCAAGTTAAACCTCAAAGTTCCAATTTATTTGCCACATATTTGTAGGTCTATTTCTATTCTTCTTTTTTTTAATTATGTTTTTAAAAATGAGAAAAAAAATAAATAATAAAAAAAACTTTTGACATAAACTTAACTGCCAGTAGATAAGTTTTGATTACACTATAAGTGATAAATACTATCAATCATTATATGAACGTTTATAATAGCTTCCTTTCAAAAACTAGTAAGTGCAGATATGAGTTTTCTTTATATGATATTTATGTGTATCATATATCATATATTATATTGTATATATATATATATATATATATATATATATATATATATATATATATATATATATATATATATATAAATATATATATATTTATATAAATATATATATATATATATATATATATATATATATATATATATATATATATATATATATATATATATATATATATATATATATGCTATCAGATGCACTTTTTCTATTTTAACAAGTTTTATTCTGACCTAAAACAGCAGTTTTATATATTTTTGAGTGTGTCGTATGGCGCTTCCGTAATAATAATAATAATAATAATAATAATAATAATAATAATAATAATAATAATAATAATAATAATAATAATAATAATATATATATATTATTGCTATCAACGATAGGTTATCCCAGAATTCTTCTGACGAAAAAATATTCAATTCGGCAAGGGAAGAATATGACGAAGCCCTAAGAAGAAATGGGTTCAAAGATTTTAGCTTCAAATACAACCCTAAAATTGATACCAAAGTAACCCCCAATCGTAAAAGAAAAAGAAATATAATCTGGTTTAACCCACCATACAATAAAAACGTTCTTACAAATATAGGCAAAACCTTCTTACAATTAATCGACAAACACTTTCCAAAACCAAATCCGCTTTATAAACTATTTAACCGTAACACAACAAAAGTCAGCTACAGCTGTACAAGCAACGAAGCAAAAATTATAAAGAACCACAACGATAAAATTATTTCGATGAACCCAACCGCCACTTTAGCTTGCAATTGTAAACTAAGCAAAATCTGCCCTATGAATGGAAATTGCAGAAAAACAAACGTAATTTATAAGTGTATCGCATCATTCCCAAACATATCCGACAAAACATACATTGGTTCAACAGAGGGCATGCGGAAAACTAGATGGGCGAGTCACAAGCAATCCTTCAAAAATAAAAAACTCACAAATGCAACCACGCTTTCTAAATATATATGGGATACACAAAATAAAACAAAAACAACACCCAATTTAAAATGGTCCATCATAAAATATGCCCCCCGCGTACATCCAAAAAATGCTTGTTATGCTTATACGAAAAACTAATTATTTTATTGTGTAAAAATCCTCAAAAATTATTAAACAAAAAAAACGAACTAATATCTAAATGTCGCCATGAAAACAAGTTTTTGCTGGACAACCACAAACCAAAAGATTAGATTTTTTAACTCATTTTCTTTTGTACAGATTTATTATTTTTACGAGAAAAAAAACATATATACACCTGATGATTGCATTTAGCATGAAACTAATAGTTGTAAAAAATATACAGTTTTATTTATAAATAGTATATATAAATACAGCTCTATTTTAATTTAAATCATTTTAATTTACTTTAATTCATCGAGCACTCTCGCGAGGATATATGCAAGCACTAATAAGTATATATATATATATATATATATATATATATATATATATATATATATATATATATATATATATATATATATATATATATATATATATATATATGTATTTATCATATATAATATTTCTACTCATATGGTGCCCCACCCTAGGTATAACTATAAAAAAGTTTTAATATCACATTTAGACCACTTCATAAGTCCAATCAAATTAAACTTTTTCCAAAAATGTAGATTTTTTGGCTTTTCTTTACTCTTCAATAAGATTTAAACAATTTTCTCCATATCTGGTTTTTTTTAGTGGTTGAATTTTAAAGTTTGTAATGGCTACAGAAGCGTCGCAAAAAATGAGTTAAAGTTTTTCTACTTTAATATGACTAAAATGGTTGTTTTTCTTCATCATTTGACATTTACCAGCATTTATTATCTATCAATAATGCCAGAGCATAAAAAAATAGTTTTATCACAAAAATAAAAGAAAATTTCTTGAACTTGTTGGCTACAAGGAAAGTATCCTGTTTCTTCTTCTCTTGGTATGATTTGTTCATCAGCTCCTAGTTCAAAAAAATTATGTTATATGCTTGTTTAAAGTAACTTTATTATTTCCACTTAGGTTTAAATTTTATAGTTTTTTGAAAAATATACCTGAACAAGTTTCACAGTCCTCTCATTACAATTATTAACTACCTCCAGATTTTTAACAAAATGTTCAAACTCCATATAACTCCATATATCTTTTAGGTTTTATGTCTAAACTAGAGTCTTTAAACACTGCAACTCTGCCTTCCTATAGTTCAATGAAATATGAACCAGCTCTATTGTGTTATCAATGAAACTAAGCATAGAGGATTATTTTTTACAAAAATCCAAATTGTTCAGCATTTCAAAATCAACCTGCTACATATGCACCTATGTACAATTAAATTCTCAGGCCTCAGAATGGAATACAATCTCATCATGGTCATTGACATTTCATCTTCATAAACTAGAGCCATAACAACAGTGGTAGGATGAAAGTACCAGGTGTGTCTCTTCAGTGCCAAATTAGTTTTTGTCATCAAACATGCTCAGATTTGACATCAAAGTTACCTTCTAGTACAGAGCTTTCATATTCTAAGAAATAATTTTTATATAACAAAACATTAAAAACCATTTTTTTAATTTAAACTTTAAGAGGTTTTGAATAATAAAAACTAAAATATTACAGTAAAAAAATCTGGGAGAAAGCAATTGGGAGAGTGTCCATTTAGTGTAAAACCTAAACCATTATGCATTGAGTCTGTGCTGCTTATTTCTAGACAGCATCATTACTTTGAGTTCGGCCTGCTTAAATAATTAGACCTACATCCATACTAAATACAGATATTTATTTTAATAAAAAGTAATTAATCAAACTTAATTTTTACATTGTGGTTTCACTTATTGCAACAGTTAAAACAGCCATAGAAGATTCATCCTTTACAGTTTCAGTTTGATTTAAGATACTAATCATTTGTTTATTGTGTATGGCGCCAGGAGCTATAAACATACTATTATTATTCTAAGCTGTGATTTACTAGATTGGATTTAATGGACTCTTAATAATTTTAAAGCTGCTTAAACTATGGCATTAAAATTAGCTTATCACTTAAAGTACAGATCTTCTTCCTTGTATCCACCATTATAATTATTTTAGAGAACTCCAAAGCTTTCTTGAATTGATCCTGCTACCAAATATCAGTGGTATCCTAAATTTTTATTCTGTTTATTTAGTAGAATCATAATCAAAGAAGTTCTATGAAGCTTAAATTTAGAGATCACTTCAAAAAAAAAAGCTGGACTAATTGCGACCCTTTTTTAAAAATACGGGACTGTTAAAGGGTTAACTGCTTTCACTTTTTTTGACCATAAAAAAATTTTTTTGTGCCAAAAAAAGATTTGTACAGAAAAGAAAAGACTACATGATTTTTGTTTTTTTATTCGACAGCTTTGTTACTGAAAAAGTACACAGTAACTTTTACTGAATACATTTTTAATAAACTATTTTTTACTTTTACTTGAGTAAACTTTTTAACCGGTAACTTTTACTTGTACTTGAGTAAAATTTCACTTAAGTAACAGTACTTTTACTTGAGTAAAATTTCACTCAAGTAACAGTACTTTTACTTGAGTAAAATTTTACTCAAGTAACAGTACTTTTACTTGAGTAAAATTTTCGACCGGTAACTTTTAATTGTACTTGAGTAAAATTTCATTGAAGTAATAGTACTCTTACTTAAGTAAAATTTTATTTTACATTTTCCCCTTCTGATTTTAAGACAATATTTTGTTTATCATATATATTACTGACTTAAACATGTAACATTTTTTTAGTATTGATGCAACAAATTCTACTAGTCTAGGAAAAATTTTAAATGATGCCCCTGAAAAGTTTGCTAACTGTCGTCCAAAAATTCACATAGTTAATGATATTCCACATCTTGTATTTTTTGCAAAAATTTATATACCTGCAGGTTCAGAGCTCAGATATGATAATGGTGACTGCAAAAATCAAATATGGAGACAATGGGTGAGATTTAAAGTTTTGTGAAACTCTAATAGATTAATGCTTATTTAGTAATTTTTTTTTAACAACCTTTTAGCTACACCTAATCATATAGATATATATTGGTTTTATAATTGTCATCATTATCATCAACAACAGCTATACTATAAGAGTTTTATAAAAAACTAAAAATTGTTCTTTTTTTGTTCTGGCACATATTGCATTAATAATGGTTTATTGAACTATTCATAATTTTTAACCGTTTTAACATTAGTTTAAGTTTAAGATATTCCAGTTTATTTATTCAAATATATAAATTTATATATAAATGTATAAAGTTATTTAAAATTTGTTTCAGGAAAAATATATTAGACCATTTAATATTAATGAAGTTAGAGAATCTCGTTTTGTTGGCAAGGTATTTTTCAAGTTAATCCTTTTATGTGATTGTTGTTATTAATCATTTTAAAATAAATTAAATAGTATTTTTTTTATATTATAGTTTTATTTAAATTTTTATTAATATTTGATTTCAAAACGTTTTTTTGATTTCAAAATACTTTATTGATTTCAAAAGTTATTATTTTTTCATTAAATTATTAATTTAAGTTTTCAAACAACAAGCATTATTATTTATCATTAATTATGATTATCAACATTTATCATTTTCTTTTTAGTGCTTGCAAAAGAAAACTATTGTGAGAGCATCAGATGTAAGCTTTTATTAACTAAAGTTATTTTAAAAAGTTGTTTTTCTATAAAAGTTTATGTTTTACTTTTTATTTAAAATTAGATTTTAAGCTCCTTTGCTGTTAAAAGATCAAAAAGCGAAAAAAGGTTTTTTTTTTCTAAAAGATATATATTTGGAAGATTAGATTACAACAAAGTTATACACTTTGATTAGCTGTTTGTAAAGGTGTTTGATAGAGATGGAGAAAAAGGTTTATATACAAAAAGTAATTTTCTGGAAAAAAATGCTTAAAGGTTTTATTAAACCTTTTTGTCATATATCACTGAATATGCCAACAAATAATAAAAATCTTACACATTTTTTCTTATCTCTAAGGTTGGAGATAAGAAAAAATGATAATGTCGATAACGCTTCTCTTTTTTTTAAATAACATTTTCATATTATTTTTTTTTATTTTAATATTTATATAAATCTTGATATTATAAATATTTATAGAAATCTTGATGCAAATGATGCTAACAAAGAACCAACTTGTTCTTCTAAAATTCAGTAAGTTTTTTTAATCTCCCTTTTTCTTTAAGGACAGGTAAGACATGTATTTTACAAATATTATATATATATATATATATATATATATATATATATATATATATATATATATATTTTTTTTTTTTAAATCATCTTTGCATCCACTCGTGTACTTTCAGTAAACGATTTTTCAAGGGATATAAAAAAAACATTTAGTAAAGTTTTTTTATATCCCCTTCTTTTTGAGAATAGGATAATTGTTACAAATTTTAAATCATTTAATTGTTTCTTTGAGTAATTTTTATAAACTACTTATGACAGTTTCGATGAAAACTGTGCTAGAAAAAAGCCAATTAGTTCTACTGAAACTTAGTAAATTTGTTTTATATCTATTTTAAGAATAGCCTTATTATACAAAGTTTATATCATTTATTGTTTCCTTGTGATGTTTTTATAAAATATTCATAATAGTTTTGATATAAAATATGCTAGTAAAGTGCCTAGCGTTTCTTGCAAATCTTAGTAAATTGTTTTGATACCTTTACTCTTTTTTTTAAATCATCTTTTTAACATGTTTAATAAAACTTATTGGTTACTATGTTATTTTAATAAAGTATTCATAATAGTGTTAATTGTGCTAATGAAGTTCCAAGCTTTTCTATTGAAACTTAGTAAGTTTTTTTTTATCTTTATTTGTTTATATAAACCATTTCTAATGTAAAATTTAAAAGAAACTTTTGGTTTTCTTGTTATTTTAATAAAATATTTATAATAGTCTTGATGTTAATTGTGCTGACAATGAGAAAAGTTGTTCTTCTGAAATTTAGTAAGTTTATTTTCCACCCTTTCCTTTTTAAGAATAGGCATATTTTCAAATTACATATAACTTAATTGTTTCCTCTTGTTATTTTAATACAATATTTGTAATAGTTTTGATGTAAAGTGTGCTAACAAAGAGCCAAGTTGTTCTTCTAAAACTTTGTAAGTTTTTTCAAATCTTAATTCAATTTTTAAAAACATTAAATGTAACAAGTTTAATGAAACTACTTTCTCAAGGGTATTAGGGCAACAAATCAGTTATTTAATAATAAAAGTTGTGCCTAATATATAGTTAATTATTTGTTTTAAAAAATAAGTTCAAAACATTTGTTAAAAAGATTTTTTGATTCAATAAAATTATTCAATAACCAATATATATAATAGAATCAGCTTTAGAATTTAAAAAACAATTTTTGTAAAATATTCTGCACATAAAACCACGTTGCTTTTTTTTTGCTAAATTTTACTTTAAAATATCCTTTAAGCATTGAGCCATATAATAACATTCTGACCTAGTCAGAATGTTATTATGTGGCTCAATGTATCTTTACATACAACAAACAAATAAGAAAAAATTCCTTTTTTCTTTATTACTTTAGTAAAAATTACAAAAAATAAAAAATATAAAAATGACGAAAAATATGTCATGTATTTTATGTGTGCAGTTAGCATTCTTGTTCATATATAAATAATAAAATTGTATAAACTAATAATATTATAACTCAGATAAAACTCAATATTTTCAGCTAATCGTTATTGCAATAATCATATGATGAACATGATGAAGTTTAGATCTTCCTATATTTGTGAACAGTAATGTACTCAATAAGTCTTCTATCCTTTATCTTTCATCTTCTAGGATTAACTCTTACTTCCGATATTTCGTGAAAACCATATATCTAATCGATTGCAAAATTAGCATCTGCAAAGGTTGCTTTATCCTGCTAGCCACATTCTTACTCCCAATTCTATGCTTTATCTCTATAAATCTCAAATTCTTCCTTGTATGGAATACTGTTGCTATATCTAGGGCAGATCTTTCAATGATGCCCTTTCTTTTTTAGATAGGGTGCAAAAACGCATTGTAAACTTAGTTGAACCTGCTCTTGCAGCTAACCTCCAACCATTATCACATTGTCATAATGCTGCTTTTCTTTCTCTTTTCTATAGATACTATAATTGGCACTGCTCTGAAGAGCTTGTATCTCTTGTGCCATTTCCTAAAAATCATTCTTGTGTTATTTGTCATTCAATTAAGTCTCACCCTTTTACTGTGACTGTTCCTAAGTGCTCCAAAAACTCTTATTCATATAGTTTTTTTCCTCGAACATCAGTCCTTTGGAATTTACTTCTTTCATCTTGCTTTCCTGATTCATACAAGGTTTGCAATCTTTTAAGTTGATTTTAATCTTGCTCTATAAAAATCTTTTCTCTTCTAGTAACTTTTAACTCTAATAGTTGTTGCTTGCAGCCTTGTTGGTAGTGAAGATGTTGAACAAAATTTTTTTTCAACTTTGTCAACAACAAATCTATAAAATAAGGAAACTTTCTGATGTTTTCTATTTCTTCTATATTGTCCGATACACCTTTCATTAAAATAATTTTCTAACCATTTTACCAAATTGCGTCTTTTATTTTAACGATACCAAATATATTGCATTTGGTTTACTTTTGAATTGAAATATTAAGTGTAATTAAGTACAGTTTTCATTAAAAAAACATGGTTAGTTGTCTTATTTTCCTCGAGTGGTTTCTTTGTATATTTTATATATTTTTATTTATATTTTATATTGTATATTTGTATATATACAAAATACTTAAGAATAGTTTTAATGTTAATTGTGCTAACCCAGTTCTACTGATATTCTATAAATATTTATAGAAGACTTGATGCAAATGATGCTAACAAAGAGCCAACTTGTTCTTCTGAAATTGAGTAAGTTATTTAATCTCCTTTTTCTTTTTAAGGACAGGTAAGAGGTGTATTTTAAAAATATTATATCGTTTAATTGTTTTTATTGTGTTATTTTAATAAAATATTTATAATAGTTTTGATGTAAAGTGTGTTGACAAAGAGCCAAGTTGTTCTACTGAAACTTTGTAAGTTTTAAATATCTTTGATTATTTATTAAATAAACTTTATGCAACAGGTTTAATAAAACTTATTTATTTCCTTGTTATTTTAATGAAATATTTAAAATAGTTTTGATGTAACAATTTTATATTTTTGTTTGTTTTTTCAAAAACAACTTTTGTTCCATGTTTTATAAAAGTCATTGACTACCTTGTTATTTTAATATAATATTCATATTAGTCTTGATGTAATTTGTGCTAACAAGGAGCCAAGCTGTACTTCTGAAATTCAGTAAGTTTTTTTTGTATCCTCTTTTTTTGAGAATAGGCTTCTTTTCAAGTTTTATATCATTTATATGTTTCCTTGTGTTGTTTTAATAAAACATTTATAATAGTCTTTGATATAAAATATGCTAATAAAGTGCCAAGCTTTTCTTATTAATCTCAGTAAATTGTTTTAATATCCTACTTTTTTTAATGAAACTTTTTTTAATTAAACTTTAACCTTTGTTTAATAAAACTTATTGGTTACCATGATATTTTAATAAAATATTTATAATAGTGTTAATTGTGCTAATGAAGTTCCAAGCTTTTCTATTGAAACTTAGTAAGTTTTTTAATCTTCATTTGCTTATTTAAACCATTTCTAATGTTACAGATTTAAAAAAAACCTATTATTTTTCTATATATTTTAATAAAATATTTATAATAGTCTTGATGTTAATTGTGCTGACAAAGAGAAAAGTTGTTCTTCTGAAATTCAGTAAGTTTTTCTCCTCCTTTTTTTTTGAGAATTGGTTTATTTTTTCAAATTTTTTAATAATTATTTCCTTATGTTTATTTAATAAAATATTTGTAATAGTTTTGATGTAAAGTGTGCTAACAAAGACCCAAGTTGTTTTTCTGAAACTTTGTAAGTTTTTTCATATCTTCATTTAATTTTCAAAAACACCGTAACAGGTTTATGTAACAGGTTCTTTCTCAAGAGTATAAAGGCAGATAACTAGTTTTTTAATTGTAAAAGTGGTACTTAATTTATAGTTAATTCGAAAAGTAAGTAAAATTATTTTTTTTTTAAATTTTTACTAACAAAATAACTTTTTTTTTAAACTTTTATTTAACTTATTTTAGAAACTTTTTTGTATATTTATTTTGCTTTTGTTATTAGCAAAAAGAAAAGAAGAAAAGTTAAATGTATTGTGGAATCTTGCTCAAAAAAGGTAGTGAATTTATCCAGGCATTTGCAAAGAAAACCTCATAATATGCCAGCAGAATTTGCTCAAAAAGCATTATCACAAATTAATAAAAGAAAAAAATCCACTGTTTCAAAATTAATACAGTGTCCATATTTAGGATGCCTGTCTGTAGTAATATGGTTAGACAACCATTTGAAAAGAATTCATTTTCTAAAATCTTCAGATAAAACTTTCAAAAATTTAATAAAATTGGCATCTGAATTTGAACCTTTAACTCCAAACACAAAATTTTCTCCTAAAAAGATAATTAACGAAAAGAAGTTTGATAAAAATTTACTGCTACATCGCAGCCATCTAAAACATTCTTGCAGCCTGCATTTGATTTAATACAGGCTTCTTGTACAACAAACTCTAATATTAGTTATAATGCTGATAAAGTTCAAATCCCCGAGGTTTCTATTCCTGTTCCTGTATCTAAGATTCTAGAAAATAAATTAACGCAAGTAGTTTCATATAACAATATAGATGAATCAGCTTGTCCAAATGATGACTTAGGTGATCTTAATTTGCCTGATTTTTCTTCATCACCGGATCTTGAAAATATTGAGAGTGAGGATGATGATCTTTATGTTCCTGAAGATGATTGTTCTGTAAGTCTTCCCAAAAATATATTAGCTGCGCTTGAGTTCTTTAAGAAACACTTAGTTGGCCTTGATCATCTTAGAGGAGAAGACTATGCTGATAAAACAGTAAGTGATTTAAAAAGATTTTTTCAAATTGTTGGAGTGAAAGAAAGTATAGCTGAAGTATTTAATATTGAAACAATTGAGCATAAATATATTGCAAAACTTACTGAGAATCAATTAAAAGCTGATTAAAAAGTATCTGTTTTCAATATCAGATTTTTGCACATTTTTGTTAATTAACAAAAACATTTTGAATTTAACTGGCTGCAGCACTAAGGATGTCTCATTTATTAAACTAAAGTGTAATGTTTGGAGGAAAAATTATAACAGGCTTGACCGTCGCAATTATTGGCTTCGTCAGGAAGTTGATTTTAATTCATTAGTAACACCATCACAAGTTGCTAAATATTTTAGTTCTTTTAATGCTGAAGAGGCTTAAAGCCTTTTTGAATTTTTTGCCTCATATAATCGTTACATAAGTCAAAATGAGTATATTATAATGAGAGATCATTTAATGCTTGAAATTGAAGTAGGAAATGCTCATCGTTCGGGTGTCATTGCTAATCTTACTCTGAAAGCACTTGATACCCAAACATTTAAAGATGGAATATACATAATTTTTTGTGTTAAGCATAAAACCTCCTTCAACTTCTCCATCAAATTTTCTTAAATGAAAAAAATGGAGCGAAGAAGAAACTATTTTGAAAGATACCTTCTCTAATGAGCTGCCGACAAATAATGAAATTGTTAAAAAATTGCCCATTATTGGCATTGAAACAACGCCAAAGAAGGTATATGATAAAATTAGAAATATTCATAATTCACCAACTGTTCAAAACCAAAAAACAAGTAAAGTAAGTTTCTTTGTTGATTTATCAGTATTTATTATATATTTTTTTTAAATTATGTTTTTTAAATTTCATTTTTTTTTAAAATTTAAATAATTTGTCTCAGACAAACATGACACCAAAAAGGCAAAAAATTATTTGACAAGTTTGATATTTCATTGCTGCATTCTATGTGTTCTGATTTAATTGTTGGTGGACCATTGACTCAGCAAAGAATAGAAAATTCAGTTGAAAATTCTGTTTTATCAACAAAGTATAGTTGGTGCCAACTAAGGACCAGACTTGTTTATGAAAGAAGAAAGAAAAACACCTTAACAATAGAAGATTGTTTGAATGTAAAATTGATTGTTTTTTAAATTCTTTAAAAAAAATATTTTTACCATCCATAATGCAGTTTATAAGCTGTTAAAAATTATTCTAGGTAAAGTCAGATGGGTTTCCAGACGAAGGTTTTGAAAAAAACCTTCGTCTGGAAACTAAATTATTGATTAAAATTAAAAGCTTACTTTTTTATATTGTCTTAAATTCTTTTTTAAATTATAAAATAAATTAAAAACGTGGTGAGGATAAATAAATGATAAATAACATAAAGTTAGCGTTGTAGCGACTAAATAGCTGTATATGGATGCTTTTTTAAGATCAAGTATTTAAAAGTTTTTGAAACATTTACAGTAGATACCTTATAGATATTTTATAGGAGAGAGCAGATCAGAAAAACTGTTAGGTAAAGTTTAATATTAACAGTTAGCAATTGAAGTAAAGTTAATTATTTGAAAAAAGAAAAATAATTTGAATTCAAAAAAGACAAGAGTTGTTAAAAAAGGCAAAAAATTACAGTAAAGAGATTTTTGTTTTATTTGTATTCGAAAAAGATTTTAATTTTTTGTAAAAGGGTTTTTTGTCTAAATATACTATTGATTTTGAAATGTTTTAAGGTATTTTACTAAAGGTGCTTTTTAAAAAAGATTTTTTGATCAGTTCTTTATGTTTTAGTCAAGGGCCAGTTATACCCACTTATTCATACATAAAATTCTTCACTACTGTGAAATAAAGTTATAAATAATGCGTTAGCCAATAATAAATATTTTAGTTAAAGATTAATTTTGATTGTTTTTCTAATGATTACTTTTTGCTTTTTCTATTACTTTACTATTTCTCTAGGGTTTATTTTCAAATCAAGGCAATTTTTTAAAAACATTTAAATTTAGCGATAAACGTGCTTTTATGTGTCTTATATATTTGGTATCTATTGTATAAAAGGCTTATATTTATTTTTTGTAGTTGCTACCCAAAATATTTATTTTTGTATCTTATATATAAAAATATATATAATGTATATTTATACCTATAACATGTTATTATGTTGATATTTGAAGATAAAATTCTATATACAAATAATGTTGTTTTCATTACTTTTTATTTTTTTCGCATGATTATCATTATCGTCATTAATTTTATTAACTATTTTGCACCATAATAGTTAAAAATGGTTCCTTTATGCATACCAAAACAAGTAATTTTAAACTTAAAATTAAATAGGAGCTAAATGCGGATGCATAATAAATAAAAGCTTATGTTAAATAATGTGCATTTACAGAGATCGCAGCACTATTTTTTGGTGTTTGAGAAAGATACCTTATTTATGGAGCAAACTTCAAACTTGGGTATGTTTATGCATATCAAACAAGAATAATTTGCCAAAATTGCTGTGTTTTAAGCCTTTAAACAAAAAAAATTTTAAACTTGCACTTCCGCTGACCCTAAATGTGAGAGCAATTAATAACTGAGTTTTATATAATTCCTATTTTAAACTAAATTTATATTCATTAATAGGTTTCAAATTTCAAGCCTTAAAGTTATCTTTTTTAAACACCAAAATGCTGTTTAAAATAAGCAATAAAAATTGACTTTTGATTTCAATTTATTAAAGTTCAAGGTTGCTGCTTTGCTTTTAAAAGTTAGCGTAATATTTTACTAACCATGATTAAAAAAATTGCCATCAAAGTATTACAAGATCTTTATAACCAGCACCTAGTTGATTTTTTTTTAACAGTGTTTGCTACGATTACTACAATTAATATAAGCCTGACTGATTAAGATATATTGAAATAGGTTGTTTATAATAAAAAAATGTATTGCCTGTATTTTGTATGTATTCCAAGGTAAATTGTAGTATTTAGAACTAAAAATAAATTATTTTGTTGCAAAAAAACGCGCAGAAGACTTTTTAAATTTGAAACACTCTTTTCGATAAAAAATGGGTTCTTTGATTGCATTTGGTGCACAAAAAAATACTCATTTTACAAGGAGTGAAACGATGCATCCTGATTTTTATTTTTAGTGGAAATACATGGACCAACTAAATCATCATTCAACTTAACGCATGGTTAGACACATCGTATGACAAACTCTTTATAGTTAAATATCTACTATTTAAGCAAATTAAATCTTTTCTTTCAAAGATTTAAAGTTGTTAAAACCATTACTAATCATTTTATTTTAACATGGTACTATAGTGTTCTTGTGTGAAACTTTTTTGAGCATAAAAACTGCGATTTGCGTTGATGGAATCCATTATAATTATCATTGAGTCTAATAACTATGTGTGAGTTCTTGACAGTATCAAGAGTCACGCATAGGTTGAGTACGTGTTTTCCACATTTTTAAAAACTTTATCATTAAAGTTTTTTTATTGGCACTAAATTTTTGAATTATTTCAGTAATAAAATTTTATTACCAGTATTGCTTTAATAAATTTAGAAAATCTCGTTCGGCAATCGGTAACTTTGTAATAAAACGTCATCGTTAACTTGTAAAAGTGGGAAAATAAAATATGCGTAAAATAAGAGTGGAGTGCAATAATAGGGTATAATAGTGCAAATACTTTTCAATGAAATTTGACGTGTAGAAAATAGATGTAGAAAATTAGATATGTTAGAAAAATAACCGAACATGTCTTCAACATCAATATATTTTTACAACAGCAATGAAGTTTTTTATAGCAATAGAATTATTGAAAACGGCAAATAAAAAAAAAAAAAAACATATTACAAACTTTACACATTTTAAAAATAAAGTCTTCATTGATATAATTACTGATTTTACTTTAAAATCGGTGCCATACAGCCAGTTATGCACGTATCTAATCTAATAAAAGGTTAATAAAAAAAAAATTTGCTTCGCGCGAATATTTCGTCTTGTGAAAAACGGCCTTTAGTAACAAATAAAAGCAAAAAAAAATCATACAAACCACCTACAACCAGCCCCATGGAGTTTGATAGAACTAATATTATATTAAGAACGAAAAACTCCTTCCGCATTCCAATCGCGTAATTAATGAGCTATTCAAATTTTATATAGTTTTAGAGAGAAAGTTCTATGGGATTGACTGTCTTATGAAAGTGTACTTTTTATATAAAAAAAAGTAACTTTTTTAATGTTTTAAATAAATCAGGGCCGACGGTGCCGATTTTTGGCGTTAGAATTAGCTAAGACATTATGCAAAATCCAAACATTTATATGTTTATACTTAAATATAAACATATAAATGTTTGGAGTTTGCACAATGTTTGGAAGTTATTTCAATGTCTGGAAGCTATTTCTAACGCCAAAAAACGGCACCAACGGCACTTTAAATAAAAATTCTGTCAAAATTTTATACATTATCATTAAAATAATAATAATAACTGTAATTTATTTTTGCAAGCAACAGTATTTAACATGTTATCAGATTTTTTTCCAGATAGTATTTTTAAATTTTTACTTTATTTTTTATTGAGCTTTCGATTAGTGCATAAGTTTTTAGATTTAAAATAAAATGAAATTTTGTTGCTATGGCCAGGTGCTAGTTTCCAAGGAGACCATCTATGGTCATTTTGAAAGTGGGTCTAACTTTTAAAAAATGAATGTTTTAACTTTATTAACATGTCCGCTTAGCTTCATGCTTTTACGAGTTGGTGCACAAAGTTTGCACTAACTGACTGCACTATTTGTTAAATTTTTTTTTTCTTATTGGCAACTCGAATCCACGAGGCATTTTCACTTAATCTTAATCCAAGTTAAAATTTTTGTTTTATTGGCATTTCGTCGAGATGCAATGGGTTTATACGCGTAATAATTAATACTTGTGTACAAAAAAAAATTGCAGCAAAAAGTCAAAACTCGTAGCAAAAACTCAAAATGCAATTGCTACAATACTAGCACTTTGTGTTTTTGCTAAGAGCTTTGTCTTTTTGCTTGAAGTTTTTTTTGCTGGGAGTTTTTTATTCTGAGATAATCTTTACTTAGCAAATTTGTTTATGATACCAAATTGCTATACTCTTGTTACTTTAGTTATTTTATTATATTTTGTTTTTTGATTTGATTAAAGGAAACGAAAAAGTAAGTTTAAAAAAAATTAATTTATGTATTTAAGTATATTTAGAAAATATTAGGAGTTCAATAATTACTTTAAAGTTTTAATGAGTAAATTTAGCGTTTTTAATTCGTAGTTCAAATTCTTACCAATAAACTATTGGTACAAGTAATTTCAAATATTGATTATTTAAAATCATGGTCATAATTTTAATTATAATCTACATAATATAGTAAAACAAAAAAAGTATCTGAATAAATATTTCACAAAGAATAGTTCAAAAAATTAATTTTCAAAAAATGCCTTTCAATACCTTTATATGTATATATATATATATATATATATATATATATATATATATATATATATATATATATATATATATATATATATATATATATATATATATATATATATAATATATATATATAAATATATATATATATATATATATATATATATATATATATATATATATAAATATATATATATATATATATATATATATATATATATATATATATACATATATATATATGTATATATACATATCCATACATATATATATATATATATATATATATATATATATATATATATATATATATATATATATATATATATATATGTTATATATATACATATATATATATATATATATATATATATATATATATATATATATATATATATATATATATACATGTATATATATGAATATATATGAATATATATGAATATATATATATATATATATATATATATATATATATATATATATATATATATATATATATATATATATATATGAAGAAAAGATCTTTATACTATCATGTATAATATTGTATATTTAAAAGAGTGCTTAATAGATAAATTAGAGCTACATAGTGTATATGTTAATATTACCTGCAGTACCGGGAACTAGCTAAATGCTAATGTTAATAATATTATTTAATATTGTAACTCTGAGTTTCAGGTGTTTCCACAATCATCAGGCAAGTAGTAAAAGTTTAATTTTGTGGACGTTACGGTTTATACTTGTATTTTGGATCGTTACGGGATGTAAATTGATTAGTAGTTAGGTTATTAATATTAGTAATTTGTTTTTAGATAAATAATAGTTGTGAAATAGTTATGTTAAATGTTGTTTAAAAAATTTTTTTATGTGATAATGTGCATTATCACATAAATAAGTAAATATTGAGTTGCATTTTTTTTAGCTGTCATGTAATAATGGTTTGATTGTAACTTACAAAGTATTTTCTTACTGTGGTGTATTAAAAAGGAAAATAAAAAAATTGTCTTTCTTTTTTATATTTTGTTCTTTTAAAAAACATTAAACAACCTGAAAAAATACGAAAGAACTTTAAAAATCTGTTTGAAGAAAATTTAAAAATCTTCTCTATACTCAATAAGTTTCAAAATCCAATTACTCAATACGTTATAAAATGAAACTAATTACACTTGGCAAACAATGAAATAAATTATTGGAAAACAAAATGATGCTTCGATTTTCTGTTTCATGAGACAGAAAATCGAAGCATAATTTTGTTAAATATTATTGGTAAAACAATTAAGAATCAATATTTTTTGCATAATGCATATGCTATGAAAAGACCTTGTTGTGAGTACGATATAGTTTGTATGAACTAAAAGCTCTAGCTCAAGAATTCAACAAATATTTCAGTGATATAGATTTAACACTTTTAAAAAAGATAGCTAACACGAAATCTTTTTTTTTTTTTTTTTTCTTTAAATTTTTACAACTACATATTAATTACAAAATTTTGTAATGTTGTAGGGAACTCGTAGAAGACTGAGTTTAGTCTTATCATCGAGAACCTTGGGGTGTTGCGTAAAGTACGTATATAAACATTATGATTCTCATGAAACAAATATTTTAAATGTTATTGAGGTAGAAATTGTCTTTTTTTTTATTACACTGTGTATGGTGTTAGAGTTGTGGTTTATAATAATAATATTATCTTTATTTTTTAATTAAAGAAAAAAAATTCATTTTCATTTTTGATTGATTGCTAATTATTTGAATGTGAGCGTAAATATTAATTTATCATTGGAACTAAAACATTTCTAAGTAATTATCTGTATCGAGAACATGATTTTTTAGTTTTGACTTTAAAGAAGTTATATTGTCAGCAAGAGAAATTGAGGTATAATTCGGAATCAATTTGTTATATAAATAAGGGCAGCGGTAAGAAATAGAGAATTGAGAATTTTTTTGTCTTTTCCAGGGTACAATAAAGTTACTAGTTGATCTTGTGTTATATTTGTTGACATTAGATTGAAAGAAATTTTCTGTGAATCGGTTTGGAACTAATCCTAATTTGTATTTTAGCATGAACAATATATTAGCATAGATATTAATTTGGTAAATGTTTAGTGCTTTCATTTCATTTAATTGGGGTTTAGCGTGAGTCAGTTTTTTCTTATGATGTATTATTCTGATATATGATGTATTATTCTAAATCTTTGTTTTCCAGATTTTCAGTACCAATAGATAAAAGCATTTGTTCAAATGAGTTATTATTGGAATTAACGTTTGAAAAGTTTGAAAAAGCCTCAAAAACTGTTCAAAAATATAATGCAACTAGAGCAGATCAAATAGGTGGAAACGTAATCACAGATTGTTTTTAAAAGTTAAAAAATTATTCTTTTTAAAAATTTTAGAGCTTCTTTTCAGTATTCTACAAACAATCCCCCGTTCAATTGAAGACTGCCAAAATAACTCTTATTTTTAAAGTAGGGGACAAATCTGTTATCAGTAACTATCAGTAACTATTCATTTGCGAAATTGGCCGCTTTAAGCACATAATTTACATTTACTTTACACTTGTTTTGTGATAAAGATGTATGGTAAAGTTTTCTATTAGTTTTTATAACTAAAAGCAGATACACCATTTTTTATTGTGAAACTAAATAAAATTGTAAAAACATCATGGCATGGCGATTCTTATCCAATTACTCGGGTCTAGGCTGAATAAGTCAACCAACTATAATAAAACCGGAGCGTTTGTGAAATTTTTTTTTTAACTATAATAATAAAAAAGTTCTTTAAAAATATAAATTTTTAAAAATAAATGTTTTGTTTTAGTATTAGTTCTATTTTAAATAATTTAAATAAGATTTTCGTCATTTCTTTACTTAGATATATTGTAATGAAATTTCAGCTCCGTTAAACTTAACGGATGAGAATACGGCTGCTGACCACTTTGTAATATAAGCACTTATAATTAGCTAAAAAAAACACATTAATATTGTAAAAAAAAAATCAACCTGACGATTAAAACTAATTCTTGGAATATATTGATTTGTTATTAACAAAACTTATCATAAAATGGTCAAATTTTAAGCCACTTTTTGTTAAAACAATACTACTAAATACAATCATTGGTCAAATAACAACTATAACTATCACTTGAGCATAGTAAAATCGCAAGTGTCGAAATTCTCAACTATTAGCGAAGGCCCGTCATTATGGAATCAATTAAAAAATAACAATGTAAAAAATTTGAAAAGCACTTTCTCTTTTAAACGACAAATGGAACTGCATCTCCT
>NC_061162.1:22164302-22176802 GCF_022113875.1 Hydra vulgaris | reverse complement strand
GAAACAGTCAACTACAAAGAATTTGATTTAAATGAAGTGTTTGATTTGACTATACACTCTTAAAGCTCAATTTAGGGGAATAGTTATTCAGAGAGATAAATTTCATTTTAAATCGAATCTCAAAAAATTAATTGTTCATTTCATTTAAACAACAACAAAAGCTAATTTGTTTTAAAAGTTTAAAAAATTTTTTTTTATTGTGGTTAAGTATTTTTACTTTGAATTTTATTTATTATTTTAATAAAATTATTATGAAATAAATTAGATATAATAAACTGGATCAATATCACACAACAAGAATTCACTGATTTAATTTGATGGTCTTTGATCAGAGTTGTTTAAATAATAATGCTTCCAAAAATTTTATTTAAATTTGTGTTTTTTATGTATTTAAAGAAAATTCATTTTACTTATGTATTTTTTTTATGCTATATTTTAAACGCCGCGGATAGTGCACCGAAAGTTGGTACTTTAAGAAAATTTTCTGGAAGCGCGTCTATTGGTTGCAAAAGTCAAGTGTAAAAACAAATTCCGATTTTCAAACATTTGAATTGAAAAAATATAATTTTATATTGTAAAATGTCAACAGGTTTACTTGCAAATCAAAACAAATTAAAATCAAATCAAATTTATTCTGAATAAAAGGTCTTACATCAAGGATATTTACAAATAGTAATGATATTAATCTGAAGTAAACACCTATAAAATTTAATTAAATAAATACTGATAACAGTAAGAATAACAATTAGGAAAAAAAAAAAAATTATAAGTTAAGTTAGTTAGTTAGTTAAAGTTAAATTACACGGAGCGGGCGTGTTCCGTAAGCCCATCAACAGCTAGCCGTGCTAGCTCGTGCGAAATTGCACAAAAGATGATGCGCTGTAGTAATTACTAAAGCTGATCGAATTTTGCTTTGAAGCGATCGACACTGGTAGCACTGACTACTACGTTAGGTAATGCGTTCCATGGGTGAGCGACGCGGTTGTTAAAGGAATTATAGCGAACAAGGCAGTTGTTGTCCATTTCACGATGAAAACGCTTGCGATGACCGTAGCTAGGTGAGATGTTAGGTGGATCTATATTCCAGCTAATTGAGTCGATACTGTTTTCGAATTTATATTTTTGAATGAGGTCGCCGCGTAAACGTCTATTTAATAGAGAGGTGAGACCGAGTTTGATGCATCTTGTCTGGTAATCGAAGCGCTTTATTTTGTGCGGTACTTTGGTAACCCGGTGCTGAACACGTTCTATGACATTTATGTCTTTTTCAAGATGCGGGCCCCAGGCAGTAACTGCAAACTCGAGATGTGGGCGTATATAAGTGGTGTAAAGTTTTTTCCATATTTTGGTATCTCTGCTTATAAACGTGTTTTTCAATGTCCCGAGAACTTTATTAGCCTTGGCAGCGGCTATTTGTGCTTGCTTCTCGTGTTTTAAGTCGTTGGAAATTTGAACGCCTAGATCTTTTTCGGATGTTGAAGACTCGATTACTAATCTAGTGACGCTACCGTTAGCGTCGTATTCGTTCATTAAATAAATGTGTGGGGAAACATTGTACTTACTGAAATGCATGACTTTGCATTTCTTGATCTTGAGTTCCATTAACCAGGTTCGAGTCCAGGTAACAACGCTATCTATATCGGATTGCAGACGAGCTTTGTCTTCAATGGTTTTGACGACACTAAGGATTTTAGTACCGTCTCCATACATTTAACATAAGTTTTTGTTATTGATGTGTTCGGGTAAGTCATTAATAAATATTATGAACAGCGTATGATCTAGCACTGAACCTTGCGGAACGCCACTGGTAACCTTTACCCAGGTGGATGACGTATTACCTAATATAACACGCTGTGATCTATTTGAAAGGAAAGCTTTTATCCAGTTAAGAACGTTACCTCCGATTCCGTAGGATTCAAGTTTTTGAAGTAATCTTCTGTGAGGGACTTTATCGAAGGCTTTGGCGAAGTCAAGAAAAAGAACATCTACAGGAAGCTTGCGAGAAACGTTGTAGGTCAGAAAGTCCATGGCCTCAAGCAGATTCGTGACGCAGGTTTTTTTATTGACGAAGCCGTGCTGGCAATCGGTAATAAGTTTATGAGCTACAAGGTGCTGCATGATCTTTTCTTTAACAATTTTTTCCATTATTTTGCATGGTACTGAGGTGATGGAGATAGGCCTATAGTTTTCTGGGTCGAGTCTGGAGCCTTTTTTGAACAGCGGCGTCACGTTTGCCGAGTGCCACGCTTTTGGGACTACACCTTGATCCATCGATTTCTGAAAAATGATGGCAAGCGGGGTAGCCGCCGCATCAGCGCATGCTTTAAGCACAAATGGACTGATACCGTCACCTCCAGTTGACTTATTGGCGTTGAGAGCAGATAGATGTTTGTGAACGGAATCATAGCTGAAGATGACGGAAGAGATTAAGGCGGTTTTACGTTTAACAAAGGGAGGTAGTTGTTGATCTGATGGTTCGATTGAGAATACTGACTGGAACTTGCTGTTAAGTATATTGGCTATGGATGCGTGGTCGCTACTTATTTCCCCAGCGGGTGAGCACATAGAAGTTATCTGGTTACTGATGGCGCGTTTGTTGTTTACATAAGCGTATAGACGCTTAGGGTTCCATTTGTCGCTAGCTAATTTGTGTTCAAATGCTCTAATTGCAGTGCAGGAAGTTTTTTTGACAAGATTTCGAGTTTGGTTATACTCTTTGACAAGAGGAATGATTCGCCATTTGCTGTTGCGGTTGAGGTACCAAAGTTTTTTCTTACGTTTAATTAGTAAAAAAAGTTCGCTGGTTAGCCAAGGCTGCCTGTGTTTGGCCGGTTTAGAGGTGACACGCGGAATAAATTTGTCACATAATTTGATATAGTTGTCGCAGAATATTTGATAACATTCGTCGGCATATCGGTCTTTAAATAAACTAACCCAATCAACTTGGGAGAGTTTCTCGTTTAGATTCGCGTAATTACCTCTCCTGTATATAAATTTTGAGATGTTAAAACGGGGAGAGTTGCAGACGTTTTTGGCTAGCTGGTGTTGCCATGTCATAGTGCAGTGACCTTGCGAGGCGCTACCAAGAGGAGGACCGATAGTAATATGGGTTAATCGTTCGGTTGTTTCGGTAAATACAAGGTCTAGTGTATTTTTTAACAGACCGTTGGCTTGGATGAAGGTGGGATTGATAAAGTGCTGGTGTAGATGTAGGTCAAAAATGGTTTTGGCAAATTTAGTACCAAAACTAGTTTCAGCGCCGGTGGTATTGGTCCAGTCGTCGTGCCATATGACGTCGGGAAAGTTGAAGTCACTGGTGATTATTAGACCATTAAACTTTTTGTTTTCTACGGCCGATTTCGCGTAGGAGATAGCTTTTACTATTTCGTTAAAGGCCAGAACATTATTGGTAGGTGGGCGATAGATGCAGCCGATTAGGAGAGATTCTTGTGGGAGTTTAAGTTCGAGCCAGATCTGTTCTGAGAAATTGCATTGGAAACCGATGTGAAGTTAAGAGCAGTCAATTTCGTTGGCAATAATGCTGTACTTGACATATATGGCTACTCCTCCTCCACGACTAGAGCGATCTTTTCTAAAGAGATTGTAGTTGGGAATAGCTGGTGCTGAGGATTCGTTAAACCATGTTTCAGTGATAAAAATGGTGTCATAATCATAGAGGGACGTTGCTAATTCAAGTTCGGTGAGTTTATTAGGATTTAGAGATGTGGCGTTTGCATAGAAGCAGTTTAGTAAAAATTTAGAAGCATTGCTTTGTGAAGTGGGAGAAGACAAATTTTTAATTATATGAAAACGGTTATGAGTTAAATGTTGCGACTTCTCATTGGTTATTGGTTAGTTTGGGCCGCCGCGAGCGCTCCTTTCCAGTTGATGTACGGGTGTTTTTCCAAGCCATTGATATTGACTTTTTTGCTAACGTCGATGCATTTGACTCTGTCGCTGCGGATGACAAAACGAAAGGGCTGATCAAGTTTACCGTTTGCTTTAAAGCCATTGTTGAGCTTAAACTTTTCGTTGTTCAACTTGTTAAAAAGATCTTGCTCTGAAGGAGTTCTGTCTGGCCGTATGAAGACACTTTTGTATGATTCATTGGTGGCAAGGTTTTTAGCGATTGCTAGAAGACCGTTGCGAGTTTCATTGGTTGGGAATTCGATGATAAGAGACGGTGGAGCTGGTTGAGTGGGGGCAGTGACAGTAGAAGAAGTAGATATGCTGGTGTTTGGCGGCGATTTGTTATTTTTGTTAGAAATAGCGGCAGGAATGCGTCCTACAACTTTCAAGGAAGCAGAGTAATGTACGTATTGTAATATATCCTTTACCGATTGATCGACGACGGAAGCATAGGTACTGGCTGCGTTGGGAATTCCGGTGATTATGGCTCTCTTAGCTTTCGATTGTTGAAGCTTGGCCTTTATGTTCACGGCATTTAAGATGGCATTGTTTGTGGCTGATCCGGGTTTGGTAAGTTGCGAAGCAAAAGATTTTAGGATTGGTTGAGAAACGGAAGGATAAACTGCCGGTGGTTGGCAGTTAGTGAGTTGTATTTGCAAGTTGGTGTTGGTTTTTTCGAGGGCTGCTACTTTTTCAAGCAGCAATTTGACTGTTGTAGATCATGGCGTCACATCTTTTTGGTAAATAAGCAGCCTTGCCTTTTCCAGGACCCGGCCAATTTTCAAGCAGGTCTATTTGGTTTAAAGAAGGTGAAATGGACGATGTTTCATACAATTCGTTGGCCGACATTTTGGAATGTTGAGGATCTAATTAGATGACTAAATATTGGATTTGAGGTTTATGCTTCGAATAAGTATTGTGGTTGGATAACAAATTTGGTTATTAAGTTGGTGGATAGTTGAAAGGATATTTTATATATAATTTTTGTATATATATAAACAATACTTATATGTATTTATATATAACAACAGTTTTTCCGTATATATAATTATATATATTATTAACGTTTGTCACAATCACACACACAAATTATTTTTATGTTCAAAAATTAATCCGAAAACAACAAACAGATTAAGAATCAGGTGCAACGCAACTATAAAAAAAAAAAAACTACGAAGAAAGTTGAAAAACTTTTAAAATAAAATAAAAATGAAATAATTTAAATAGGTTTTCAAAAAACAAGTTAAAAACTTGTCACTTAAATAATATAAGCGCAAATCAAATCTTCGAATAATAAAGGTTTATTTATAATATAGTCGTATATTTATATTTAAATATAAATACGAGCAATAAAAATAAAATAAAAACACTATATATTTAGTTACTATATAGTTAGTTCGAAGCGATTGACTTTAGTTGATATAATATATTATAATATAGTATAGGGTAATGAATAATAATGTGTATTTAGAAGAAGAAAAATAGTAAGAAGGAAAACAAATTTTAAAAGAAACAAAATAGCTCAAAAACTTACGACAAAATAAAAAGCGTCTTATCTATTCAAAACCTCTTTGAAAAAAAAGAAAAAAGAAAAAGGAATAATAGATATTGTAACAATTATATAACGAAATTAACCACAAAAATAAAACTCATGATAACAACAACAGTAACAATAATAAAAATAACAAAAATGTCAATAATAATTATTTTTAATAATAATAACGATAACAAATATAATAATACAAAAATAATATTAGTTATAATTGAAAGTATAATAATAAAAAGTAAATACCAATTGATTGATATTATTAATAATATGGGAATGAAAGCAGTAATTATTTGAAAGTATGTATATGTATATAATAATAGTATAAATATAATAATAATTATAAGAAACAACACTAGTACTTATCAAACATATAACAATAAGACAATAATAAAAGTAATAACAATAATATTCTAAATATAAAAAATGTGAGATATGTATATATATATATATATATATATATATATATATATATACCTATATACATAAACACATAAGCACACATACATGCATATGTATACATACATATACATGTATACCAATATATACACACATACATATACATACAAATGCATATATACAAATACATCCACAAATACACATACATACATACATACACATGTATATATACATACACATGTACACATGCCAATACACATACATATACACATACCAAAACACATACATACACACATACATGCATGCAAATATACACATATACATAAATCCGTACACACACATATATACATATATACATACACACACACACATACACATATACTTATATACATGTATGTATATATATATATATATATATATATATACATATATATATATATATATATACATACATATATACACATATGCATATATACATACCCACATATATGCATATATACATATATACACACATACACATATACTTATGTACATGTATTTATATATACATATACATAAACATGCATACATAAACATACACATATACATGCATACATATACACATACCCATACATTAATACATATACAAAATATGCAAATACACACATAGTTGTGTACACATACACACATGTGTACACATACATATATACATATGCACATATGTGTTTATGTGAAAAACTATATACACATATACACATACATACATATATGTGTATATGTGCAAAGATGTTTTTTTTTTATTTGAAGATCTGAAAGCAAATATTAAAAAATATGAAGATACTAATTTTGTGCAACTATGGATTAGAGACGGTAAGACAATTAATGCTGCAAGAAAAAGCATTCCAAAGAGAGCTAGTGTTATGGCTCCACAAATTAAATACTATTTTATAAAGTACTGTTGCATTCATGGTGGACACAAATTTGAATATAAAGGCTTTGGAGAACTTCGTTAGTACTTCATTTCGCATTCTTTAAGATTGTATTATTGCTCTCAGTGCAATTGTAACTCTTATAACTGTTTGTTCTATTTTAATCAATGAATAATATATATTTCTGAAAAAAAGATCTTACATTCAAGTTACATATAGTTATAAACTTATATGAGTTAAACCCCTTACAATGCTGATAATATATAATAAAAATAATAGCAATGTAAGCAATATATCCGAAAACAGAGCTTTAAAAATTCTTATAAACAATAATGTTAACAATAACAACAACAGTAATAAAAATAATATTATACACAAAACTATTTCTAGAGTTAGTGTATAATTCAAGTAAGACAGTAAAAATGAAAAGCTGAAAGTTACAGAAAAGCAACAATAAAAATAATAATATTAATAACTATAGGTGGTTAGACTTCCACAGGTTTAAAAATTTTCTTTCTTTCTTATGGTTTCTTTTTTTTTTTTAATTTAAATTTAAATTTTTATTTCAAGTCTTTCTTAGATTGTGTATGGATTATTGTAGATGATTTAAGAAACTTAGGCATGTAAGACATTACTACAAAAGGTGCAATTTTGTAGACATCTTTTATCTCCCTCCACTGATAGAAATTTCACTTTTTCCCAAATAGAACGGATTTAGTTACCATAACCTTGGGTAGTGTTCATATCTTTAAAAAAGTTTTCAGGATAATGGCATTTCTGTTTTTATACGCTACGGAAGCAATTGCCAGAGTTCTAAATCATTACAATATAATGCCATCAAAAGTAGGCGACTGTTTTAATTCTTTGCAAAAATTAGAAGAAAAAGTTTCATCCTATGAAATTGAATCGTGTGTTTTTCTTTATAAGAGTGAAAGTAGGACGATTGAGTCAGCCAGGAAAAGAGGGATTAAGAGATTTATTAAAGAAAGTTTGATGTTTTATACAATACATTATGTATGTTACCATAGTGGAAAGAATTTTTTTAGTAAATCAACTGGAAAACGCCCAAATCAAAGGTGATTCAATACGCTAGCTATTAATATAATTGAGAATTAACTAAGATTTCATATAAAAGAGGTATTTCTGCTCTAGTTACTAGACACTCAGTGTGTGTGTGTAGTAACTAGAGCAGAAATACCTCTCAGAAATACTAGAGCATCTGTTTTTGCTGTTGAAAATTTAGATTCTAAAATTTAGATTCTATTCTGTAACTAAACGCGATTGATGGTCTATTAATTTTTAAAAATTGACATTGATGGAAAAGTTATAACAATAGTTTCTATTGATTAAGGGGTATTTGTTTCTTTGGTTCATTTAGTTCTATGAGATTAAAAGTTACCTTTCTTTAATAAAACATTGGCATTTATATTGTTAGATTTAGTACTTCATAAAATTTTTTTTGGTGTAAATGATTTTTAGCAATGGTACATGCGAATGAGACCTTTCAAATAAAAATGTTGAGAAAACTCAATTATATTTAGCATCTGAGCTAAATGTCAAATGTTAACACTTTGTAACAGGGCTGTCTTAACACTAGAAATGGCCTATATTTATATATACGATATAGTATGTGTACATCTCTCTCTCTCTCTCTCTCTCTCTCTCTCTCTCTCTCTCTCTCTCTACATATATATATATATATATATATATATATATATATATATATATATATATATATATATATATGTGTATATATATATATATATATATATATGTGTATATATATATATATATATATGTGTATATATATATATATATATATATATATATATATTTACAGCGCTCGAAATAACGGCCAATCAACAATCAATGGTTGGCTAGTTTTAGAGAAATTTCGAAAAATTTAAGGGAAAATAACCTGTTTTTGTGAAAAAATTACATTTGATCGGCAACCTTTGAAAAATTATTTTGAGTGCTGTATATATATATATATACAGTATATATATTATGTATATGTAATATATTATATGTATATTTTTCAGCACATTCCAGATGAACTGTACATATGGAATTCGGTTTAAAGTGACTGATGATGGAATCAGTAGCGTAGCGAAGGGCCCGCAGCCGTGGAGAGGCCCAGAGTTATTAGGGGCCCAAGGCAACTAGAAAAAATTAAAAAAAAGTGTCAGTACAATAAATAACATGCGTATCATTTGACATACATACAAAAACATACATTTTACACTTTGTACATTATTATGTAGTTAATAATCTTGACAAGTTCTTTAAATAGTGAGCAACTTTTTATTTTATTATATCTACGAATATAAAAATAAACTACTTTTATTTATAAAATAAAATACAATTTTCAAAGTCGCAATTATGAAGTCGTTACAATTTAACGCAAAATACGTTAATTAAGCTACTTAAATAATTAAGCGATTTAAATAAAAAACAATAATTTACTCGCTTTTTAAAAATTGCAATAGTTTCTCAAGTGAACGCTTTTTTTTTTTAAACAAAAACAAAAAAACCAAACTTAATTACGTAAATTAAAGTAAAACGAAATAAGAGAATAAAAAAATAAATAAAAATATTTCATAAAAAAGAAGAAAATAATTTTACAAAAAACAGCAATAAAACAGTTAGAAAGTATAAAATTATTTATATTTTATTATATTATATTTTAGTATATTAAATTATTAATATACTAAAATCATTTGGTCTTGATTTGAATAAATGTAGGGGACAAGGTTATGATGGGGCAAGCAACATGAGTGGAATTTACTCTGGAGTACAAACAAGAATAAAAGAAATTGAAAAAAACGCAATATTTATTCTTTGCGCAGCCCACAATTTAAATTTAGTAATAAATGATGCTGAGAATTATTAATATAATAATATAAAAAATAATATTAGCAACTTCTTTTCAAGTATACAAGAAATATATGCATTTTTTGGTATTAGCATAAATAGGTGGGACATATCAAAAATAACAGGAGAATTAGAAGTAACGTTAAAAAAATTAAGTCCTACACGCTGGGCGTCTCGTTTATCATCTTGTATAGCCATAAAACAAAGATATGTAGACATAATGAAAGCTTTATCTAAAATTATTTTGGAAAGCAATAAAAAAGCAGAAATAGCACAAGCGACCGGTTTAAGAAAGAAAATGGATTGTTTAGATTTTCTTTGCATTTTGGTGTTAATTATTGAAATATTAGCACCATTAAATATCGTTTCAAAATTATTACAATCTTAAAATATGGATTTGGATAAAGTTTGTTCGTTATTAGAAACTGGATTAAAAGAAATAAAATCACTGCGCAATAATTTTGATGATATTCTTGCAAAAGCAAAAGCTCTTGCTATAAAGTGGAATATAGTTCCAACTTTTAAACAATCACAAATAAAACGAACAAAAAAAATGTTTGACGGTGAAGTAAATTTTCGTTTAGAAACGGCTGAACATCAATTTAAAGTTGATGTATTTAACACAGTTATAGATATTATTACAAATCAGATAGATTCTCGTTTTACTACTCTGAAAACAGTAAATAGCTATTTTTCATTTTTAAATCCCAAAAATATAATATTATTAGATTCTGACAAAATATTTACACATGCAACAAATTTGCAAAATAAATATCCGATAAATATATCTGATGCCTTTCCAAATCAAATGGTTTTGTTTAAAAAACTTTCAAAATAAAGCTTAAAGATGTGGACAGTATTTTGGATTTGCTCAAATTAATAACAATAACATATTGTGATATGAATTGCTCTTTCACTGAAATAATCGGAGTACTTACGCTATATTTGACATTACCCGTTAGCGTGGCAACTGCAGAAAGATCTTTCAGAACGTTAAAAAGAATCAAAACGCATTTAAGGACAACGATGGCACAAAACCTTTTGTCTGCGTTAAGTTTATTAGCTTTTGAAGCAGAAGAAGCAGCTAAATTAGATTTAAAAGATGCGATAAACCAATTTGTAGCTATGAAGGCACGAAAAAAAAAATTTCGTTAGAACTTCTACATACTATACATACAAAACTTTCTGTCATTAATGATAATATATCATTAGTTTGTGTTTTAGAATACAGTTTTTTATTTTCATGAATAACTTATTTGTCTAGAAGGAAGGTAAAGGCAAGGTGTGAGGGGGGGGGGGGGGGGGGAAGGAAATAGAAAAGAATTCAGGGGCCCGGATAAAATTTTTGCGGGGGGGGGGGGGGGGGGGTGGGGGGAGGTCAATTTTTTTGTCGCTACGCTACTTGATGGAATGCAGTTTTGTGTTGATAAGATGATGTTAGAGCATAACATTATCTTAATCTAGAAAATATATTTGACACATTGTTTTTTCTCTATCCTTTTTTTGCATAAAAATATAGTTAAGCCAATAATATATATATATATATATATATATATATATATATATATATATATATATATAATATATATATATATATATATATATATATACATATATATATATTTATATAAATATATATATATATATATATATTTATTATATTAAAATAATAATAAAATACAATTAAATTTGTAACATACTCAGAGTTTCACGCTATATGCGATCATCAGACGTTACAAACAACCATAACAACAACAAAAATTATATACAAAATTACAATACAGTAGGGTTAGATGTTAGATGTTAGCTTAGATGACGTTAAAGTTGCAGATAACAAATTTGTTTTCGTGGCGACATTTAGATAATAATTCATTTCGCTTATTTAATAGTTTTAAAGGTGATGTAATGATATGGTATTTTTCCGTTAAACAAAGGTTACATAACTTTCTTCCAGGTTTAAAAGGTTCTGCCCTATCAATAATTTTCCACGTAAGAATAGGATTTGAAAATCCCTTTTTTTTCATTTCCCAGATATATTTAGAAAGTTCTGTGGCATTAGCTTTACTTTCGTATTGAA
The DNA here is from genome assembly GCF_022113875.1 of Hydra vulgaris. Classification (NCBI taxonomy): domain Eukaryota; kingdom Metazoa; phylum Cnidaria; class Hydrozoa; order Anthoathecata; family Hydridae; genus Hydra; species Hydra vulgaris. The sequence goes on along the minus strand of NC_061162.1, from coordinate 22,165,089 downwards.
AGGAGTTCTTATGCTTGTACCAGCGATCTTTAAAGGTGTGCTCTGTTAAACCAATATAATTTAAACCACTATCCTGTGGTGATGTTTTAACATTGCAGACGTAAATTATATTTTTACTAAGACACGTACCTTGCAAAGGACATTGTGAAGGTTGCCGGCAGTTACACGTTGGAAACATTGTGTTGAAAACATTAGATAATACTTTTTTATTGTGTGAGTTGATAATATTGGTGAAGTTTGGAAGACAACTATAACTGACTTTTAAATTATTTTTGTTAAAAATTTTGCGAAACTTATGTGTTTTTGGAAAATGCTTTTCAATTAGATTTAGAAAAGTTTTTGCGACGTTGGTTTTTACATTTTGCGAAAACGGAGGATTAAACCAAATAATGTTTCGTGATCTTAATTTTGGTTTTGGTGGGGTAAGATTTTTTTGAAAAGTAATCTTTTCATTGAACCCACTTGCTGCTAACGCATTGTTATAAAACGATGTTGCTCTATCGAAAACTTCTTTGCTAGATGAAATATTGCTAATACGGTTAGATATCATAGTTGGTATGGATTTAAAAATACTAGGAGGGTGGTTAGAATTTACGTTGATGTATAATGGGTGGTCACCTGGTTTTCTGTATGGCTGGAAAGTATTAAGCACTGTCTACCGAAAAATTACTCTTATTACTGGTATATTAATGCTCCTTTGTTGTTGAGCACTCTCTAATTATTATCGGTGCTTTTAAATAATAATAACATTTCTATAAGCAATTTTGGAATATGGAACAACATTCCT
>NC_061162.1:22129302-22159302 GCF_022113875.1 Hydra vulgaris | reverse complement strand
AACCACATTAATAGTGGGTTAAAGTGGTTACCATGGAATTTTAAGAAATTTGGGCTACGCACCTTTCCACTAAGCCCATTATATGTAGGGTTGGATCGGCATCAGCCTGCCGATGCGTTGACCATTTAGCCTATGCATTAGCCTAGATAACCATCGATTATTGCCGATGGTTTTAAGAACAGTTTTTATTTTTTGTCTATAATGTAATTATTAAAAAAATATAAATAATAGTTATTGCTGACCATTAGGGATCTAGGTAATGTCAAATTTTTGCAAGTCTTGCCATCCGACAAAGAACCAATACTACGTTTTCTCATTAAAAATATTTTTGTCTAATATTTTTGGCAATTATTAAAGAGATTATTGTAAATAATAGTTATTACTGAGCAATTAATTTAAAAATAAATTGAAGAGAAAGTATAGAAATATTAAATTATAATTTAGTTGTATAACAATCTCATAAATGGAAGCCACATTAAATAAAATTCAACACGAAATTGAAGATAAAAACAATAAACTAGACGAAGAAATTTATATGAATTTGAAACATTATATTTTAAATAAAGTGTATCCACCTGGTTACGATAAAGCACAAAAAAGACGACTGCGGCAAAAAGCTACTTCTTTTTTGATTGTAAAAGATTTTCTTTATCACAAGAGTAAGAGTGTACATAGCAAATTAGGAAGAGTTATCATTGATGAAGACCAACAAAAAAATATAATAAAGTCTATGCATGATGGAATTATTGGCGGATGCCACTTCGGTCAATCAGCAACAATAGCTAAAGTAACCGATCGGTATTGGTGGCCTTGTATAGCAGCAGACGTCAAAGATTTTGTACGTAAATGTACGGCTTGTCAAGCTGTAAATCCTGTTAACAAACCAGGTCCTTCATCATTGCATCCTGTTAAAGTGATGCATATTTTCCATCGGTGGGGTATCGACCTTATTGGTCCTCTTAAAGAGACAAAAAAAGGGAAAAAATATATTTGTGTAGCTACTGAATATCTTACGAAATGGGCGGAAGTGAAAGCTATTCGGGAAAAAAATGCTATTAGTGTTCATGCATTTTTGATGAAACTTGTATTCAGATTTGGTGCTTCTAACGTAATTTTACACGACAAGGTAAGGAATTTAACAACCAGCTTGTCGACGATCTCTGTGAACAAATGAAAATAACAGTTGCTATGACATCTGCATACCATCCTCAGACTAATGGGTACATCTTCTTTTCCATAATTAATTATATAATTATTTTAAATAAATTTACTCAACGTAACCTTTTAACGACGTTTCTTCAATTATAAATATATGAGAGAAAAAAACGAATATTTCTTTTTCAAGATGGCTGAATATTTTTATATAGTAACCTTTTAACGACGAATATTTTAATGAATATTTTTATATAGTAACCTTTAAACGACTTTTAACGTAACCTTTTAACGACGTTTCTTCAATTATAAATATATGAGAGAAAAAAACGGATATTTCTTTTTCAAGATGGCTGAATATTTTTATATAGTTATTAAAACTTGAAAAAAATTATTTTTAAAACGGTAATTTTATGTCCTTATAACAACATATACACACCATATCATACTGAACAAGTTTTTTTCTATAAGTATAAAACAAATTTTTATCTTATTGGATTTCCAGGTTGACGGAGCGATTTAATCAAACCTTGGTAAGACATTTGCTTAAGTTAATATACAAAGAAAGTGACGATTGGGACTTAATTTGTAATCCAGTTGTTTTTGCTTATCGTATTAACATTCAAGCATCTGTAAAGTATTCGCCTTTCCAACTAATGTATGGAGTAAAAGCTCGTCTTTTAATCGATATCGAAAAAGACATATGCGAGGCTTCTGTTGATGAAAACGATGACATACTTCAACGTATAATTACCCTTGGACAATCCTTACAAAATACACGAGAACAGGCGAAAGAAAATATTGAAAAAGCGCAAGCGCAACAAAAGGTTAAGTACGATCTAAAGCATTCAGCTGCAACCTATAAAGTCGGGCAAATATAACTTAATATAACCTTAATATAACCTTAAACCGTACTTAAATATAACCGTCGTCGTGACACACGAATGGGTGACAAGCTTTCTGCGCGGTTTACTGGTCCTTTTAAAATCATAGACGAGTTAGGAAAAGGAGTTTACAGGCTTCAACTTGGAGAAAAAATTATTAAACAAGTTGTTAATGCTAGCAATTTAAAACTTTGGTTTCCACCTACATTAATTACTTCACCAACTTCTGTTTCTTTGGAAGATGTTCATTTGAAACAAGCGATAACTTCAATAGAAATTATAGATTTAGAAGATTCACCCCCACCATTTGCATGGTGCATACAGGAACTGAATCTAAAACAAGAAGATAAAGAAATTTTGGAGTCTAATGAATGGCTAAATGACCGCATTATCGACGCTGTTAATACTATCGTTAGCCTTAACTTGGCGAATGAAGAACCATGTCAGTCAACACTACTTTCGCAAGGGATAGAAGGGTTTAAAGCTTTGAGTTATGACTTAATTAAAATTTTGCATGATTTAAATCACTGGGTATGCACAGCATGTTTTGATGGAAACGTTTATTTTGCAGACAGTCTTGGTGGATCGATATCAGAGTATGTCCGACACCAAATGCGACAGTTATATGCAAAATTTGTAAATAAAAGTGGAAACCTCGCTATAAAAGTTGTACCTGTTCAGCATCAAACTAACGCGTATGACTGTGGAGTTTTTGCTGCTGCATTTGCCTTTACGTGGGCTTTGGGATTAGAAGATTTTTATTACAATGAAGACGATATGCGAAAGCATTTGGCATCCTGTCTAGAAACGAGAATACCAATTGCTTTCCCGAAAAAGTCAAGAAACAAACGAGGAAGAAAACCTCAAATTACAACAATTGTCATATAAATTTCAATACGGTTTTCATTTGCAATCTATTTATTTTGAAAATGTAATATATTTATGACGTATACATTTTTCAATCATGCTGTCTTTTTTATTTTTTCAGACAATTTTCATACTCAGTATACTTGACTCGTCTCTAATCTAATTCCATTTGAATCTAATATAAGCAAAATAAAAGTAATTGTGAATTTTTATTTTCCGCAAATTGCAAAAAATATTTGAAATATTTTTAATGACCTGTTTGGTTGATGTTTTTAAAGTTCTTCGTATAAAAAATTATAGTCTCTGTCTCGAAATTTAAAGCCTAACGATCTTTGTCTTGATTTTTAAGTTTTAAGCCTTGAGAAAAGTATACTATCTAAAAAAACATAAAGTTTAAATTATCAACCAAATTCTTATTCAAATAGAAACATAAATTGGATATATTTTATAAAATATGTGCTTCAAATATAAGTAAATTTAAATGCACCGACATAAATATTTCTAAATTGAATTTATTGAAAATAAATAATCGAAAACAATTATATTGATTTGAACAAACCAACATCTCATTGTTTTTATTTTAACTTTTTTATATTTTTAATGTAAAAATAAAATATACATTAATTGATAGAATATTAGTAATAAATAAAAGAAAAAAAAACACTTTGCAAATGCTTTTTGCTTTATCTTATCTTTTTTTATATAAAGAATATATCTTTCTTATTTAAGTTGAAATATTATTTTGTGACAAACCACCTCGAGCTTGTTTGATATATTTTTACATCAAAATATATTTAAAAATAGTTATACGCTGCCTTTTTATTAAAATCAACTTACATATTAAATATATATATATATATATATATATATATATATATATATATATATCGTATAACAAGAAATGACTTTTAAAGATATATATATATATATATATATGTACATATATATATATATATATATATATATATATATATATATATATATATATATATATATATATATATATATATATATATATTATATAATAACATATAAACAAAAACAAACAAAATCTTTTAAGCTGAAGACGCTGGTCACAACAATCCAGCGAAAATTTCTTTAAAAAAATAAAAAATAAATTTAGTATCGAGAGAAAATCGTATTTATTGATGTTTATAAAATAATAATTTACATACTCTCATACATGATGTCTACATTCAAAAATATATATATACGTATATATACAAATATATCTATCTATCTTTATATATATATATATATATATATATATATATATATATATATATATATATATATATATATATATATATATTAGATAGCTACCAAGTTAGCTATATAAACTCTATAATGTCAAACATTATTTAATAATAATGTTCTGAAAAGAACTTGAGTGAACATTTTTATTTTGGTAATAATTTATTAGCAAAAGGAAAAGGTTCACTCAAGTTCGTGCAATATTATTATTTTTTGATCTCCTTTTTATTTTTACAATATACAAACTTGTCAAAAATGAACAGTTACAAAATAACTTTATTCAACGCTAACTGACGATATATATTAAAAAAATACAATAAAATGGAGTACTTTTTCAATTACAATTTAGTAGAACTTATTATCAGCTATTATAAAACGCGTATCGATAGGGGTTCGTTTATTACGAAGGGGGCTAGAATTATTTAAGCCCCCGGTTAATCTATTTCGCCATTTTTTAAAATAATTTAATTCCCGGAGTTAATTTATTTCGAAATGGATTAACCGGGGAGTTGAAATATTTTAACCGGGAGTTAATTTTTTGGGGAGTTACTTTAGTTCGCGTCACCGGCAACCTTCACAATGTCCTTTGCAAGGTACGTGTCTTAGTAAAAATATAATTTACGTCTGCAATGTTAAAACATCACCACAGGATAGTGGTTTAAATTATATTGGTTTAACAGAGCACACCTTTAAAGATCGCTGGTACAAGCATAAGAACTCCTTTCAATACGAAAGTAAAGCTAATGCCACAGAACTTTCTAAATATATCTGGGAAATGAAAAAAAAGGGATTTTCAAATCCTATTCTTACGTGGAAAATTATTGATAGGGCAGAACCTTTTAAACCTGGAAGAAAGTTATGTAACCTTTGTTTAACGGAAAAATACCATATCATTACATCACCTTTAAAACTATTAAATAAGCGAAATGAATTATTATCTAAATGTCGCCACGAAAACAAATTTGTTATCTGCAACTTTAAAGTCATCTAAGCTAACACTGTATTGTAATTTTGTATATAATTTTTGTTGTTGTTATGGTTGTTTGTAACGTCTGATGATCGCATATAGCGTGAAACTCTGAGTTATGTTACAAACTTAATTGTATTTTATTATTATTTTAATATAATATATATTTGCTCTACTTTTGTATTGAGCACTGTCTACCGAAAAATTACTCTTATTACTGGTATGTATATATATATATATATATATATATATATATATATATATATATATATATACATATATATATGTATTTATATAACTATTTTATAAAATATATATATATAGAGTTATAAAAGTATATATATATATATATATATATATATATATATATATATATATATATATATATATATATATATATATATATATATATATATATATTCTTTTATAACTATATATATATATATATTATATAATTCTTTTATAACTATACAAGTAATACTGTAAAGCTACAAAATAAAATTCTGCTATGTAGAGCAATTTAAATTTGTTTAACGTTTTATTTCTAAGGAGTTTTTTAACAACCTCCCAAAAAGAAAAAAACTAACCACAGAAGAAGAGCGAGATGTATCGAAAATTTTAACTATGCATGGAAACAAATGGGTTATAAAAGAGACAGGTTTTAAAAAAGCTAGTAATTCAACAAAAATATTTTTAGATTGTTTTTTCTATATTTTATCTTGTATACTCAATGTATATCTATAATTTCAGTTTTATGCATTTTCCTATAGAAGTGCAAGTATACTGATAAAAAAAACAATTTTTAGGTAAACAGTCACTTAGAGAGATTTTTATAATTTAGCTGCTAAGCAAAAAAGGACTTATTGGTAAAAAAAGTACTTATTGGTAATTTAAATAATGATTTTTTTTAATTCACAACAGGACCCGATCTTGAAATTAAAGTAGAGTATTAAATGGCATTATTTATCAAGATGCTAAAATAATGAGGTTCTTTGATAAATATCCTGAAATAGTTTTAATGGATACAACTTACAAACTGATCAATTTGAGAATGCCACTCTATATAATGCTTTTTGTTGGACCACATGGTGAGAGTGAGATTTCAGCAATATTTCTAACAGCAACTGAAGACTCAGTAACACTAAATGCTATGCTAGATATTTTAATGAAAAAAATCCAAACTGAAATAAAATTTTAACTGTTTTTACAAATAAAGATTTGACGGAAGAAGAGAATATTTGCCAAGCTTTTCCGCAAGTTGCTCTCTTGTTGTGCATTTTTCATGTACTCAGACGTATGAGTGGGGAAATAACTACACAAAAATGAATATTTCAGAAGATCAAAAATTGAGTGCATTATAAACGATTCAAAAAATGACTTACGCATCATCCGAGGAGAAATATGAAAGCATTCGCAATGAATTTCACAAAGTTATGCCGGGAACAGTTGTTAAATATTTTGAGGTTAATTGGCATGGTTGCAGATATGAATGGGTACCACTAATCGTATAGAGTCAATTAATCGTTGAATGAAAGCTGTTGTTACCATACTAAGTCCTTTGCCCGTCTCTTTCAAAGATTTTCTCGCTGTTATTACATGCATGCTTAACGAAAGAGATCAACAAAATAAAAATTTGACTGATCGTGTTCCAGTTAGTACTAGCCACAAAGCAACTGAGCGTCTTTATTACGAGCTACTTACTCCAATTGCATTTTCTTATGTCAAACAACAGCTACATGATTCAATCAGTTCAAAAGGGCATTTGAAAAATGGAATTTTCAAATGGATATGTGGTAATACAGATATACTTCATGAAGACAGTTGCATTTGTTCTTTTTTTAAATCTATGGAATTGCCATGCAAGCACATGTTAGCTGCCAGAAGAAATAAAGAAACATCTGTTTTTTCTGAACTCGGTGTTGCTTCAAGATGGTTAACATAAATTGATAAAAAGTTTTGTTTTAATCAAATATAATTGAGTAAAGTTTCAAAATAGAATTGGCATGCTAAAGAATCACAAAAACAAAACATGTTTCACAACAAAAAGTATAAGCATATTAGGGTGTTCAGGGTGTTAGGAATTATTAGGGTGTTTAAGCAAATTAGGGTGTTCAGGGTGTGTTTTCGACAACTACTTTTTGACAGCTCGTTTTAAGTCATCAACAAGGTAATCAACTGAACTTTTGTTATAGTTGTCCTTTGCTGGATCAACTATCGCTCCTACAAAAAAAGATAATAATTTGACATCAATTAATGTGATTTATAAGAAATAAAATTATTATCGGATTACTAGCTCCTCATATCAGACTCTTGTAGTGTACATAATAAAAATACAAGATGTGTTAGAGCTGTATATATTCAATATAATATAAGATTAACAAAAACTTTTACAATATAATAATGTTTTCATGAAAAATTAATTTTAAGAAAATTGAGCATTCCTATGTTAATTCTTATTGTCAAACAGATGATCAAAAAACATTGAACTATTTGGATTTCTAGAAAAACTTTAAAACTAGCTCGAGGCCTAAAATAAACCAGTTAGGCAACAAGTCATGTGGTCTAAAATAATTTTCTTCGCATAACTTTACAAACTCAAGTATAAACCTAAACACAACAACAAGACAGCCACCATTATTGTTACAAACTATTAATTCAAAGTCATGAATTTCTATATATTTATAAAAAAGAATATCTAAAACAGGTTTAAATTTAAAATAAAAAAGCCAATACTAAATATACAGTTTTACCTATAAGACATTTGTAATGATTTGTCTTAACAAAAGCACGCTTGCCTTTTAGGCCATCTTTACTAAACTGTTGCTGGAGTGATCTTGTAAACATTGCATCCAAAACATTTTCACTGAATTTCGCACATTCTTGCCACAAATTGACATTAATTGTAATTTCTATAAATTAAAAAAAAACATTTATATTTTTGAATATTTGAAAACAGTGATCAATTACAAATGAACTGAAAAAAAAAGTAATAATAGATTGTAGTGCAATCATTCATTTAACTATTTTGAAAAATTCAAACCTTCATTTTCATATATGCTTTTTCTTCTAATTTTACTTCTTCCTTATCAAGTCAAATAAATTATTTATTATTTTCAATTCTTCAGCGCTTTGATGTGCAAGATGTGAACTTCCATTTAAAAGTTTGCCAAAACTTTCAAGTTTTTCCAAGATCAGAGCTTGGTTTTCTTTAATTGACCTTGCTTCGTTCATAGAAACATACTGGAACTCTGAAATATCAAAAGCTGAAGATATAAAAAAAAAAAAAAATTAAAAGCAATAAATATTTTGATTTTAATTTTATAAAAAAATTAACTGAACCTACATTTATTAGACATTTCTTAAAAATTTGCCCCGGCATCTTTAAGTTTAGAGGAACATCGTGACAAATTTGATGATTGTAAAAGAGCCGCCCTCTAAGAAAAAACTACTGCCTTATGAAATGCCATCCCTTTTTATTGATAACATCGAAATAATTAGAGTAAACGTTACAAAATTCTTAGGTGTTTATATTGATAATAATCTTTCGTGGAAAAATCATATTGAAAATTCATATAACAAAACTTCAAAAAGTTTAGGAATTTTATAAAAAGCAAGAAACTTTTTAAATAAAAAAATTTTAACTCAACTATATTTCTCTTTTATTCATAGCCATATAAATTATGCAAACATTGCATGGGCTTGCACCAATAAAAGCAAACTTGAACCTCTTTATCGTCATCAGAAGCATGCAGCACGTTTGATACATTATAGTGAACGTCTTACTCATGCAAAGCCTCTATTAAAAAGAATGAACGCCTTAAATGTATATCAACTCAATGTTTATAATACTCTTTGTTTTATGTTCAAATGTAAAACTAATTCTTCACCAGTTTCTTTTCATGATTTGTATATGTTAAAAGATAAAAATAAATACTTTTTACGCAATAACAATTTTATTAGGCAGCCATTTTTTCAAACTAACTTGAGCAAATTCTGCATTACTTCTCGCGGACCATTTCTATGGAACAAAATTGTCTTAAAAAACTTTTCTCAAGATTTTATCCAACTATGTAACTACAACTCTTTTAAACGAAAGTTAAAAGAATTAATTTTTACAATTGACGATCTATCAATTTACTTTTAATAATTTTTAATAGTTTTCCCATTTTACCTCCACTTATCAAAGAACTATTATTATTTTATAATTTATATATTTACCAAGAATATGTATCAATATATACGACAATTTATATGTTTATTGACTTATATAGTATTTATATAACTGATCTTTATATTTATAACGGGTTTTCTGAAGATTTTTAATTTGTTTGTATCACGTTCATTTAAGCGGTTCTCGACGACAAGACCTTACTGTCTTCTACGAGTCCCCGCGTTCTTTTATTTCTTATTTACGATTTTTCTTTTATGTTATTTTATTGTAACTTCTATATTTTATTTTTTAATTTGTATATTTATAACGGAATGTTGTTTAAAATGTAATAAAGAACAAAAAAATAAAAAAAAAAAAATATATATATATATATATATATATATACACCCACACACACTGTGTTAGTGTTTATGTGTGTGTATGTGTACACACAAACACTAATACAGGTATATATATATATATTTTCTTTGTCAAATATCTAATTTTATTCAAAAAACAAAAGTGATGTGGGTATTCTCTGTGATCAATAAAACACAAAAAATTTAATTTATTTGCAAAATTTGAAGACCCAAAGAACTCAAATATTTTGCCACATTAATGATGTATTTGATGTAAATAATGAAGTATACCAGGTATTTGGTATAATTGCTATTTTTTTATAAAAATTGATACATTTTAATATTTTTTACTTTTTTATTTCTTTCTTTAGTTTTACCTTTGCTAGCATTTTGAGTTAAAAAAGAAACTAAATCTGTGTTGATTACTAAAGAAAGTAAACTTAAAAATAAAACGGCACATTTGATTCTATCCATCGTTGGTTTCGAAGGGAAAAAAATATCTATTACAGTTCATATCGAAATTACTATGACTTAAGAAAAGATGCACACTGTCATATCCCATCTAACTGACTCTAGTCAGTCATGTTTTGGTGTATGTAGCCCATCAGAAATGAATAAAATTAAAATTGTTATTGAAAAAAGCAATCCACTCATTCTCCAGTATGGTCTCTCAAGCTCTCTCTTGGATAAGGTGATTCGAATGCTTATTGCATATTGCTTATAAAATGAAAATTAAATCTTGACAAGCAAGATCTATTGGAGCCAAGTATTCAGTAATGGAGCAAAAGAGTTTAGTTCAGAAAAGGTTTTTGGATTCATAGTAGATCAACCAAGACCAGATATTAGTGAGAACTCTAAAGACGGTAATAGAGCCAGGGTAGCTTTTTTAAATGAAGATGCATTTAGTGATATAACAGGAATTGATAAAGTGCTAATTGAAGGTTTAAATCTTAGACTTTGTTGTATTGACAGTGGTTTTGAATCAGACATTTCTTGAATAAAGTTAAGAAACTGTTAGATAATTGTTAGATGTTACTCCTGGTAGTACTACATACCTCAATGTTTGCATTAAATAATAATATATGGATACCTTAAAGTGGAAAAAATGATATTGCCTATTGATCATAAATCAGAGAAAACGAGATAACAATAACAATTTCAAGAGTTATTACTAAGGCCATGCAAGAAAATTATAACTAATGCTAGGAAAATAAGCCAATCAAAATGATCCATTGGTGTATAGTTTAAGAAAAACAGCAATAAAAAAGCAAAACAAAATCCTCTTCTTTTCTTTTTTTTTGAGTTTTAATGTTGTTTTTTTAATTTGTATGTTTTCTTTTATATTGCAATGTTTTATTTTACGTTGTCTTGATATGTAAATAAGTAAAGAGTTCTGTGTGTTCTTTTATTCTACATTATTTGTTATTTTATTGTTGTATAAATTTTAGTTAAATATTTTGCTATAGTTACTTAGTTTTGACATGCTAAACGAAGTATCCATAGTAACAAGCCATAGGTGATATGCCACTTGATTTGGCTCTGCAAAATTAAGTAACCATACTGACCAAATATGAAAAATTACTTTTATAAGAAACAAAGACTTCATATTAACACACATGCCAAACACGGTGTACGTAGCACAATTTGAAAAAAACAGAAACAGGTTGTAGCTATGCTATGCAAATTAGAAATTTATTGCAATTGGATTTAAAAATTATCACTAGGTACGTGGAAATATCCGTTTTACGGAACCGAATTTTGTGCTAAAAAACTGTGCCACGCTTTTTAGATTTTTTTTTAACTAGAGTTGGGAAGACGTGTTTAGTTAGAAAACTTTTTAGAATTTGATATCAATATAGATTATTTTTAGAAACTAGAATAGTTAATCTTTATTACTGTGAGCTTCATTATTTTACTGGATGGCTTTTTTATTGAGTTTTTTGATGTCTAAAACTTTGTTGTACTTTGGGCATGAAATTAATGTCGAAGATATGCTCATTTTTTTTTCTGTACTATTCTTTTTTTTTAAGTTTATTATTTATCTATGCACCTGGAAAATTTCATTGAAAAAAAAGTTGTAGCAGGGTGTCTATTCTTTGTCGCACTTTTCCTACCTAATTTTCAATTTTGCTGAAGTGGTCGCGGGAGACAGAGGGGTTAAATAAAGAAATTTATCAGAATCACAAGCAGAATCAGAAGCAATCTTAGCCATCTTTCCACTTACCATATTTCATCATAACCATCTTTTCTATTATTCTGATTTGATTTGAAAAACAATTATATTAAAAAAAAAAACAAAAAACGATCGCCTAGAAAAAGCAGCTGATCTTGAATCTGATCTCACTTCAGTAATAGATTGGGGTTCACAGTGGCTTGTGAATTTCAACCCTAAAAAAACCCAATTGCTTACTGCAAACAACTACCGTAATATGGTCAACATTCCTATATTAATGAATGGCAATCCTCTTACTGAGTCGTCCTCTTTACGTCTTCTTGGATTATCGCTTACTACTGACCTTTCATGGAAACCATATATACAATCGATTGCTAAATTAGCTTCTGCTAAGGTTGCTTTTCTTTATCGTGCTCGCCATTTCCTTACTTCTGATTCCATTCTCTACCTCTACAAATCTCTTATTCGTCCCTGTATGGAATACTGTTGTCATATTTGGGCTGGTTCTTCTAACGATTCACTCTCTCTTCTTGACAAGGTCCAAAAACGCATTGTAAATGTTGTTGGACCTGGACTATCTGCTAAGCTTGAACCTCTTTCCCATCGTCGTAAAGTTGCATCTCTTTCTCTTTTCAACAGATACTATCATGGTCACTGCTCAAAGGAGTTATCATCTCTAGTTCCATCAACTAAAATTCATTCTCGTTTTACTCGTCATTCAGCTAAGTCTCATTCGTTTTCTGTATCTGTCCCTGCATGCTCTAAAAACTTTTATTCATCCAGTTTTTTTCCCCGCACTTCAATCCTTTGGAACTCTCTCCCATCTTCATGTTTTCCTGACTCATACAACCTTCAACTTTTTAAGTCTTCTGTCAACCGTTTCCTTGCTCTATAACTCTGTTCTTTTTTTTTCTTAGTAACTCCCAACATAATAGTGGTTGCTTGCAGCCTTGTTGGGAGTGAATGCAAATAAAAAAAAAAAAAATAAACATTGTTTACATTTGATTTTGATTAAATAAAACTTTTAGTTTTTTTTTAGATTAAATTAAATGGAAGACAAAGATGTTGATAAAGGTTTACAATATTGTTTCCTATTTATTAAAATTTTAAAAAAATTATTTGCTTTCAATGTAAAGTTATTGAAACTTATTAACTTTACATTGAAGGCAAATAATTTAATTTAACTGAATTTTAATGTTTCCTTACTTTAAAGTTGAATTTTTTAAAAATGTAACTGACATATTAGTAAAATTATAACATATTTTATCTTACATTGTAAGTCTCTCCAATAACAATTGTAATATACTACTACTACTAGTGTATTACAATTGTTATTAGAGAGACTAATTGTTATATCATGATGATCATGATACAACAATTAGTCTCTCCAATAACAATTGTATTATACTAGTAGTAGTAGTAGTGGTATATTACAATTGTTATTGGAGAGACTTGTTGTATCATCATGATACAACAGTTAGTAGTATATTGTAATTGTTATTGGAGAAAAAAGTCTAGTTTTTACCTAGACTTTTTTAGAAAAAGATGCACGATAATCATTTTTTTTTTAATGATTAACTGTTAATCTTTCAACTGTAACAAATAATATAAATTAAATATGGTCATATTTAACTAATATATGTTAGCAACCTTATTCAACTCTTATGTATAATAAATGTAACGTAAATAATCAAGAACATTTGTTATATTGTTTTAGCTGCCCAAAGCAGTCCTACGGCAGCAGCCAACAATATCAGTTAGTTATTTTAAACATTAAATATTCATTAGTTTCTTTTAACTTAAGATCAGTAGATTTATTCAAATGTTTGTATTATTTTGCTTTAAAAAGTTTTTCATTTTTTGTTTAGATGACGCTTTTGAGAGGATAAGTCAGTTTTTTTTGGCGATTTATTATTTTAGTATTTAGTCTTTTGCTCTCAATATTAAATTATATATCTTTGTTATGCTATGTGTTTTGTACCGATTTTTGTGCATCCACAAAGTTTTTCCACAGTTGTTTATTTTGTTTATTCCTGATGATTTCTTGCTTTTATTGAGTCATTGTTATTTTTTTTCTATAGACAATTTAGAACAAACTATTATTTACCATATTTTAAAGTTATTTAAACTTGTATTTTTTTACATTGTAACATGATTTAATAAAAAAAATCATGCAATATATTTTATACTGATCCAACTGGTAAGTTTATTTATTTTAACGTTGTAATAAGACTTTCATAGCAAGGTAATTATGAAAATAATAAATTATTATACTTTTTTTTTTTTTTAAAATTTAATCTTATGAAATTATAAATTTTTTTTGGTTATTCGTTGTAATTTTTTTATTAAAGGTGAAATGGGTCCAAAAAAAAAGCTATTGATATTTCGTGGAGCAGCCAACAAATATTTGACTGCTAACTTTAAATTACCTTATGATGCAAATATTCAATGTAGAAATAGACACATACTTTTTATTTTCATTAACAATGGTGAGTTATATATCAAAACTGTCAAATAAGTCAATGAGTTATTTAGCATTAACACTTACACAAATCATATCCAAAATGTAGTTAATGTAGCAAAAAAATGGACAAGTAACTATAAAAGAGACAGTAAATATTTTTAGGATTTTTGCAATGAACTCTTTTCATGTTATATACCTAACTTGACAATTTCACATTTATTTTTTCCTTTTAATTCTTTAGCAACACTTACTTCATTAATTGGTAAGAGATTAAGGTGTATTTTTATGTTTAAGTATTGAGAAATATAGTTTGATTTTGTGTATTATGCAGTATTGTACTATTTAATATGTACTATGTTATTGTATATTTAATATGGATGTATATTTAACATGTAATATTTACATGTACCATTTAATTTTTTGTGTCATTGTATTATTTAATCTTTCATATCCTTGTCATCTTTTGCAGCTGGTAAGGTTTCTATTTTATGATATTTCAAAATTATTTATATGGCAAAGAAATTGCAAGAGTTAGTTTTTTGTTCATTACACTTTTTTTTTTTTTGAAGTATCATTTATAGCTGCTCTATCTGGTAAGGTTTTTTTATTTTAACTTTTTAATATATTTTTAATATTTAAATTTTAATAACAACTTCAAGATTGGTATGTGTATTATATGCTTCCATATTTTAAAGTTATTTAAACTTGTATTTTTTTACATTGTAACATGATTTAATAAAAAAAATCATGCAATATATTTTATACTGATCCAACTGGTAAGTTTATTTATTTTAACGTTGTAATAAGACTTTCATAGCAAGGTAATTATGAAAATAATAAATTATTATACTTTTTTTTTTTTTTTAGTACCACCATTATCTGTTTCAGCTGGTAAGGATAAATATATTATAATTTTGCAGCATTATTATGTTTTCAATTTTTTAGTTCCACCTTCCACTGGTCTAACTGGTAAGGTTGTATATTTTTGCTTTGCAATATGATTTGCAATAAGATTGTGTAAAATGCTTTTTCATTTCTTTTTTAGTGCCATCATCATCTACTCCAACTGGTTAGTATATATGTTTTAACTCTGCAATATGATTTTAAATAAAATTTATTTTTAAGATTGTGTAAAATGCTTTTTTATTTCTTTTTTAGTGCCATCATCATCTACTCCAACTGGTTCGTATATATGTTTTAACTCTGCAATGTGATTTTAAATAAAATTTATTTTTAAGATTGTATATAATGCTTTGTTATTTCTCTTAAAGTGGCATTTTAATCTGTTCCAACTGGTTAGTATATATGATTCAACTCTGCAATATGATTTTAAATAAAACTTATTTTTAAGATTGTATATAATGCTTTCTTATTTTTTTTTTAGTGCCATCATCATCTACTCCAACTGGTTAGTGTATATGTTTCAACTCTGCAATATGAGTTTAAATAAAATTTATTTTTAAGATTGTGTATAATGCTTTGTTATTTCTTTTTAAGTGGCATCTTCATCTGTTCCAACTGGTAGGGTTTACTATGTAGTATGATTTTAAATTTTGAGTTTTATATTTTTTTAACTTGCCTCTCTGTTACCTAATATTATATGAAACTTGTTGAAAATAAATTCTTTTTTAGTTCTTACATATGAAGACTATTGCCAGTATAGAGCTCACCACCCAGGACCACTGTCGCACGCTTCTTTTTTCCGTTGGTTGAGTTATGGGGGGGGGGGGGGGAAGACAGGCAATCTTTTGAATGGTCTTGTCGCCCCCCATACTTGGGTGGTGGGACCCATCAACATAGAGGTGGTAGAAGAGGAGGCAGAAAGGGTGGGCTAGCCAATGTGTATGTCCAATGCTAGTTCACCTTCCTTTTTTGTTTTATTTAAATATACTTTTATTAAAAATTATAACTTGTGTTTTACTAAGAATTTTTAAAATAAGGAGTAATTTCATTGGAAAACCTTAATGGTTAATTTGTTAAGAAAACTCAAAGTTAAGTGCTAATAATTTAAAGTTTATCAAAATAGATTTGTAAATTGCTTTAGAAAAGTTTTTACTTAAAAAATTAATTAAATTTTCATTTTGTTCCTTTTTTGTATCCGAAATTAGATAGGAAAACCTTGATAGTGAATATAAATTTCTATTCATGAAATTTAATTTCTTTAAAATTGTTATAAAATTTTTTTGTTGTACTCCAATATAAGAATTTGTTGAGGAGTTTTTGTTTATGTAGCTTCTATTTTTAGTAAATTAAATTGTTAATGATTTTATTGGTTTTAAAACCTCCACTTCAACCATTTAATTGTTATCAAAGGTATGCATATTGTTTGACTAAGTTAATACAAAAAATATATATATTTTTTAATTAAATAATAGTGTAATTTTGTTTTGTGTAAATGCGTTGATTTATTACTGTAAATAAAATTTAATCTTATGAAATTATAAATTTTTTTTGGTTATTCGTTGTAATTTTTTTATTAAAGGTGAAATGGGTCCAAAAAAAAAGCTATTGATATTTCGTGGAGCAGCCAACAAATATTTGACTGCTAACTTTAAATTACCTTATGATGCAAATATTCAATGTAGAAATAGACACATACTTTTTATTTTCATCAACAATGGTGAGTTATATATCAAAACTGTCAAATAAGTCAATGAGTTATTTAGCATTAACACTTACACAAATCATATCCAAAATGTAGTTAATGTAGCAAAAAAATGGACAAGTAACTATAAAAGAGACAGTAAATATTTTTAGGATTTTTGCAATGAACTCTTTTCATGTTATATACCTAACTTGACAATTTCACATTTATCCCAGCTTTGCTCAAGTGTTTCCCCTTTAGTTTTATCACCTGGAGAACACAACCGGTTTTTGTCTGTTAAAGATGGTGAAGTGTTATCTTCAGCAAGTTGCAGTAATAATTTAGAAGTTATTTGCACTTCAAGGCAAGAAATGACAAATAGAGAAAAAAAATTAAAGAGTAGAGCATCATATTTAGCTACTCAGTTAGCTAATTCTTCTAGAAAATATCGAAGCAATATAACATTAGTTAAAATCAAAATTAATTAGCATGCCATATAAACTAAAGGTTTTAAGGCAAAGTGTTAAAAGAAAAGAAGACATAATAAAAGATTTAAGGACGACATTGACAAAATTAAAAAAAAGAATGCAAACATATTATTATAGACGACAAATTCGTAATCATATAGCTACAATAAAAACTTTAAAAAGTAGTGAAAAACAAAAGTTGCAGCAACTGAAGGTCAAACATAACACAGATACAAGGGGAATTAAAAAGGTGATTGCTAGTTTGGAAAATGATTTGCTTGAGAGGGATGAGAATGAAGCTACACTTTTAAACTTACTGAAAAAGGAAAAAAATATTCATTACAGATGAGAATGATAATTTATAACATGTTATTGTGTAATGTCCCAACAGGTAGCATTCCATTATTGATTCAGAAAATTGGGCAAATTATGGGTTTTGTTTTTACTAATATTCCCCATCGTAATACTGTTGAACAAATGGCCCGTGAGCTTGGTAGTATATCAAGTTTGCAAGCAGCTGAATGGGCTATCACAAATAGTCAACTTACTCTTGGTTTTGATGCAACAACACAAGAAGGTGTCCATATTAACAGTATTCACCTAACTTCTAAAGATAAATGTCTAGTCGTTGCTCAAGACCAATTACCTGGTGGAACTGCTGAGGACTATGAAAATCATATATGTAATGCCATTGATCATATGGCTTCTACAGATTTTCACTTGAGTAACTATAATGAATCTCGTAATTCAATTATTAAAAACATTTCAAACACAATGTCTGACAGAGTTGCTGTTAATCATCTCACTATCAGCAAAGTATGTGCTACATGGGGAAAAAATCTTAATGAAATGAACTGCCATTTGCACCCTCTTGATACCATTGGCACATCATGTCGTTCAGCGTTGAAGTCCCTTGAGAATGAGAGTTGTAAATTGTATGGAAATGACTGTATGGCAACTTTGATAGTTTTGGCTTTGAATAAAATGAGATATAAAGACGTCAAAGGTGATCCGCAAGGTTTTGTAAGTTTTATAGATAATAAAAAATTACCACGTGGTATCATTCCAAGATATCGTGGAAACCGACTACACATTCTTTTCCATACTTGTTTTATTTTGATGCAGCATTATAGTGACTTTAAACATTATCTCACAATTGGAACAGTAAAATGTAAAAGTTTACAGGCTACTCTTCGAGCTGCTTTTTGTAATACAACCGCCATTAAACAAATGTGTGTGCTTGCGGTATTTGGAAAAGTTCTTACTGGACCTTGGATGACATTGTTTTGTGTAACAACAGAGCATGCAAATTTTGATCATGTTGACGGTATTCAGGTAGTGAAGAATGTTGTACAAACAGTTCAAGCATGCAAATCCAATCCAGCTGATTTGTTTTTCAGACAGACTGATTTTTTTGGAAATTCGCTTAAAATAGACATTTTAAAATTAATTACAAGTTTATGCCCTATTGATGAAGAGCTTCTTAAAATGACTTCTGCTTGTCTAAATGCAGTAGAAGATGTTTTAAATAGACAGTATAGTAGATATTTTTCACTTAACATTACAGAGAAATTAAAAGAAGAGACAGCAAGCGCAAGGCTTCACACTATGGATAGTGAGGAGTTGATAGGTATGTTTAGCGATGCCAAAGTACGTTCCCATAACGCAACCATTTGCTATATTTCTTGCAAACTTAGATCCAAAAAGAATAGTACTGTGGATTATTTAGACAGTCTAGACCTTAATTTGAGAGATAAAGTTGTTAAATGGTCAGTCCATGCAGCGCATAGAAATAGAGTTAGAAATCGATTGCATCAGGCTAAAATTAGAGCCAGTATTAGCCAAAGACAGGCATCCAAGCGCCAAAAAATGGATGAGAAAGAAAAAAGAAAATTAGAGCGTGAACTATCCAAACTAAATTATGATGAAATTATAGATTCATACAAAAACTTGTCTAATGACCAACTTTATGATTTTGGAAGATGTTATGTCTGGAAGAATTGTAGGCAAAAAACTATACCATGAATGGTACGATCTAAATACATCCAAGCCTGTTTTGTATAATGGCAGAGTAGAAAAAGTTAGTAACAGAAAAAAGGACTTAGTTTACACAATTTTTTACTGGAAAGATGATGAAACAGATATGGAAGCTGTCGACCATTGCATGAAAAAGATCCAGCTTGTTGCAGATGTTATTTCAGGAGAGTTACAATTTTATTAATTTTGTATGATATTATTAAAACACTGTGAAAGTATAACTTTGAAATTTATAAGCTTAACAAAAGTACTTCAAGTGTTGTGACTTGCTTAGCAAATGTACTGCAAGTTTTGTGATTTGCTAAGAAAAAGTACTGCAAGTGTTGCGACTTGCTAAACAAAAGTACTGCAAGTGTTGTGACTTTCTAAACAGAAGTACTGCAAGTGTTGTGATTTGCTAAGAAAAAGTACTGCTTGTGCTGTGACATGCTAAAAAAAAGTACTGCAAGTGTTGTGACTTGCTAAATAAAAGTACTGCAAGTGTTGTGACTTTGCTAAGAAAAAGTACTGCTTGTGCTGTGACATGCTAAAAAAAGTACTGCACGTGTTGTGATTTGCTAAGAAAAAGTACTGCAAGTGTTGTGACTTGCTAAACAAAAGTACTGCAAGTGTTGTGACTTTGCTAAGAAAAAGTACTCCATGTGCTGTGACATGATAAAAAAAAGTACTGCAAGTGTTGTGACTTGCTATGCATTTTTGATAGACGGCTCTAGCTTACCTTCACGTGGTGTTTATTGTTAAAAATGATTATAAAATAATTTCATTAGTGGAATTTGAAATTGTAATTATTCACTAAAAGCCAAGACAAAACTTATTATTTTAATGATGCTTTATGAAATAAAGCATCATTAAAATAATCACACATTATTTAGTGAAAATAACATTTTATTTGTTCTTTAGTTTGAAACAGCTGAAAATTTCGTTAACCAAGCTACTATCAAGCACTATATGAAAGATTGGAAGATTTATAAAAGGTTGGTAAATACCTTGTTTTGATTACCTTTTTGTCATTATTTACTCCTAATAGAAGTCACTAAGTAATAGAAGAATATTTAAACAACTAATTCTCCGATTAAATTTTACTTCTTTGTTGTTGTACTTTAAATACCCAATCAGGTATTTCATAATTATTTTTTTATTTGATATTAGGGTGTGTTAAAACATCATCAACACATTTAACATTAGTTTTATGTTTACCTTCAATGTTTTGTAGTTGTCCGGTATTAATTTATGGAACCTTTCTTATACAGAAAAAAAACTTTGTTCTAAGACTTTATTAAAACAGAATTTGCGTTATTGTAATTTTTTATTTTTTAGGTTGGGGGGGGGGGGGGGGTTACACGCCCCTCCCGTACATTAATGCAAGTTGTGTATTTGAATTCCTGTAAAATATAGTTTTATTATGTATACTATTGATTCCAATGTAGAAAAGATAAAAATTTTAATGAAAACAAGTTATTTTTGATGCTAGGGTATCAAACCATCACCAACCGCACCTACCTCCATCGTTAACATACGCCTCTCATATAATCGGTGGTTTAATATAATTTTAATAATAACTTTTTTTGTATATTTAAATTACTTATGTCTTGAAAAAAAACTTTTTTTCTGAAAAAAATGTTCAGTTTCATTAGGGTAAGGTGGTGGTTTGGTGCCCCCTCTGTCCATCCGATACGCCCGGTGGTTAGAGTTTAACAAAAATTTGTAGCCCACTCTCACACCTATCTTTTGACACCAAGATATTTGTATTTTGATAAGAATTAAGAATGTTATGACAATTTAAGTGAGGAAAAACATAATTTTGACCACAGTTTCTTCAACAATTCCATATATCGAAAAATCGGTACTTAAACCGTCATAACTTTTGAACCAAAGTTTCGATTTTTAAAATTTTTCAGCTTTAAAATACTGTATTGATTCTCTTTCCAATGATATATAACAGTAGAATATTTAAACAATTTAAAATTTTTACTCACGTACCTATTATCACTTTCATAAGAAGCGCAGTCCTTAATACGGTACTTTTGCTAAATTTTGTAAATACAGTACTAATTTGAAATTACTTATAAAATTTGTCTCAAAGTTTACTTTTCTGGCCCATTGAGCTGCGCTCAGTGATACGCAGTTTGACTTAAGGGCAGTTTTTATTCTTTTCTGAAATTCTGAGATTGAAATTTTCAATCTTTTTTGAAAAGAGCACGTTTCTATTATAGATGTTTTATTTCATTTAATCTTATCTTTCAAGTAGATCATGTTTTCTTGAATAATTTTAATTTTTTTTCATTTTGATATTTTACATGTTTATTACCTTAATTATATTAGATTTTAAGCATGTTCATTTTTATTTTTATATCGATTTAATAAAATAATTATAGTTGTTGACGATGAAGGTTTGCATTTATTTAGAAGTGTAGTATGTCATAGATTAGTTTTATTTGTGTAGTTAGTTCTCGAATATATAAAAATATTAATGATAAAAACTGACAAAGTTGTGACATTTAAAGTCGAGAATAACTCTTATATTGGTTACTGTTTCTTCAAAATCCGTACAACGAAAATGCAGTAGTAAAACCTTCTAGCGTCTGGTAGAAATTTTGGCATGGAAACACTGATTTCAACCTACTTTATATAATCAACATTTTAGTAATCCAACATTTAAAAAGTTAAAACCCTAATTTGTTCAAACATTTTGTTTATTTTTTTTACCTCCTCATTTACTGGAACTAAACCCGACCAAGAATAATGGTTTTCACTATAATTATTAGAATTGTAAACGTTCTCTAAGCTTTTTAATGACAGTTCCCGAAAGTTGAAGCTAGCGGTAGAGGAAATATTCAAAGGGAGACAAGTAAGTACAGGAAGTAAAAAGTAGAAAGACTTTAATTAGATTATAAAAACTTATTTTACAAAGTCTGCATAACAATTTTTTCGTCAGGGATTGCCGGATTTTACAAAGTTTTGGCCTTGTAGTAGGTTGAGTAAGTAAAACTTTCTAATTGTTTAATTATTCTACTGCTATGTACATTTAGCAAGATGATTAATACAGAATCTTAAAGATAAAAAAATTATCAAAATCGTATAATTGGTTCAAAAGTTATAAGGGTTAAAGTATGCTTTTTCGATATACGGAATTAAAAGAAACCGTGGTCAAAATTATGTTTTTCTTCACTTAAATTGTTAAAACTTTGTCAATTCTTATTAAAATACAAATATCTCGGTGTTTTTATAAAAAAAAAATTGGTATTTGAGTGGGCTACAAATTTATGTTAAACTCTTACCACCAGGTGTGTCGGATGGACTATCAGGGCTCTAAACCATCACCCGTTTAAAGCTTAACAGTTTTTTCCTAAAAAAGTCTACTTAATTCTTAAAGTAATTTAAATGTTTAAAATAATAATTTTATAAACCGCCAAAATAAATTAGAGGCATACGTTAACGAAGGAGGTGGGTGTGGTGGTGATAATTTGATACACCCTAGTATCAAATATGACTTGTTCTTAGATATTTTATTGTTTCAAAAATGAATCCAATTAGTATTTAATATAAATCAATGTTCTGCAAGAATATACGTATACAAGTGGTGTTTACATCGACGTAAAGGGAAGGGCGTATATTTTCTCCCCGATCCCATGCCAACCTAAAAAAATAGATCAAATAAGACAAATATGTTTCCTAAAGTCTCTAAACAAAGTTTTTATCTAATTAAAAAAGATTTTATAAATTAATATCAGACAACCACCAAACATGGAAGGTGAAGGTCAAAATTATGTTAAATGTGTTGACAATGATTCAAGACACCCTAACATCTCAAAAAATTTTCATTATGAAATACGTTATTGGTTATTTAAAGAACATCATCAAAAGAGTAAAAAATATATTATACTCGGTTAAAAGTTACATTTGTGTTGCATCCATTGTCGAAAGAGAGGGGCCAACCCCCCTTACCCCTCTATAAATATGTTAACTTATTTTTTTGTTTATTTATTAGATTGACAAAGAGTTTGGCTCTTTCAAACTAAAAAACAAATAAAATGGCAATGTTTGATTACACTGGTCAACAAAATGGAACTTTTTGTTCTCATCATGAATAAAAATATTTTTTCTGGATAAACTTTTCACTCTGATTCCAAATATCTATTTAGTTTTTCTCTATCACGTACACATTTTGAGATAAGGGCCCCTCTTATTTTGGAAATCTCAGGGAAATTAAGACATTTGCCTTAAGTTGTGTTGTATGAATTTGCATCTACTACCCTATTACTATCTTAGATCCGTACAATTGTCAATAGTTTAAGTCAGCATTAACATATACAATGTTTATTCACTACAATAATCACAACATTTGCTCAAAATCGCTGTGAATATGACTTTCTTTGAAAGACTTTGTCTGGGTTGCCACGATAAAGCATCCAGCAGTAATCACCCATCATGCTTTCATTCCAAAACCCTTGATAGCGATTTTCCACCAGTTGAATATCTTGATGAAATCGTTCACCTTGTTCATCACTCACTGCACCCAGATTTTCAGGAAAAAGTTTCAGATGGGAATGTAAAATGTGCAACTTCAAAGACATGCGACATCCCATTTTTTGATATCAATTGAGCAGCCTGCTTGAATGCCTGCTTCATATTCAGGTGAATTTTCTTGAATGCCTGCTTCATATTCAGGTGACTTGTGGTTACCAAGAAAGTTAGCACAAACCCAAGTAAAGGCTTGCTAAGCATCCTTGTTTTCATCTGTGAGAGAATTTTTGAAATTAATATCTCGTAAAACCTCTCTAATTTGAGGTCCGACAAAAATTCCTTCTTTCAACTTAGCTGCACTAATTTTTGGAAATTTTTTCACCAAGTATTGAAACCCAGCTGAATTGGATTTCCCCATTGCTTTTACAAAGTACTTCATCAAGCCAAGTTTGATATGTAGAGGAGGTAAAAAATTCTTTTGAGGATCGACCAAAGGATTATTTTTAACACTATTTCTTCCTGGCTCATACTCATTCCTTTGGTCCCAATCTCGTTTCACGTAATGTTCTGTTACAGCGCGGCTGTCCCGCAAACACAAGAAACAGCAGAATTTTGTGAAACCCATTTGCATGCCCATCAGCATGCCAATGACTTTTAGATCACCACAGATATTCCATTGATGAGTTTTGTAGTTGATTGCCTCAAGAAGAATATTCATGTTTTCATGCGTCTTACTCAGATGAACAGAATGAGCAATTGGTATGCAAGGCTTTTGATTTCCCTAATGCAACAACACAGCTTTCAAGCTTCGCTTTGACGAATCGATGAACAAACGCCATTCAGAAGGTTCATGCGGCTGTGATAAACTTTCAAACAGTCCACTGATGTCATTGCAATAGCACAATGGGCCATCAACAGTAAAAAATGTAGTTAATTGAAAATTACGCTTTCGATAGTGGCACATTTTAACGTTTGTTGCAAGCAAATTTTTAATTTTAAGTCATGACTCTAAAAGTTCTGTTTTTTTTCTTTGATAAGGTTTCAGTCTCGGACCAAATCATTTAGTTTTTCTTGAGTTAATACTTCTGGCGTTTTTTCGACATCAGGTGAATAGTCAAGATAGGCAGTATCTTGATGTTCATCACAAGAATCCACTTCCATCTCATCTTCGTCAGAATCTAATCCATCTATTGGAGGCATTGGAACTAATAATGAGGTGTTATGTGGAACTGGCCTCATTGCCGAATCCAAATCTGGATAAACGATTTTGTGCCTATATTTCGATGAAAATCCAGTTGTATTAACAATGCAAAAATAACAATCAGTTACATGATCCTTTGGCTCCCTCCATACCATGGGTATGGCAAATGAAAATGCAGTTTTCCGTTTGTGAAGCCAGTCACGCAATTCACTAGAACAGCTTGTGTAAATAATATGTGGAGCCCATGTTTTATCTTGATCACCAAACGGACATCCAAAGTACAATTTGTAGATTTTTGACAAGTTCGCTGTATTTTACGCCGCTGACCAGACACTGTTAATAAGCCGCATACATAACAAAAGGTGTCAGGCTGATTCTTGCATTTTCTTGGCATCTTGATAAATTATTTTATAAAGATTAAGTCAAACCTGAAATGTGGAATAATATCATTAGTAATTGCCACTAATCTCAAAACATAAGGCATGTCATCTCAAAAAACTAGACGTGCTACAAAAAAACTGAGCACAGATTTGAAATCTGCACAAAAAACTGTATCTGGGTCACTCAAAGTCGAGTCTGATGAAAAATTGTTGTTGACCAGTCTTATTTTATTGATAATTTACTTTATTAAGTTTTGTCTTGGCTTTTAGTGAATGTGTACAATGATAAATTCCACTAATGAAATTATTGTATTATCATTTTGTAACAATAGACATCACGTGAAGGTAAGCCGTCTATCAAATATGCATAGCAAGTCACAACTTTTGCAGTACTTTTATTTAGCAAGTCAAAACACTTGCATTACTTTTTTTAGCAAATCACAATACCAGCAGTACTTTTTTTTGCAAGTCACAACTTCTACAGTACTATTTTTATTTCAAGTCACATCAATTGCAGTTTTTTAATATATAAGTTTATACATTTGCAGTGGTTTAATAAAATAATATAAAATTATTATAATTGTAACTCTCCTGAAATATCTGCAACTAGCTGGATCCTTTTCATACAACGGTCAACAGCATCAATATCCGTTTCATCATCTTTTCAGTAAGATATAATGTAAACTAAGTCATTATTTCTACTACTAACTTTTTCTACTCTGCCATAATAAACAACAGGCTTGTATGTATTTTGATCTTATCATTCATGATATATATTTTTTTGTCTATAATTCTTCCAGGTATGACATCTTCTAAATTATAAAGTTAGTCATTTGACAAGTTTTTATATAGTTTTATAGTTTTCATATGATTTTATACATTTCATCATAATTTAGTTAGGATAGCTACGGCTCTAACATTCTTTTTTCTTTTTCATCCACTTTTAAGCGCTTGGATACCTGTATTAGGCAAATATTGACCCTAATGCAATCGATTTTCAACTCTATTTTTACAGACTACATAAACTGACCGTATTATCTATCAAGCTAAGGTCTAGACTGTCTAAAAAATCTACAGTTGTACTCTTTTTTGATATAAGTTTGCAAAAAGATAACGCAAATTGTTGCGCTAGGAGAACGTACATTGGTATTGTTAAACATACCTATTACTCCTCACTATCCACATTGTAAAGCCTTGCGCTTGCTGTCTCTTTTTTTAATTTTTCTGTAATATTAAGTGAAAAATATCTACTAGATTGTCGATTTAAAACATCTTCCATTGCATTTCGACAAGCAGAAGTCATTTTAAGAAGCTCTCCATCAATAGTGCATAAACTTGTTATTAATTTTGTTATTAATGTAGGCAGTTTAGGCAATATTTATAGCAAATGTAAATATTTTTTATATTAAATGCATTATATTCCTTAATATATTTCATTTTCAAAATGGTTTCAACCACCTCTGTAGCTTATTTAGTTCCAAAGATATACGTGTTTTAATATTTTCAATTCATAGACTTTTTATGAAATATTTGCGTTCAATTTTTGGCAACAAAAAAAAAAAAGTTGGGTAAACTAACTTATAATAAAATTTTATTTGAAAATAAATTGTAAATCTAAATTATTTGAACAATTCAAAAGTAGAATTTTTTTGGGGGTTAACGCAGACGTACCATGAAATAGTCAAATAACTGTATAATATGTTTAAATATGTTTTAAACTTTTTTGACACAAAATAAATTTTCAAATGTTTTAATTTATAATACGTTGAGCGTAACAAAACTTTGATGATAAATATTAACTTAAATTAATTTTCTTTTTCTTTAATAAATTATCAATTGAACAACGTGGACCCAAATAAAACAGGCCGAAAACGTCAAAATATGTACAAAATAAACATAAATCTAAAATTTATTTTTACACAAACAAATAAAGAAATTAGTCAAATACTTGTTAATAATTTAAGTATTGTTATAGATTTAAAAAAAGATTTAACCACTTATAGTCTACTGATTTGACTAATTTATTGTTTTCAGCACCTATCATAATATAAAAAATGTTCTATTTTTTAATGGGGTTAAGGTTTTTAACTTTTTTTACAAATTTTGAAAACAGTGAATGAAAAACTCGTTGAATTGTTCTATTTCATTGTGTTTGGCTTTATTTGATTGTGTACTCTCGAATCCTTAATTCCAAGGGGGGGGGCGTTTATTAATTTTGGGGAAACTTTGCCACCCACACTAAGCTTATTAAGACCCCCCTCCCGTTTATTAATTTTTACTTGTTTTAACAATCAAATTATATCTAAAAACTAAAAAAAAATTAGTGAAAATCAGCTTTAAAAATCAAAAAATACATACTAGTTACTGATAAGTAATAAAACTTTCAGTGTAAATTCTGACCCTACCCTCCCCCGGTTCATTAAATCTTGACTAAACTCTTCCATCTACTTTTATTAACGCCATCCCTCTTGTATTAAGAAATTGAGATTACATAGATTAACAAATACGGAATTAACATAGATTAACAGTCATGGAAATTAACAGTCATGGAAATTCTTATACGATTATCTTATCTATCTATTTGTCTTAAACTTTTTAATAGATGTCTTAAATCGTTTTGTCTTTGAAATAAATTATCGCACTATTAATGTACCCAAATTTGACTATATGTTGCAAACTCAGAAATTTCACTTTTCAAAATTCATTTAAAACTTAGCATACTTCATATCGGTAAATTTACTGAAAAAATATTTTAATTATCGAATTTCAATTCAAACTTCAGAGTAAGCTGTGTGTGTATTGTTAACAAACAATTTTATACATAATTTGCCTTGGCTATTCCGTTCATAAATTAGACAAAATTGTCTAACTTACTTAACGAAGTGCACCAACGAGAAGGTAAGCCACAGGACTTTGCACTCCATCCGTGAGCTGTCATGTTGCCTAAGGTTAGCCCTCCATTTCTGGATTCTTTCCTTTACTTGATAGGCAGTTCATGTAAAAGTAATAGTAAATTAGCCTAAGGTTAGCCCTCCATTTCTGGATTCTTTCCTTTACTTGATAGGCAGTTCATGTAAAAGTAATAGTAAATTAGCCTAAGGTTAGCCCTCCATTTCTGGATATTTTCCTTTACTTGATAGGCAGTTCATGTAAAAGTAATAGTATTTTTGCATAAGCTTTTTTTTTTTTTTTAATAATAATAATGTGCAGTTAAGCTGCAAATAAACAACAACAAATAAACAAAATTGGTGCAGATAAACATATCAGATATGATTCATACTATTTACAAAGATAAAAACCACTGAACTCTAATGAAGTAAAGAAAACTATTAGAACATAACAATAAAAGAAATAAGATTAATATATACTGTAACATAATTCTAAATTTACATTAAATAAAACCTCGCAATCCTAGCTACAAAGAATAAGGTCACCTTTTTCAAAATCTATTAATAAAGGAAATGACCATACTTCATCAGGTTCACTATCATACTTAACAAGGTATGTAGTTCTTCTACCGTTTAATTGATCAATTTGAACCACTTGCTCACGTTCCCAAGATACTTCATGACCATCTTCTTCTCTAACACGATGTTGTATAGAAAAACCTACAAAATCAAATGGATTGTTAATAATTTTTGATAGAGTGCTTTTTTGTTGCTCTATTAATTTGTTTAGTCTTGCATCCTGAATTTTTTCCATTAATTCTTTTTTTTTTGTTTTCAACAGCTGCATCACGCACTGTACGAGGCTTTAAATTATTACTTATATTATTACTTAAAGATTGTTTGTTTGGTGTTAAATTTGCTTGAATAACAATAAGAAGATTTTGATATAATTCCTCTGAAGACAAGTTTATTCTTTTGCTACCTTCTACCTTTGTTAACAAAAAAGTTTTTTGTCACATTCGACACCTAAGATTATGCGATAAAAATTAAGTTGAGCTAGGAGTACTTTTGATTTCAATGGCTCTTCTATATTAAAAACTGTTTTCTCTGCTTCCTCTAATGATATCCAAGCCCTTAGATTTAAATTTATCAAATCATTACAAGCTGCAACCTTTTTATGTTGTAGTTTAATTTCTTCTCGATTTTTTTCTTCTTGCTTTGCTAGAAGGTGCATAGCTTTATCTTTTTTAAGAGCTTCTTTTCTTTCATCATATTTCCTTTTCATTAATGTTACTTTAGTTCTTGAATATTCAAGCAATTGTTTTCTTTCTTCATCTGATTTACCATTAAGCCATTCTAATGTTTGGTTCTGAGACCACATTGTCAAAGCCTGGATAGTTTGAACATTTGCATTGAGTTTTGTGGAACCATTAAATCCAAAATGGCAAAGTCGCTTTCTGATGCTTTATTAGTGACAGGGACATTAGAAGCAGCTTCATAAACAGAATTAGATGGATTCCAATATTTACCACCTGGTAACTGATCAGCACACTGATGTTCAAGTGATTAAACAGTTAAAGAATCAAACTCATCATTTTGAGTGCATTCAAACAGCTTGGTGTAAACCACATCTTGATGAAGAAAATTGGCATCTTCAAACATTTTTCCATTGGCAAACAATAAAGAAGACGCATCGATACAAAGACATG
>NC_061162.1:22119302-22124302 GCF_022113875.1 Hydra vulgaris | reverse complement strand
AGTGAAAAACTGAATAATAATATAATTACACAATATTAATAATAATTCAGTTATAATAACAAAAATAACATAGTTACTCATAATGAAATCTAAATAAATAAGAGTCATACAATCGATGGCGTTACCTATATAGTTTTCATAATCATCGCAGTTCCACCAGGTGATTGGTTTAGAACAATAACTAGAAATCTTTCATCAGAAATTAAGTAAATACTGCTAATATAGACACCTTGTGTTGTTGCACCAAGACCAAGAGTAAGTTGACTATTTGCGATAGCCCATTCAGCTGCTTGCAAATTTGATATACCACCAAGCTCACGAGCCATTTGTTTAACAGTATTACAATGGGGAGTAATAGCATAAACAGCACCCATAATTTGCTTATTTTTCTGATTCAATAATGAATTGTTACCTGTTGGGACATTGCACAATAACATGTTGTAAATTATCATTCACATCTTTAATGATACTTCTTTCCTTTTTCAGTTAAGGTTAAAAGTGTAATTTCGTTCTCATACATCTCAAGCAAATCATTTTGCACTCACCTTTTCAATTACCCTTGTAATTATGTTATGTTTAATATTCATTTGCTGCAACTTGTTTTTCACAACTTTTTATTGTTTTTTTGTAGCTATATGATTTCAAATTTTTTGTCTATAATATGTTTGCATTCTTTTTTTTAATTTTCTTGATTTCGTCCTGAAATCTTTTATGATCTCTTATTTTCTTATAACACTTTGCCTTCAAGTATTAAGTTTATATGGTGATTACTTTTGATTTAACTATTGCTATATTGCTTCGATGCTTTCTTGAAGAATTAAATAGCTGAGTAATCATATATCATGCTCTAATTTTTTTTCTCTAGTTATCATTTTTTGTCTTGCAGTTTGATAACTTCTATATTATAACTGCAATTTGCTGAAGATAAAAGCTCACTGTAACATACAAAAACCTACCGTGTTCTCTACGTGATACAATTAAAGGAAAAGCACTTGTGCAAGGCTGAAATAAATGTAAAATTGTGATATTTGAGATAAAGCTTGAAAAAGTTTTACTGCATATTTTTTCGACATGATTTATCTCTGCATGTACATTAGTGTTGCTGTACATAATCAAGGTATATTATGGGTATTAAATCTATTCATAGTCTAAACTTAGACTATTTAGAACTTTTTCAGTTTAGTTTAGTTAAAATAGCTAGGTATGATTAATGGAAGTGGTAAAACTTGTTTTATTGAAAAAATATATTTAAATATTACACATATTTACATATAATTGAATAAAATCTACACAAATATCTTCTCTTTTCCACCACCTTTTTGAAACGGATCGTAATTTAAAAAGTCAAACCGAGGTTTCTTTTGCTCCATTGAATACAATTAAAGAAGCTGTAAATAAATAAAAAATATATAAAAAAAAATCAAAAAAGAAGATCTGAAAAATTTAATGAATGGGAAGATATACCTTTATAAGTGTAACAACTTATAAAGTTATATCTTTTTTAACGCCTTAAAGATTAGTGTTTTTAAAACATATTTTTCCACCATTGCCTTTTATATTCATTGAGGCCATATAATTTTTCAAAAATACTCTGAGTTTTTCTGAGTTAAATAGAGTACATTTGCTAAAGCAATTTTTTACAATTCTATGCACTTTAAGTCGTTAACCAGTTTCGCAAACCGAGAATGGGTATTTTGAACATTATTCTTCCATCAGGAATTAAAAAAAGAGGAGTTAAAGAGGAGCTTTGATCAAATTTTTACCTTTTTAGAAGATAGTAGAGAAGCTGTGTTTTAGAAGATAGTAGAGAAGCTGTGGTCACCCTGATTATAAATAATGTTAAAGTTCAATACTGTCTTTGAATTAAAATAGCTATACGAATAGTTATATATTTTGTATCAACAAAATAGCACTTCTTACAACATTGAAAAAATATGTAGATGTAATACCTGGAGAGAATTTAGCTCTTGTTTCTAGAAACTTAAGGCAATTCTTCTCTGCATTTTAGTGCAGTCAATGCTTTGGTACTTAGAAGCCAGCAAGCAGTTTTATCACTAATTCAATTAGATGGAGTGACTTCCACTTCTACTTCTACTTTATTCTAAACAGTTCCTTTCCACGTATTTGATTTTTAAAGTATTACATGAAGTAATAATAAAAAAAGAAACCATAATATAAGTGTGCTAACAGGCCTAATTAAACTAGCTAAATCTGAACATTTTATTACCATGATACTTGCTAAACAATAATATTAGTAGACATCATTAGCAAAGATAAGATTTTCTTTATTTTATAAATTTATTATATTTAAATTCATTTTTATTAATGTATTTGTTACTTTAATTACTATTTATTACTCATTTTTAATAATATATTTATTATTCAGCAGAATTCTGAATATATTATGTTCAAATAACACAATGCTCAATAACAAAGGAAATAATGAAAGAATCCCAGGTTACTAAAACATGAACATCTACATTAGAATTATATGGAATATTGAACAAAAATAGAAATACAAAAATACTAAAAATATTTATTAATAATATAAATTATAATTGTATAACATAAGGTATGTTTTTTAAAGGCTAAAAAAATACTTTTAACTTATTTTTTACTCATCTTCATCTAATAAACATTAATATTAATACCAATTTTAACATTATTAGATTTTTTTTTTTAATTATATAATAAAAAATATATCAGTAGAAAATAAAATAAATATTATATAAAAATAAAGTAAATATTATGTCAGTTACTTTTTGGACTTTTCTTCTTTTACTTGAAACGTCAACTCAACCCTTATCATTTTTCATAATTGAGTTTTATATTTTAATGTTGAATTAACACTGAAAACAAAATATTAGTCAACAAAAAGAAAATATATCTTTATTGAAATATATGAAAATACTTTAATAAAGAAATTTTAGATTGATTGTCACTAATATAAATTTATATTAATCAATCTAAATTTTGTTCTTTTCCGTCACCTTTTTAAAATGAAGCGTATTTTAAGAAGTTAGACAAAATGCAAACAGTTAAAGTTTCAGTCGCCCCATCGTATTTAATAGAAGAAGCTGTAAATAAAAAATAATTGGAAAAAAAAAAAAAAACACAAGGAGATATTTTTGGAATATATATAAAAAAATTGAATAAAAAAGTTTTACATATCTTATAAAAGTATACCTTTCTATAGTATATATAGTGTATACCTTCTATAGTATATATACCTTTCTATAATATATAGTATATACCTTTCTATAGTCGTAAAAGTATACCTTTTTATCTTGCGTATACTATAAAAGTTTATGCAATATAAATTAATGCTTTTAATGCTTATTTCAAACAATTTCCTCTTCATATTCAGGGAGTTCACAAAATTGTTGTAAAATATTCTTATTTTTATAGATAAGTGAACAAATATTATCTATGTGAGAACTTATATAATTTTTTTTTTAATATTTAAATTAAACTCATTATCAAACAATTATTTTGATAAATAATTTAATCTTTAAAATTCATGAATAAAAAAAACTTATTTTGATTACCTTAGCATTATTTTGTAAATTCTGTCTTTTAAAGATATTCCATCAGTTGCAATTGATTCATTTAAAAAAAATTAATATTAGTGAATAATTAAAACTTATTTTGATTACCTTACCATTATTTTGTAAATTCTGTTTTTTAAAGATATTCCATCAGTTGGAATTGATTCATTTAAAAAAAAATTAATATATAAAGCTAATATTATTTTTTGAAATTTTAATTATCTTTATACAAATACTCATCATGTTTTTTAAATGATTGATAAAAATGAGATTTAATTAAAATCACCTCATTTGTTCTCAAAATTTAATAACTTTAGTCCTACTATACCCTACATCATTGCTTTGGATTAATATAAAAAATAAAGAACAGAATAAAAGCATTTTAGAGCAAAGAAATACACTGATTTACCTACTATAAAAATTAATTGTTAAATTTCATAAAAATAAAATAAAATGAACCAAAAAACAAACAAAAACGTTTTTATCTTATCAAACTCCAATAGATATAATTTAAAAAAAATGGAAAAAAGTTAAAATACAAAAGTGTTATTTGTTTTAATATTGTCTTGGTCATGACATGAAATTGATTCTATATTAGAACAGGCATTGACACACCTTGGAGAAGGTAGGCTTGGACATAAAACTTTCGATTTCATCTTAGGAGGAGCTTGTAAACCTTGTAGGTAATCTTAATCTTTCTATCGTAAAAAAAAAATTTCAGTCCTAATCTGAATAACAAGAAAACACCAGTAATGCCTTGCTCATAATGCATTACAATCATATTAATGAAAATGAAACTGTGTACAATAAACATTAATTTCTTTTAAAACCATTAAAATAATACAACCAAATAAGAAGTCATTGTTCTAATATATACACTTATAAGTTTTTATAAGTTTTGACTTGAAGTAACACTCTCTTTTCCAACCCTATAAAAATAGTTTCACAAAATAACTTTAGTTGAATATTTCAACAAATTTCATAAATTTAATAAACTAAAAACTAAATAACAACATACTGCCTTCAGCCATCGGGAACTTATAAATGTTATCAAGTTTTGGTACTTTCTTTTTATTTGGTACTTTCTTGTTAATGTTATCGTGTTTTGGTTTACTTTTTTCTTATCCGCATTGTATACTGATTAATTAATTTTTAAAGTATTTTTTTTTTAATGAATTGAACTAAAAACTCAAAATGGAATAAAAAACCACAACTTTTATTAAAAAAAAAAATTTCAAATTTAAAAATTTCAATAAAATGTGTTAATGATTTTTCCAATAATTTTTTCTCAATAAAATTATTCGTTAGTAAATAAATTTATAAAATAATGACCTAAATCTTCACAAGACAAAGAACAAATGTCCTCTTGAACAGACTTTTGACTGGATAAACTTGTCTTCTAGCCTTACTCATCAATTTTTGGCTCTAAATTTTCAAATAAAAATTAAAACT